>JANRMT010062798.1:13012076-13084167 GCA_026402145.1 Polypterus bichir lapradei
ACATTGCGCCCCAATACCTTTTGGTAGTCTTCAGATTTCATGATGCCTTGCACACAGTCAAGGCATCCAGTGCCAGAGGCAGCAAAACATCCCCAAAACATCTTAGAACCTCCACCATGTTTGACTGTAGGTACTGTGTTTTTTTCTTTGTAGGCCTCATTCCATTTTCTGTAAACAGTAGAATGATGAGCTTTACCAGAAAGCTCTACCTTGGTCTCATTTGTCCAGAAGACGTTCGCCCAGAAGGATTTTGGCTTACTCAAGTATATTTTGGCAAACTCCAGTCTGGCTTTTTTATTTTTGTGTGTCAGCAGTGGGATCCTCCTGGCTCTCCTGCCATAGCGTTTCATTTCGTTCAGATGAATACGGATAGTTCAAGTTGACACTGTTGCACCCTGAGTCTGCAGAACAGCTTGAATATGTTTTGAAGTTGATTGGGGCTGTTTATCCACCATTCAGACTATCCTTCATTGCAGTCTTTTATCAATTTTTCTCTTCCATCCACGTCCAGGGAGATTAGCTACAGTGCCATGTGCTGTGAACTTCCTGATTATGTTGCGCACAGTCGACAAAGGAACATGAAGATCTCTGGAGATGGACTTGTAGCCTTGAGATTGTTGATATTTTTCCACAATTTGTGTTCTCAAGTCCTCAGACAATTCTCTGCTCTTCTTTCTGTTCTCCATGCTTAGTGTGGCATACTCAGACACACAACAGAAAGGCTGAGTCAATTTTTCTCCATTTTAACTGGCTTCAGGTGTGATTGCTATATTGCCAGCACCTGTTTCTTGCCACAGGTGAGTTCAAATGAGCATCATATGCTTGAAATAAAACGATTTACCCAGGATTTTGAAAAGGTGCCAATAATTTTGTCCGGACCATTTTTGGAGTTCTGTGTGACATGATGTCAGACTTGACTTTTTTTCTCTGTTTTTTGTGTTGTTCCAATGCACATAAAGGAAATAAACATGTGTATACCAAAACATTTGTAATTGCAACAATTTTCTGGGAGAAATGGTGCATTTTCTGGGAAAATTCCAGGGGTGCCGATAATTTAGGCCATGAATGCAGACATATTACTGTTGGTATAAATGAGCCCCCCCGGTCACATTTCCTGACACACTTCTGCTGAATTATTCATTGGCTCCAAGTCCTCAGTGTTGGTGTGTCACAAAGAGGATATGCAGCGTTATTTATAATGACACTCAGTTGTGTTTTAATTCTGTCCTTTGCAGTGACCTCCAAGGGGTCCCATAACTGAGTCTGCCCTTTAAATGAGCTTGTGGGCCTCTGTTGAGGTGATGTCACCAGCCCAGCACACCCCATTGGCCATCACAGAGTTACAGAAGATGTGAAGGATGTCACTACTCACAGTCCTCTAAACCTGCTCTACCCTACCTTATTTAGTTCCTCTGTGTTCCAAAACCAGTCTAACCTGTCACTGATACGGACCCCCAATGACTTGTACAAGTGTACCACCTTTACGTCCACTCCTTGAATACTCACCAGGCTTAGAGGCTCTTTGGTGAGGACACTATGTCCATTTTTTGATTTTTCTCATGTTAAGATGCAGACAAGTTAATGCAGAAAGTAACTTCTCCTTCTGACTCCTCTACTTATTTTACAGTTTGATGGGATTTTAGATCACTTTGGTGTGCTCACAGGTCTCTTTACTACCATTATAAATTGTTCTGGTGTATTTGCAGGTCACTCTTAAAATGCAGGAGACATTTCAGTGAGCGTGAGCTTTGCTGAATGGCTTGGATGTTTTCTTAATTTAAATCCAGACCTTTCTGGAATGTTCTAAGAGAGACCGATTTGACATTTGGGATTCTTTTAAAGATTCATGTTTTCCTAACTGAATCCAAACGTGTTCTCTAAAAAAAAAAAAAAAAGATAAAGAGCAACCAGTATGGTGCTGAGCAGAGTATGTCAACCGCCCCAAAGCATCTCTGCCAGCAAACAATCCATCAACCGACTTAGGGTGTCTAAGATCTCAAGCATTCCATAGGGCTGTAGCTGAGGCCCACATGTGTTTCTTTTGGCAGAGCGCTCATGGAGTCATCAATCTCGACCCCGGCTCTGCCTTTTATTTGATAAAAATTACAAATCTGCTCTGTGAAAGTTATGTGCTGTACGTGCCTGTTGACAGTGCCACGCCATAGACAGCCACGTGCCAACAGTCATGGCTGAAAGAGTCAGGTGCTTCATTACCGTCTTTGCTCCCTCCTTTCCTTTAAACACCCATGGTGCAGTAATTAGCCGTTAAAATCATTCCGAAACCTCTATTGGAGAAGTCTAGCTTTAAAAAAAAAAATACAGACACCCCATGTGAAAACAGGAATGGCACTAGAAGAAGAATATCATGTTCTGGCAGTGCTCTCTGAGGACCTGCTCTTACCTGGGGGGGCTCATTCGTCTGATCATTTTCTGTAACCACCAGGGGCCTCATGTATAAACGGTGCGTATGCACAAAAATATTGCGTAAGCCTGTTTCCGCATTCAAATCGCGATGTATAAAACCTAAACTTGGCGTAAAGGCATGCATATTTCCACGGCAGCTCATACCCTGACGTACGCAAGTTCTATGCTCGGTTTTGCAGACTGGCAGCACCCAGCGTCAAAGCAGTGCTACTGTTCTTTTTTAGATCCTCATCCCTGACGCAGCTTTATAAATACACTGAAATTAACCGCATATTGTTTATTAGTTTAATGCATCTAATTGTAATTAACCAGTAACAATATAATGGTCCACGGAATGGCTAAATTATTCCAAATACCATAGCTGTTTTAGCATTATTACTCTCACTGCACCACCTTCTTCTTCTTTCAGCTGCTCCTGTTAGGGGTTGCCACAGCAGATCATCTTTTTCCATATTACTGTCACTGCACCACTTGGAACAGCTGATCGGAAAGAGAATTATCAGTGTAGAGCATCAAGCACACGCTGCCTCAGCCATGCTGCCTATTTGAACTGCTCTCACATGGCAAACGCTTCAGAGCCTTTCCTGTACTGACCTCGCGGTTCAGAAACAGTTTCATCCCAAGAACTATAAACAGATTCAATCACTCCATCAAGTGTTCTTGGTAGAACTGTTTGTACTTATAAGTAGAACTACCTCACTGTAAACTTGCACTACAGTTATAATATTGCACAACCTGAGCCACTTTATAAAGCGCGTATTTACATGTGATGACGATATCATTTTTAAGATGAAATGCAGCAAAATGTTTATTATACAGATAAAACTTTAACTTCATTTAAATAATCTATATTGTTAATAAATAAACATGTGAGGACACGATGCCGCTGCGCTAGCAAGGATCTGGCGCTCTGTTCACGGATTGTTCCTGCCTTGCGCTGTATGCTTGCTGGGACTGGCGTGACACTGGAAGGATAGAATAATTAAACATGTACTATGAAGATATTTCAATGTTTCTTAAAAGTTTTGAAGAATCGTCGATCTAAGCTTAAAGATGGCTTAACGTCTATTACAGAGCTGATTGTGTGGCGATTGGGTATTTGGGGAAAGAAAAGTAAAGACAGGAATTGGACGTTAGTATGTTTGAAAGAGACAGTACTGCTACAATAAATTATTTCATCGAAGGTCACACACAAACACTGCGCCACCGTGTTCCCATGTTTAATAACATGCTTTAAAGCCTATTATCATGAAAATTATATCAAGTATACATCTCAGTATTAAAATTACTCAGAGAGCTGTAATATTACAAATGTAATGGATTCTGTGTCCTGTCGGAGGAAGAGAGAGCCCGTTTAAGAAGCACGTAGTGATTCACACACATAGAGCACAAAGAACATTAAATACAAAACAAAGCATTTAATGTGCTACTTTAGTTACGATGGGATTTGAGAAACTAGTAAATTAAACGATTTTAAGATGAAGTTTATGATGTTCTACTTTAATGACAAAATAAACTACGTGATTAAAGTGGAAATTTCGAGATTAAAGTTGTGTTTTCAGGCTTTTTTCCCCACTTTATGCCTATTTTTTTCTCTGTACCCTAATAATCTTTCATATGACACTCAGATGGTGGGTACAACTCGCCTTTTCATGGTGACTTTGATATCAGACAAGTTCTTTTTTTATTTCAGTCACTGTGCGACTTCGTGAATTTGAGCTTTTGAGTTTCTCCGACACACTATGTCACTCAATCAACTTCCTTTTGTTGTTTATACCACTGTTTAAACCAACAAATAGTACGTTTTTCTTTGCCTCCACTTGGTATTCGTTGAACTTCTTCTGTTTCACCCCAGGCTTTTGCCATTGCCTTTTCACAGAACGCTGAGCTTAAGGGCTATTTATATTGATTTGCATATTCAGAGAGGCGTAATTCTGGGAGGAGTTGAGGCGGGACAGCAGGTGCGTGCACGTGTGTTACTTTTCACGCTGACCGGGATTTACAGTAGGATGCAAAAGTTTGGGCAACCTTGTTAACAGTCATTATTTTCCTGTATAAATCGTTGGTTGTTACGATAAAAAATGTCAGTTAAATATATCATATAGGAGACACACACAGTGATATTTGAGAAGTGAAATGAAGTTTATTGGATTTACAGAAAGTGTGCAATAATTGTTCAAACAAAATCAGGCAGGTGCATAAATTTGGGCACCGTTGTCATTTTATTGATTCCAAAACTTTTAGAACTGATTATTGGAACTCAAATTGGCTTGGTAAGCTCAGTGACCCCTGACCTACATACACAGGTGAATCCTATAATGAGAAAGAGTATTTTAAGGGGGTCAATTGTAAGTTTCCCTCCTTCTTTAATTTTCTCTGAAGAGTAGCAACATGGGGGTCACAAAACAACTCTCAAATGACCTGAAGACAAAGATTGTTCACCATCAAGGTTTAGGGGAAGGATACAGAAAGCTGTCCCAGAGATTTAAGCTGTCTGTTTCCACAGTTAGGAACATATTGAGGAAATGGAAGACCACAGGCTCAGTTCAAGTTAAGGCTCGAAGTAGCAGACCAAGAAAGATTTCGGATAGACAGAAGCGACGAATGGTGAGAACAGTCAGAGTCAACCCACAGACCAGCACCAAAGACCTACAACATCATCTTGCAGCAGATGGAGTCACTGTGCATCGTTCAACCATTCGGCGCACTTTACACAAGGAGATGCTGTATGCGAGAGTGATGCAGAGGAAGCCTTTTCTCCGCCCACAGCACAAACAGAGCCGCTTGAGGTATGCTCAAGCACATTTGGACAAGCCAGCTTCATTTTGGAATAAGGTGCTGTGGACTGATGAAACTAAAATTGAGTTATTTGGGCATAACAAGGGGCGTTATGCATGGAGGAAAAAGAACACAGCATTCCAAGAAAAACACCTGCTACCTACAGTAAAATATGGTGGTGGTTCCATCATGCTGTGGGGCTGTGTGGCCAGTGCAGGGACTGGGAATCTTGTCAAAGTTGAGGGACGCATGGATTCCACTAAGTATCAGCAGATTCTGGAGACCAATGTCCAGGAATCAGTGACAAAGCTGAAGCTGCGCCAGGGCTGGATCTTTCAACAAGACAACGACCCGAAACACTGCTCAAAATCCACTAAGGCATTCATGCAGAGGAACAAGTACAACGTTCTGGAATGGCCATCTCAGTCCCCAGACCTGAATATAATTGAAAATCTGTGGTGTGAGTTAAAGAGAGCTGTCCATGCTCGGAAGCCATCAAACCTGAATGAACTAGAGATGTTTTGTAAAGAGGAATGGTCCAAAATACCTTCAACCACAATCAAGACTCTCATTGGAACCTACAGGAAGCGTTTAGAGGCTGTAATTTCTGCAAAAGGCGGATCTACTAAATATTGATTTCATTTCTTTTTTGTGGTGCCCAAATTTATGCACCTGCCTGATTTTGTTTGAACAATTATTGCACACTTTCTGTAAATCCAATACACTTCATTTCACTTCTCAAATATCACTGTGTGTGTCTCCTATATGATATATTTAACTGACATTTTTTATCGTAACAACCAACGATTTATACAGGAAAATAATGACTAATAACAAGGTTGCCCAAACTTTTGCATCCCACTGTATGTAGCGGAAGAACGTGAAAGTTGGCGTTCGCACAGATTTATGCATCTGGATTTTTTTTAGTGCTTAAGCACATTTCCACTTTTGCGCTTACGTCATGTTATAGTGTGAATTCTACGCATGGTGTTATGCATGAGGCCCCAGGTCAGCCCCCATGCAGCATTAATGTGCTAAGTGGGAGTTGTCTGGGGTCCCTTAGCTTCCAGTGGGTGTTTTTGGAGAAGTGGACAGTCGGGGCTTGATTTGCTCCTCGGTACATGCTAGACTCGCTCCTTTTGACATCTGTAGACGATTTTTCATTGCCACGATTTCAAATCACATTGCCTCCGATTATGTTAACCACAATTATTTTCCCAATTTTATTTAAAAAACAAAAAATAAATCATTTTGTTAAAGTGATGTAGCATGTTATGTCATCAGCAAGGCTTCTATCTTGTTACGTTGTGCTTCTTCATGTTGTCGTTTTGGGTACTGGAAGCCAATAGCGCTCTTTCAGAAAGCCAGCATATGAAACAACACTTGCCTGACAAATCTTTGTTTTCTTCTTGGACATCCAAACACCTTATTGGTGTGACATGGGAAATCCTAATGCACTGTTATGAAAAAATTAGTACCGTATATACTCGCAGATAAGTTCTCCTGTGGATAAGTCAGGACTTGATTTTGCCATAGAATTTCTGGTATTTTATAATGTCGCTCGTATAAGTTGAATGCGGAAAACTCACACTCTCGGTCCAAGAGATTATGATATGCTAACACCCACCTGAGAGAGTAATCACAGAGCACACGGCCTTTTTTTATGTATTATGCCTACGTGACCACACGGTAATACCTGAACTATTCCGAAGTGATGTTTGCACTGATTTGTGTTTTGTGTATCTCACACCCTCATACACCTTTATCGTGAGAGCATCGCTTATCTACGATGGAGCATTCGATCAGAAGAAAATATGAAGCTGGTTTTAAATTAAAAGTTGTTGAAGTGGCGAAAGAAATTAGTAACTGCACTGCTGCAACAAAATTCAGTGCATCTGAGAAACTGGTGTGAGATTGGAGGAGGCAAGAAGATGTAAAAAAAAAAAAAAATCTAAGTGTCACATTTTTGAACAGACGTATAAGTCGGGGTCTAATTTTATGATCAACTTTTCAGGTTTTATAGCCAAACTTATACATGAGAAATTAGAGGGGCACTAAGGATAGACATGACAGTTTTGTTTATTATTGCAACAGGAAATTGTGACGTGTTGTGTGTTGATCACACAAACAAGAAACATTTTTTTTTAGTCCATTTCTGACAACTATTACTTCTACAGTTGATGCTCTGTTGGTCCTTTTTTTCCCTCCAGTGTCTTACTTCGGAGCCCCCCAAGCCTTATCCAAGAGATCATCCTGGTTGATGACTTCAGCACGGATCGTAAGTATCTGCTGCATGCTAGGGTTGGGACGTCTGGAAGCACAGAGTGTCTAGGTAGGTGCGGAAAGGCAAACCCCATACATGGCTTAGAAGATCCAGAGGCGCAGGAAACGCTGTGCATTTAGTTTATAATTCTGGGAACACTTTGGGAACGGGGTCAATAGAGGAAGCACTCCATGGGTATTACTAATTAGGGTAGGACAGTTTATTGTATATTAATTATGATTACTACAATGACTGCCTCAATGTACTAATCGTGAAAAGTAACGATTACTGCATTCTCTTTAGCACTCCCTGTCTCTCAGATTGAGCTTTCCAAGTCACAAACTGCTTTAAAGAGCAAACGAGCGTTGTAATCAAACACAGACACATTGACCATTGATGATGTCCCAATATGTCCTCCAGGTTCTTCTTAAAGGTTGTCACTGGTGAATCAGAGGCACGCATATCATAGGACTAACCACAGCAAGAGGGGCCGATCCCAAACTAACTTTTAACAAGTTTATCGATATTTTTTTCTGTTCACAGCAGCTCCCAGAAAAATTGAGATGTATAAATAATGTCGAACCTAGGATGAAAATTACATGAAAGCTAAGCAAGTGGCACCGAGTCCCAGTAACGCTAGGCTTGTGACACAGATAACCGTTACCTGCTTACGATAACGCATGTCCATATACAGCAGGCTATTGAAGGCAAAATCAGATAACTGAATTCATTGCAATATATTTATCAAAAGATGAGGCTCTACAGTAATTAAAGCCGCCATGCACAACAAAGGTCTTAAAAAGTGTGGAGTACTCAGGGTCAAACAAAATTCATCCCCTCCTGCAAACTATTCTCCCAGAGTTATGCTGCCTTTACTTTTTTCCAAATGTCAAAACAGACCTGAAACACATGGTGCTTCATGCAACTCCGACTGATTTGTGGTTGAGTAGAACCGTGGAAGCATGCGGTGCGTTACATTGATGAGTAGGGCCCACGATTTACGGCGGCCCGCGTAATTTAGGGTTTTGCAGCGGTAAAACTCCACGCTGCGGAATTAACCTAACTGCTGCAGAAAATACCAAATCTGAATGAAATCTCACTATTTGAGGCATATTGATATTAGTATGATTAGTTTTGATTATTTCTTTAAGTTCTTTCTTTAGCCTTTTGCATCATCTCATTAATATCTTGTTCGTTGCTACTGAAATCGAACACAGTGGAGCTACAGTCCAGTTAAAGAAGCTGTCGGCGTTGCTGCAAAGTACTGATAAACTTAACGAGCGGAGAGCTGAACTTGAATTTGTATCTGTTCACTGCCAGCCAATTATGAACACTCTGACTTCTTTTTAGGCACAGTCATTCATGGCTGTCGATGTCTGCAACAAAGTGTTTGACTTACTGTCTTGCCTGAAATCGTCCGGATTCCAAATTGCAACCAGCAGCTGTGAAGATGCAAAACACAATGCTGCTGCTAAACTTGAAGAATATGTTGTGGGAACCAAACAACCGGCAATAGAACTATTCAGATATGTGAGAATATTTGATCCACGATAGCTACCACTCTTATCGAAGAATTTTGCTGATCATGCACCCTCAGTGCCAACAATGATGGCCGCAGCAGATGAATGGCAAGCTTATCTGGACATAGCATCTCGTGAAGTAATTCCAGTTGATATCACTGCTTTTTGGTCTGCCTTAGAGGACAGACTGCCTCGCTTACCAGCTCTTGCTAAAGTTTACATTGCGTTGCCGATCTCTTCTGTTGATGTGGAACGTTCGTTCTCAAAATATGGATCGGTGTTGACACCACTGCGATATTCTCTGTCACAAGAAAACCTATGAGCTTACTGTGCCGTTTTCTTCAGCAATAACTAAACAATGACTTTAGAAACATTATTCGATTGTTTGTTGAGAATAATATTATGCCTATTAGCATTACGAATTATGATTGATTATTATTAGGGATTAAGAATAAGAAAAATTGCATTTATTTTGCTTGGGTTACGAATTAGTCTTATGGAGTTCTGGTACTAAATTTGCCGCGCCGTTTAAAAAAACATGCCGCAGAATTTACCATTTCTTGCCACGGTAAATCGTGGGCCCTATTGATGAGGAATACTTGCAATGTTCCTCCTTTAAATAAGCGCGCCTGTTGTTAAAACACTCTCCTCAAGGCCTGAGTCTGGCACTGGCTTGTGACAATGTGCCACTCTCCAAATACTCCTCGAGCTTACACTGAATGTGTTAACATACCGTACCTGCATGACAGAGCTGTCAGGTTGTGATTACATTAACTCCTTAATCTTGCGTTACTGACGCTTAAGATTTTATTATCTGCTTTACGTTTTATATAAACATGCACCTTATTTTCTTAATACAGCAGGAACCTAATTTAACATTTCCATGTTTAATATTTTAAAAGAACCAGAAAACACAGATAAAGTGTTGTGCCACCATGTTGATCCCCATAAAACTGGCAGATTCTTTTTCTTCTTCTTCTTCTTTCGGCTGCTCCCATTAGGGGTTGCCACAGGGGATCATCTTCTTCCATATCTTTCTGTCCTCTGCATCTTGTTCTGTTACACCCATCACCTGCATGTCCTCTTTCACCACATCGATAAACCTTCTCTTATGCCTTCCTCTTTTTCTCTTGCCTGGCAGCTCTATCCTTTGCATCCTTCTCCTAATATACCCAGCATCTCTCCTCTGCACATGTCCAAACCAACGCAATCTCACCTCTCTGACTGTCTCCCAACCGTCCAACTTGAGCTGACCCTCTAATGTACGCATTTCTAATCCTGTCCATCCTCGTCATACCCAGTGCTAATCTTAGCATCTTTAACTCAGCTTCCTCCAGCTCTGTCTCCTGCTTTCTGTTCAGTTCCACCATCTCCAGCCCATATAACATAGCTGGTCTCACTACCGTCCTGTAGACCTTCCCTTTCACTCTTGCTGATACCCGTCTGTCACAAATCACTCCTGACACTCTTCTCCACCCATTCCACCCTGCCTGCGCTCTCTTTTTCACCTCTCTTCCACAATCCCCATTACTCTGTACTGTTGATTCCAAGTATTTAAACTCATCCACCTTCGCCAACTCTCCTCCTTGCATCCTCACCATTCCACTGATCTCCCTCTCATTTACACACATGTATTCTGTCTTGTTCCTACTGACCTTCATTCCTCTCCTCTCCAGAGCAAATCTCCATCTCTCCAGGGTCTCCTCGACCTGCTCCCTACTATCACTACAGATCACAATGTTATTAGCAAACATCATAGTCCATGAGGACTCCTGTCTAATCTTGTCTGTCAACCTGTCCATCACCATTGCAAATAAGAAAGGGCTCAGAGCCAATCCCTGATGTAATCCCACCTCCACATTGAATGCATCTGTCACTCCTCCGCAGACCTCACCACAGTCACACTTCCCTCGTACATATCCTGTACAACTCTTACGTACTTCTCTACCATTCCTGACTTCCTCATACAATACCACAGCTCCTCTCGAGGCACCCTGTCATATGATTTCTCCAGGTCCACAAAGACGCAATGCAACTCCTTCTGGCCTACTCTATACTTCTCCATCAACACCCTCAGAGCAAACATCGCATCTGTGGTGCTCTTTCTTGGCATGAAACCATACTGCTGCTCACTAATCATCACCTCACTTCTTAACCTACTGTAGCTTCCACTACTGTTTCCCATAACTTCATGCTGTGGATCATCAATTTCATTCCCCTGTAGTTACTGCAGTCCTGCACATCCCCCTTATTCTTAAATATCAGCACCAGTACACTTCTTCTCCACTCCTCAGGCATCCTCTCACTTTCCAAGATTCCATTAAACAATCTGGTTAAAAACTCCACTGCCATCTCTCCTAGACACCTCCATGCTTCCACAGGTTTGTCATCTGGACAATGGCCTTTCCATTTTTTATCCTCTTCATAGCTGTTCTTACTTCCTCTTTGTTAATCTGTTGCACTTCCTGATTCACTATCGCCACATCATCCAACCTCTTCTCTCTCTCGTTCTCTTCATTCATCAGTCTCTCAAAGTACTCTTTCCATCTTCTCAACACATTCTCCTCGCTTGTGAGTACGTTTCCATCTTTATTCTTTATCACCCTAACTTGCTACACATCTTTCCCAGCTCGGTCCCTCTGTCTAGCCAATCGGTACAGGTCCTTTTCTCCCTCCTTAGTGTCCAGCCCACTTCTTCTTTGCCATCCTCTTCCCCTGTATACTCTCCTGTATTTCCTCATTCCACCACCAGGTGTTCTTTTCCTCCTTCGTCTTTCCAGATGTCACACCAAGCACCTTTCTTGCTGTCACCCTTACTACATCTGCTGTAGTTGTCCAGCTGTCTGGTAACTCTTCACTACAACCCAGTGCCTGTCTCACCTCCTCCCTAAACTCAACCTTGCAGTCTTCCTTTTTCAGCTTCCACCATTTGATCCTTGGCTCTGCCCTCACTCTCTTCCTCTTCTTGATCTCCAACGTCACCCTACAGACCACCATCCTATGCTGCTTAACTACACTTTCCCCTGCCACCACTTTGCAGTCTTCAATCTCCTTCAGATCAACTCTTCTACATAGGATGTAATCCACCTGTGTGCATCTTCCTCCACTCTTGTACGTAACCTTATGCTCCTCCCTCTTCTTAAAATACATATTCACCACAGTCATGTCCATCCTTTTGGCAAAATCCACTATCCTCTGACCTTCTTCATTCCTCTCCTTGACACCATACCTACCCATCACCTCCTCATCTTCTCTGTTCCCTTCACCAACATGTCCTTTGAAATCCGCTCCAATCACCACTTTCTGTCCCTTGGGTACACTGTTCATCACTTCATCCATCTCACTCCAAACTTCTTCTTTCTCACCCATTGCATATACACTAAAAACATTCATCATCACACCTCCAATTTCCAGCTTCATAATCATCACTCTGTCTGACACTCTTTTCACCTCCAAAACACACTTGACCTACTGTTCCTTCAGAATAACCCCTACCCCTTTTCTCCTCCCATCCACACCATGATAGAACAATTTGAATCCACCTCCGATCCACCTGGCCTTACTCCCCTTCCATTTAGTCTCTTGCACGCACAATATATCAACCTTCTTTCTCTCCATCATATCTGCTAACTCTCTCCCCTTACCAGTCATGCTGCCAACATTCAAAGTTCCTACCTTCAGTTCCACTCTCTTTACTTTCCTCCTCTCCTCCTGCCACTGGACACATCTCCCCCCTCTTCTTCTCCTTCTTTGGCCAACAGTAGCCCAGTTTCCGCCAGCACCCAGTTGGCTAACAGTACTGGTGGTGGCCATTGTTAACCTGGGGCTCAACCAATCTGGTATGGAAATTTATATTGTTTTCCGCATATTGATTTAGCAAAATTTTACACTGGATGCCCTTCCTGATGTAACCCTCCCCATTTATCCGGACTTGGGACCGGCACAAAGAAACACACTGGTTTGTGCATCCTCTGTGGTTGGGTTTAAAAAAACAAATCACAAAATCAAGTGTTGTCATTAAGTCGAGACGATCTTCCTCTGGATACAAGATGGCCACAGAGGTGGTTTTCACTCGGGAGAGGAAGAGGCGGGTTCAGATGGTTGGGAAGGTGAAGTGATGTCATTAGGGACAAGACCACCAATCATGGCTTCTTGCAGAGAGAGGAAGAGAATTTTGGATTAGTCAACAGCGCCGCCCCCTGTTTAGGGGTGTAATTACATTTATTTGAGCCTAGCAGTTGTCTCGCAAGCGCACACGTGTCTGACGCGTTTTTAAATGTCATTAGTGGCGATGACTGTTTTCTTGGTTTTTTTTTTTCAGAAGGAATATTTATATTAGAAAAAGAAGGAATATGTTTGTGTTATACTTAAATTTTATTGTATAAATATTTGCATATATGTAAATTGTGGTATTAAAAAACAGTGAATGAAATCTTATAGTAAATGTGCTGTATATTGTAAAAAATAAAAAGAATCACTAAATCTTGGATTTTTCAACGTATCCAACATTTAGCAATTTCATATTAACAATTATTAGGTGGTTCCCTGCAATGTGGGGGATCCTACTGTGCTGTGTGTAAACAGAATATAGGATATGCAGTTGGCAGGACAGCGTGCATGTTTCATGGTACTGTTAAATTAAATTAATAGTCACAGTTATAATTTCAAAGGCAGTAAACGTCAATTGTTAATTTTGCTGTAATCCTGCACACCTGTAACCTTAATAAATGTGGTAACTAACGCCTGGTGTCATATGAAGTGATCTTCTATGAGGCAGACATAAGATGGGATTGTCCACTGTCACCACCAGGGGGCACCACTGAGTCCCAAAGCACAATCACAGTAATGCCTGGCACAATTCTGAGATACAATAAAAGATGTTTATTTACCCAAAACACCTTTTAACTGTCACCCTTGAAAAGACCAGTGAACAAACCACAATACAAACTGATTCTTCTTCCTTCTGTCCTCCAGTTGAGTGTTGCCTCCCGACTCTGACTCATACATGTGTGTGGCAGCAGGCTTTCTGTTAAAACTGCTTCCAGCATCCTGTCTCAGTCTTCTGGAGTGTTTCCAGACAGTCCTCCCCTGACAGCACCCTCAGACGGTTCCCAAAGACCCCAACAGGGCTGCATCTCTGGACTCCAATTCCCATGCCTCCTGTGAGTGTCCTAAAGTGATCCAGCCCAGAGGAACACTGCCACCTGTTGGGTGGGGGATGAACTGCTCACCTTCTATTATGGCCTTCTGGCCGGTGTTTATCCCTGTCAGGATACCTGTTCTTCCTTCGTGGCACTTACACCACATAACGAAAATAAAAAAACAAACTTATTTATCATCTACAGTGCAGTCGTCTGTTGTAATTATTGCCCCTCTATGCCTAGACTTACTGGTTGTTACAGCTGAGCCAAACTAGTGGAAAGAGGAAAGTGTTCAGGACCTGGAAATGTAGACAGGCTGGAATACAAAATGAGAGTCAATACTGGTAGAGCGGGCAGCAAGATCAAAAGACAAAGCCGAAAACATTAAGAAAACTCGTAGTTAAAAAGGGTGAACAAGCTAAGCGAAACCAGAGAATCAGATTAAAGAAATGCAAGACGCAAGAAGCGCAAGTATAGTTCTTAGTGCATCCAACCATGGATGATGAGTTGAGCTTCATTCTGTTCCTTTTACCAGTAGTCACCTCACCAGTAAATAAAAGAGAGGCCAGTCCAGTGGCAGCCATATCTGCCCAAGCCATTACCTAACCTGTCCCTTTCTTTCTCCACACCTTTCTCTTTCCACTACTCTGGTACAAGTGAATCTCTGTCTCTTCTGTCCATCCAAATCTGAACAGGTTTTATGATGCACTTCCTAGCAAAATGGAACCTTGCAGTGCTGTTCTTAAGACTTACCAGTGTGGTTTGCATCTTGCGGTGAATCCTCTGAATTGTGCTGTCTTCTTGTTCTGATCATCTTGGCCAAGCCTACCCCGACATCCAGCAGTCTGTTTTTGATCTGGCTACTTAATGAGTGAAAGTATTCTTCTGTCATCCAGTTAAGTCATCTGTCTTGTTCATCCAGGTCGTTTGATATTCTTGAGCTCACTAATCTGTTCTTAAAGTATCAAACAGCTGACTTTGTCAAACCTAAGGTTTTTCATGTCTCAGGTGGTTCTTTTCTGATCTTTTTGGTCTCAAAATGGCATTGACACTTCTGTGGTCCTCATGTTAAGCAACACTAGGAACAGATAGCAAGTGACAGTGTCACACCTGGAATCACCCATAGGCCTTTTATCAGGTTAATTACGGTAGGCATGACAATGCAGCGAAACGCACCTGGCCAAGTGGCTCTGAGGCTAAGGATCTGCACTGGCAATTGGAAGGTTGCCGGTTCAAATCCCGTAAATGCCAATAGGGACTCTGCTCTTTTGGGCCCTTGAGCAAGGCCCTTAACCTGCAATTGCTGAGCGCCTTGAGTAGTGAGAAAAGCACTATATAAATGCAAAGAATTATTATTAAGCTGCCAACTGGCCACTTAAGGGGACTCCATATAAGAATTTATGCAGTTCCTACACCCTTTTTATGTAAATATTTCTAGATTTAAGACTGAAGGTCTACACTAAAAGTCCCTACCTTTAGTTTCCTTTCAATTCCAGAATGCTTAGAGAGCTACACTAATGACAATTTCATCACTCTCCAAATACTTCTGGCCTTCACTGTAGTTTCCCTCTCGGTATATCAAGACTGTTTTTAGAGAAGCAGGACTGTACCTGAGCCCTCACCAGTCTTTTGGTGCACAGGATGGCTTTGACTAAAACCCTAAGGAGCACATCCTTCGTTAGACATGTTGAAGGTAAGGATTTGTAGTTTGTGTTGATCTGAGAATTTGCTACACAGGATGTTATTCTTATACTGTACTTGTTAACTGCAGAGAAAGAGAAACTTCGGTCAACCTTCTGCTTTCAAGTTTAATTAAGAGTTTCAGGCACTTACCGGAGTTTGTCACATAACCTTGATATCACCCCATATAGCACACACCCCTGAGATTTGAGGGTGACTGAGCTCTGGGAAGGGTGGTGTACCATTGACAGACTGCGATCGCATTGTTGAGGATCCATAATGATTTTAACAGACAGAGCACTTGGGAGTTTCCCCTGCAGTTGTTTTAGGGTTTTGGAGGTTGAGGAATCCAGTGGTCATGTTGTGTTTCTTGTTTCAACACATTTTTAATGATGTTTCAAATGAAATGTGTTCTCCCTTGGCACTGGGTTATTTATCTTATACTGTACATGCCACCATTTTGGGATCTTTCTGTCCAGGATGTCTATTCCGTTGCTAGATGAAGTTGACCAGAAGAGTGTGGTGTGTGACATCAACAGTCCAAGGTATGAAGGTCAGCACTTTACACTTCCTGTTTATCTGACTTTGTGAATACAACAAAGAAAAGAGTTTGCATTCTAACTAACGTTTCAATCTGATTTTTGGCAACAGATTCTTTTATTAGTTGACTATGGCTGTCAACTTACATCTTGGCTCTGGTTACATGAACTTATTTTGGTTTTCAGTTCTTCCTCTGCATTGTTTGAATTGTGACTTTGGTTTCACGTACTTGGATTATTGTCATCACCCTAAAGTTGTCAGGGTGAAATCAGTTTCAGTCAGTCTCATCTCCCCTGACACAAACATTGACAGTTGCTGAATTGTGAACAGTGCTTAGATGGCTGGCATCTTTCTTGTCCTTACACTTGATCACAATCATTTTGCCCTTTTGCTGTACAGCTACTGTCGCACTATTGTGAAGCTTCATGCAACTGAAGTTACCTGGTTGTACAGTGCCATGTGCATAAGTTTCACTGTCCATGTCAAAGTCTGATGACCAGTTCACCTCGTCAGCACTACTGCTCGATTCAAGCAATGGTTCAGTTTCATTTTTTTCTAAAACTGCCTTTATGGCTTTGTGTTTTTGGTTGTAGGCTCCACTCCAATTATGAATATCGACGAGTTACCATAAAGTGTTAGAAAGCATAGAAATATTCATGATTTTTGGTAGCATGATGTTATTTCATCCTCGAAATGCCTTCATTATGCTGGCCCTTGAATTATTTGGGCTTAACCCAGTAAAACAGAGCATAACACATCACCTCGAGTCTGACTTAGGCTTAACCGTATTTATTTAGAATTACAAGTCCGAGTGATGCTTGGTGTTAATGCCAAGGAGATTAATATAGCTTGAGACTGGAAGAAGTCGATCGGCCTTTTGATCATCCACGTTCAGATTCTGTCATTCTTTTGTAATCTAAATAATTTTACAGTTCGTATTTCTCAATTTTGGATCATTATTTTGTGATGAATTGAATAGCTGGCTATGCTATTATATGTGGCTGTTTGCCACTTGACTCGGGGGTCATATTATGCTATCACTCTATGCCTATATAAGATGGCAGCACAGGTTTCTGGATACCAAAACCACTCTCTGCCATGCTTTAAAGAGTTAAGTATTTCCTGTTTTTGACATCGATTTCTGGTTGGTGTTTTGATTTTGTTACTTTCGCTTTTGGATTTTGCCAC
Organism: Polypterus bichir lapradei; assembly: GCA_026402145.1. Taxonomy (NCBI): domain Eukaryota; kingdom Metazoa; phylum Chordata; class Cladistia; order Polypteriformes; family Polypteridae; genus Polypterus; species Polypterus bichir. The sequence continues at coordinate 13,029,611 of JANRMT010062798.1, forward strand.
CCTTGTATGATTGATTGATTGATTGACTGGATTTTTTTATTTATCACTCAGTCCTGGTTTTCTATTCTCACTCCAGGCAGAACAGCAGAGGATTTCTTACTTGTCCAATTATTTTGCTTTATAGTTCATTCCATTGTTATTTTGTATGTTTCCATTAAAACATGCTTAGTCATTTATGTCAAGTCTGTTCTAGTCATCTCATGAGTATATGCTGTTAGCCAGAGAGCTATGCCTTAATGTTTCATTTTCATTTATTGAAGAGCAGGCGTTCTCTTGAAGAAGCAAATGGCCTTTTCACCTTGCCGAGCAGGACTGCCTTGAGACTCACATGTGAGAGCTGCTCCTTGAGGCGACTGGCCCTCAGGAACACTTTGTGTTTTTTTTTTTGTTTTTCTTTAATCTTTTCTGTGTGGCTAATTGGTGCCAGATAGCAAACGCACCCACTCAGCTTTTAAAACAATAAGCCCCTTGCATTCTGGCTGACTGCACTGGAATTTCTACAGCTAGAGCTCTCTCTGAAAAGCTTTTCAACAGCAGGGATTAGCTGCGACATATTGATTAATCGGGAGTAAATTGAAAGCAGGAGTTTGAAGATGAGAGTTAGATGTTAGCCGCTTTTGCCGCTATGTCTGTAGCTGGGCCTACTAATGTGCTGCTTAGTTTAGGTTTGATTTTTGTATTGTATATAGTGCCTTTTGAGGTGAGATTGCGTTATTGTTTGCTAGACATTATAGGTGGCGCCCAGAGACCGCAGCCTTGTTACAAAAAGCGTAAGAGGCTTTAAAAAAATACAGAAGAAAATTGGTTGAGCATTGCCAAGTATTGCAGACATCTCCTCACACAACACATTATAATCATCCAACACACGAGGTCTGTGAACTGGCAGCTAGCACCCTGTATGTGTGTATGCCCTGAGAAGCCCTGGCACCTTGTTGGCTAAGGCCTATACTTTTGAGAAACACCCCAGAGATGCTTTGCATAGGACCATATGGAGGACTGGATAGTGTCATCCTTGAAGAATTTGGAAACACTGTCTCTGTTCTTTATTTATTATTACCTACTAGGGAGGCTCTGTTGGTCAATGATGCAATGGCACTCTTCACAACATCTTGAAAGTAAAAACTGACTTTAAACCATCCTAAACCACCATATTCTGCCATTATTTGGTCAAAGCTAAAATCTTTTAGTAGAGATTGGCATGTGGGTTTCATCCTCTTTTTGTCGCCTTTAGGATGAGCCGTTAGTTCTCATGTTGTAGAACTTTGATTAGGTTTAGTTCTGAAGCATCTGAATGTCTAGTGCTGTGGAGGAGCAGTGCCTTAGCAGTTGTCATTCTTTCCTTCTACACGACAGACTGTTTGATCTTAAATCGGTCAGGCTTCAAGAGGGGCCATTCCTCTGGGACAGATATTCTCAGTTGTCAACACATTATGGCTGGCTAGGTCTACCTGCATGTTACCTGTCCTCGTTATTCTTGATCTCTTCTTGACATTCTCTGCAGTCTACCGCCAGATCTTCCTTACAACCCTGTCTGACCTGTGGTTGATTCTTACCCCTTGGTAAGATCCTACCGTGGGTCATGGTGAGGAGAAATGTCAAAGGTGCACCAGTAAATCACAGGCGTGTCTCTTGGATTGGTGCTGAGCCCTCTCCTTTTCTCTCTATGCATCACCTCACTAGGCCTTATCAGCCAGTCCCATGATTTCTCATATCAATGGCGTGCCAATGAGTTGCAGGTGAATCTGTTGTTTCCAGAGGACCACAAGGTATCTGCTATCTCTGCCTGTCTCATTGATATTTTAAGTTGATGAAGGAGAACCATCTCTACCCCAACCTGTCCAAGACTGACCACCTTGTTATGCCTGCACACCCATTTGTTCAGCACCCCATCACTGTTCAGCTTGTGTCATTATCACTAACACCTTCCAAGTCAGTGTGCAACCATAGAGTAGCGATAGATGACCAGCTCTCCTTCAAGGATCTTGATGCTACAGTCTCTCAGTCTTTCAAGTTCTCTCTATGCTAGTGCTGAATCGGTACTAAAATGTTTACTTTGGTATCTATACCACCTTTCAGACCTTAGTACTGGTACCAAAACAGTTCAGAAGCAAATAACAGATAGTTCCAAGAAAAATCCTGCTCTTCTCCAACTTCTCTGCTGTGTAACTTCACATTGTTTCACTCTTGATAGTCATGAAGTCCCAATAACATCAAAGCAATGGTTTGGGGTTTTTTCCACATGTGAAGTCCTGGGGATTGAAAGGAAAGCTGATGTTTACTTCCAGTACTGAAATCTTATCATGCTGATGCTGTGCTGTTTTTATATTTGGGGTTCTTGCTCTTTTCTGGTACTGCTGTACTGCTTGACCCTACACTATACAACAAGATCAGGCTGTATCTGATGGAAGAAATAAAGGTCAGCGTGGTGTCCTTTCTAGTTGTCCAACTTTATGGGTACAAGAAAGAAAAGTCTCACCATTTTCATTAGGATTTCAGTCTGATTTGTAGCAACAAATTATTTTGCTAATTGACTACGACTTTCATCTTGCATTTTGGGTCCGGCTACATGAAATTATTTTAGTTTTGTACTCCTCCTTTATGCTCTTTAACTTATAATTTTGGATTCACATCCTACACTTGATTACTTGCGTATTGTTTTCTGGTATCGACCTTTGACTTATACTAAAACCACGACCCGTCTTCTGATTCCATTCTTATGTAAATACTTCTATCACACAGTAGAGTCAGTACAGCACTGTTAATGCCAAAATGTTCGTTCAGAAATTAATATCCACAGTTTAGTATTGAATCGATAGTAAAGTTTGGACTTCGTTATCGATAGCAGCTTTCAGACCTCAGTACTAAAACAGTTCAGATAACTCCTAAAGCCGCCATGTTCTTCTATCCTCCCTGGTGTGGATCTCCATTACACCGCACTGCCCACTGTTCTCTCTTAATAGCCATGACGTTCCAATCGTGTCAAAGCAATAATTGTCCTCTGTGTCATCCCAATCGTGTAAAAACAATCGTTTCCTTGTGATTGCATCGAAGTATTGAGGTGGATTTTCTTCTGTGAAGTTCCAATTGCATCTCAACTTGTCATTTAATGTCGTGAAGTCTTCCACAACTGTAGTATCCATTGTCAAAGGAAATGGGGGTTTATTGAGACGAAAGCTTTCATTTAAGTCTGGTACTGAAAATCCTGAAATTCTAGTACTGTACAATTTTAAAATTTGGGTTTTTTTCCTCCCTGTACTGGCTTCACAAGACACTTGCAGTTTTCCTGCTCAGGTATGAAACTGATTCAACAGAAGCAAGTTTAGTTCTTTCATATTTATAGACATCCAGATTAGAAACTTATTGAGTCCACCAGTAGTCCACAACTGATTGACATCAAGACAGCCGCACACGTCATTACTTATGCAGGTTTTTGTGTTTTGTTTCTCTTTAGCGGATGACTGCCAGCTTCTGACACAAATTCCCAAGGTGCGATGCCTGAGGAACAGCAAGAGGGAAGGTAAGTTCTAGGCATTAGAGTAGTAGCTCAGTGTCTTGGGTGCTTAGTACATTAAAATTTACACTTTATTCCTCAATGAGTCCAAAGTAACATACCCAGTGATGGGTGTGTTATCCTCCAGGCAGACAAACAGTTTCTCACAAACCAGTAAGTGGCTCAGAATAATGTTGGAGGAAATACTGCAGCTCGTCTTCAAGGATAGACTTGGCAGCCCTGGATCTGGCATACCTTGGTAGATGTGACATGTTGGTTAGAATTTCATGTGGTGATATTACTACTGCCACTGCTGTCACTAATGATACTACTAAATAAATTAACGCTATAAACAGTACTATGTTATGACGATGTGGGTTCAGCTTAATGTTCCCATCTTACTTTTGGGAGCTCTTGAACCCGACACCGTCGGTAATGTAACTGTATGAGCTGGACAGTGAGGACACCAACGAAGCAAGGGAGTGGTGCAAGAGTGCTTTTATTAAAACAAAAACAAACAGTGTTCAAATAAACAGTGCAGTGTTTCAATATGTCAAATAAATAAATAACCCATTAAAATAGTGAAGAATATGGAGGTTAAAATCCAATAAATAAATCCTTTAAAAACAAGGTTAAAAAAATGGCTGGAAGCAGTCCTTTAAAAACAAAACCCATTGCCTTCTTCTACTGGCGGCTCCCCTGTTTCTCCCATCCGGGCCCTGCACCAGGGGAGTCGCCCTACCTGCAGCTGACCTTCTCTTTTTTAGTCTGTAGCCTTGTGGTACCTGGCTCCGTAGGGCTCTCCAGACTGACTCGGATTCTCCAGCGACCAGGGCACTCAGCCTGGGGCTTTCACCTCCCAAGCCTCCTGACTCCTGCTACCTTATGCAGCGAGCCAGCCACCTTCTGGTTACTCCTACTCCTCCAAAGCTACTCAGCAGGAGCAACCACTTTGCGCTGTCCCCCGGGTGTCGGCCAAACATCCAGCTAGGGCTCACAGCTGCCTTCTCTGATCAGTGAGCCTGTCCTCTCACTCTCTGTCTCACACAGCACCGACTCCTTTGCTTCCAGCATCTTCTTCTTTCACCCCCTCTAACCGGTGTTCTTTCGATCATCCTTCTCCCCCTCCGCACTCACACTTCTCCTATTTATTATAGGGACGTGGCACAGATGTGGCGATTAGCAGCTCTCGGCATCAATTACAGATACAGATGATTCCCCACCTGTGCACTTAACGAAGGAAACGCCCGCATGACATAGCATCCGAGAACCACTCCGGCCTCACTACCACGCTCCCTCTATAAGCCGATTATAAAACTGGCCTTTTCATATGTACGTTTTTATGTGATATTTTTATTGTGTTGGAATTGTGGCTAAACATGGAACCTAATGAAATTTAATTTGATTTCTTCGTTGGATTTGTCATTTTGTGTGTTTATATCAATATCTTCTTAGCGTTTGGCATCTGTTTTAACCTCGTTGTGCATCTCTCACATGATCTTAAGAGGTGAATTCCTGTTTAAAGTAACACCAGTTTATTGTTTCAAAGCCTTTTGAATTGGCACAGAAATCATGACTGCATTCTGTCTATTTCCAGGTCTAATTCGGTCTCGTGTTCGAGGAGCTGAGGCTGCCACAGCCACCATCTTGACCTTTCTGGACAGCCACTGTGAAGTGAACACAGAGTGGCTGCAACCTCTGCTCCAGAGAGTCAAAGAGGTATGTGTCAGTTGCTTATTGGGTTAACACCAGTGCCACATTACATGACTTCTAGCCAGAGGGGATGTCAGACTTGATGACTGCGTATGCTGATGTTGTCAACTGAGGATGTCAGATTACGTGAGCTAGGAATTGCACAGCATGACAAATTAGAAATCTGTGTGGTGACTTTTTGGCACAGTGTCACGTTTTCAGAGTTCTTTCAAGCCCAGCCCCTATTTTCTGACAGCCAATAATGTGCTCTCTGACGGCGCCAGGGCTCTATAAATGCTTTCCATGTACAGTGAGCTCAGCTGCAGTCACTGTCCTCAGACTTTTTTTAATGTTCTGTCTTGATACATAAAACACAAGACATCAGACTGTTTGTGAGGTAGAAAACACCCGCGTTCCTTATTCTTCATTGCTGCATTATTTGTAGCGTATGTCCTACCAGGTGAGGGCTCATTGGTTGTCAGCTCTCACACGCACACAAGCCCAACTCTGAGTTAAGACAGAGTCAAATATGCTTGATATTTTTCAAGGTGAATCACAAACTGAGTCATTGGTTGTGTAAGACGGTACGATGGGTGGCCACTGGAGTCCATGCTGTGCTAAGATTACGCAAATGAAATCTACAATTAAAAATCAGGCAGTGTAACGGGGGCTTCAGTTTACTGTTATGTTATTTTCAAAGGTGTTAGAAGATGATAATAATGTGCATAATTAACTGTAAACGCAGCTAGTATAACGTGATGTGTACAGTATGATGTATTATTGGATAAGTAGTGATATAAACTGCCATGATTGCTATATACATTTTTACAAAAATACTAAGTTTTAATTGTGTCCTTCCTTCCCAAGCTAGATATTTATAAGTGAACAGAGATTTAAATTATTTGTCCCAAGGGAAGGAATGTGGCTTTTTAGGGAAGTTCAATAAATAAATACATACTTTACATACATAACATTATAACAAACAAACACACACGCTAGAATTACTAAAAAGAAAGCTTCTGACTTGTAAAAAAAAAAAAAAAAAAGCAGTCCCAGTGAGGCAATATACAGGCGTATTGCCTTTTGGTTTATCGGAGCCCCCACAGTGTTTCCTGACCCAATTCTGAATAATTCATTGGCTGAAAGTCCTCAGTGGTAGTGTGTCACAGAAGAGAGGATGTACAGCATTGTCCATAATGGCACTCGGTTTCATGTTCATTTCCACATCATGACTACCTCCAGCAGGTCCAGAGAGCATCCCATAACTGAGCCTGCCTTTTGAATTAGTTGGTTAATTTGGTGGGCTTCTCTTGAAGTGACATTACCAGCCCAGCACACCACACTGGACATCACAGAGATGTAGAAGATGTGACGGATGTCACTCCCACCTTAAAGGAATGCAGTCTTCTAAGGAAGAAGACCCTGCTGTGCCCTTTCTTCTCTAGTTCCTCTGTCTTCTGAGACCAGTCCCACCTGTCATTGATGTGGACCCCCAAGTACTTGTAGGAGTGCACCACCTCGACATCCACTCCCTGAATAGTGACCAGGCATAGAGGCTCTCTGGTGAGATGAAAGTCAATAAGCAGTTCCTTGGTATTTCTGATGTTAAGATCCAGATAGTTCTAAAAGTTCTCCACCTGACTCCAGAATCATCAGAAAATCTTGTGACCTGCAATTATATTTACAGTCCAGGGTGAACAGAAATGGAGACAAGAAATCTGTGCAGAAGTGCGGTTGGTTAGTCAGTTACCTGCTTTTGTGATTCCTGATCCTTCTTTGAATGTCTGCTTCCTTTTCAGGACCACACTCGTGTGGTGAGTCCAATCATTGATGTCATCAGCCTGGACAACTTCGCCTACCTTGCGGCTTCAGCGGATCTCCGGGGAGGTGGGTGCTGTAGAGAGCCATCATTGATTTTGTGCTTCAAGCTGATAAGGGGGCTTTTTCATTCTCTCAGCTGTCATTGTACGTGTGTGAATTTGATTTCACGTCTTTTTGTAGAACATTGTAAATGAGAGCATTACCAAAAAGCATGTGTGTTGCTAACGTTTTATTTCGTATTGACACTCTGTTTCAAATGACCAGTAATTAACACTAGCTGATGGCCATACCGACACAAAGAAATTATTCTTAGATCTTGCTGTGTAGTGAAGTGAAGTTTGATTCTAAAGGAAAAGAATCTCAATGTCCAATATAGTGGCTCGTTGTCATCATCATCATCTTATGCTCTGCCACAAGCAGGTCCCATTGTCTGGTGACTTTAGTCTTTACTCCTCTAGAATTCTCCAGAAGTGCCACCTCTCACTGCCTGTCTAAACTGAATCCTCTTTTACCCTTCAGTTGGCTGTGTGTGTCCTCACCTTCATGTCTATTGCTTGCTCTCCGGATGATTCTCCTCATGAGGTGTGTCTTGTCCATATCTCATGCTTCTTGATATCACCTGCTTTGCACCCAAAATTTCTGAGCTGGAACCACATAATGCCTAAAGAAGGGTAAAACCAATGGATAAAAGCAGGGCAACCAGTCAAATTTTTGTCATACTGAAAAAAGAATTGAAATTATTTGTGGGAAAAGGGCATTTAAGGAAAATGACTGATCTATAGGGCACCTCTTCTTTAGGGGATTGTGGGCCATGCTCTCATTTCTTCCACTCACGGTTGGTTGATCGCTGTATGTGGGTTGCCAGTGAACTTAAAAAAGGTTGAAAATTTTCCCCCAAAGCCACAAAGGATGAGAAACTGCAAAATGCAAAATTTCCATTCCCAATGCGTTAAACAAAAATAAATAAAAACAAACTTGCAGTATTACTGGTACAGGCAATGGATATATAACACTGAGAACTGTATGGCTAATTATGCATGCAAATTAGCCATGTGCTCAGCAACTAAACCAGGCCTTAAAGGACCCCCTCCTCTCCGCTCAGGTCATTAGAAAACAGAAGACATGCAGTGGATTCAAAAAACAGCTTTATTACACTTTGCAGCGTGTTATTCTTGATGGAAGAAGAAAGTGCAAAGCATCTGCACAGATACATGGGAAGCAAAAAAAAAATTCCTTCTGTACCCAGGACCCATGACTTCAATTGGTGGAACAAGCCAGTCCACCCCGCTGCTTCAGGCATAGCTAATGGGTGCCCAAGCCTGCCACTTTCTCAGATCTAGATTTTATTTACTTATTGCCAGTTTGTGGCTGTTGGTCGTATTTTGTTTATGGCATTTGTTTGCCTGTGTCTTTTGCTGTTTGGGGCAGAGTGGCTCAGAGGTTAGCACTGCTACCTCACAGCTCAGATCACATTTTTTGTCACAGTATTCAGTCCAGCATATTTGATTGACTTTTCTATAGCCGTCAGTGTCACTTAAAAGCTAGTTCCTCCTTCCCCCAGTGAAGTTTGTGATCATTTCCATGAGAAGTGAATTCAGTATCATTCGCTCATCACTAGGCCATTAGGAAACAACTATAAACATTATATACAGTACAGGCCAAAAGTTTGGACACACCTCCTCATTCAATGTGTTTTCTTTATTTTCATGACCATTTACAGCACTCCATCACTCTCCTTCTTGGTCAAATAGCCCTTACACAGCCTGGAGGTGTGTTTGGGGTCATTGTCCTGTTGAAAAATAAATGATAGTCCAACTAACCTGACTTCTGCACAACACAACTGCTGGTCCCAACCCCATTGATAAAGCAAGAAATTCCACTAAATAACCCTGATAAGTTGCTGCTGGAAGGGGTGTTGGTGAGACCAGCAGAGAGAGCTTAACCTGTGGTGTGTGTATGTGTGTGGATCCCAATGCCCCAGTGCAGTGATGGTGACACTGTGCGGTAAAAATGGCACCGTCCTTCAGATGAGACGTAAAACTGTGATCCTGACTCTCTGTGGTCACTGGGAATCCTTTACAAAGAGTAGAATGTATCTCAATGTCCTGGCTAAATTGCCCACCACGGCCTAGTCATTCTGGTCCTCCCAATCATTCCATGTCTCTAATTGGTTGTCTCTCTCTCACCATTTCACCACCTAACTGCTAATGTGTGGTGAGCGAACGGTTGCAAAATGGCTCCCATCAAATCATCCAGGTGGTAGAAGTGGTTTCCCACTCACTAAGAAAAGTGCCATATAAGTGTAAAGAATTATTATTAAGTCATCATTATAAACTGTAAGCCTTTTGAAATAATGTAATGACCCTGGGGGGGTTGCAAGAAGGAGGCATGAAATTTGCACTTGATGCAAAGCTTGTGATAGATGGAAAAGAAATGTTTTTTGTGGCTAAAACTGCCAACTCCTCCCTTGGTGACTCTTTAATGCCATTCCAATCTCCCATGACACCACACACGCCCATATGCCTTGTCCACTGCCTGCACATTCACACCTCCGGCTCTGCCTAACACAGCTCACCTGGCATCAGTGGTAACATCATCTGACCCATTGTGTCTTCCTAAATGCCAAGATGGTGACTACACACCCAGGCTGATTGACATAAGCAGCGGAGAGGCTCTTCCTAAGTCTGCCTGGAATGTTTTTCTGTCCAACTTCACCAGGTAGTCCTGCAGCCACCTGAAAAATGTGACCCTTCCATGTCTGGAATGTGGATTTTAGACTCTGGTACTGTCATTTATGTCATTTGACAAAGGCCTGTAGTGTGTGTGATTATTAATAGGTACTTATAAGTGATACCTAAACTGTCCAGTTGTGTGTTATTAGTGCATATACAGTATGTTTCATGGAATGTCTGTGTATTGCTTTTTAATGACAGAGTGTTTTCAAAATAGTAATTACAGTAGGTTTTATAAATAATGCAACTGCAAAATGACTGATTTTTTTTAAGCGAGACTTATACTCAGTATTATTTATTATCATAAAAAACACAAATACAGTTTTATCTACAGATTATCTAATCTTTGCTAAAATTGTGTGCCTGCTTTTATACAGAACAGTAGCACATTACAGATGCTAACAGAATAATATATTTAAACTGCACAAGTGGATGTAGGTAATTGTTGATCATGTGATAGGAACCATAAGGATCACATGCAAGTCCAGTCAGTGAGTCTGATCTGTGACCATCTGGTCCTTTGTTCCAGCCTCTGATATCCACAAATCACATTTGGCCAGAATGGTCCCAGCCCAACTCCCCTAATGGCTTCTGCATTCTCCCAGTTGTGTTTCATTGTACTGATTTCAATCCATTGTTAATATGCAGGTACTGTCCAGTCAGAATGAGTGTCACCATGGAGACCCCATCATCAACCTGTTATTGAACTTACTTGATCCAATTGTAGGATTTTTGGGAGATGGCAACATTGGGCAGAAAGTAGGAATCAGTCCAGGATGAGTCCCCTACCAGCACCCATTCAGGCCGGAATGCAGGGCCGTAACTGAAATATGATAACTCCCACCATTTAAAATAATTTAACACTCAGATGGTATTAAATAACACTACAGTAGTCCATTGTCATTGTGAAACTGATTGAAGCTGTCATCCAAGGCAACCTATGGGATCAGGAGACCGTGCAGTTGGTTGTATATATTTTATTAATTATTGATGCCAAGGCAGATTAAGTTTCCTGGATGAGAAACTAATGGAGTACTGACATTTTTGTTCATTAATCTTCCGACGACTCTTTTAGAAGTGAGATACTGATACTCTTGAGTGTCTGGGAGATCTCTCATTGACACTCCAGCCAGGAACAATGAAGTGATCTGTTCAGTTCACAAACAAAGGTCATAAATCGGCAAAGGTGGACACAAATCAACCTTTACTTCCTCCTTTTTGGTTCAGACGTAGTGATTTGACACTTTTCAACAAATAACCTGAACCCACTTGCTGCAGTCGAGCAAATCATACAGTTTATGTACAACAACATTTATTTGTATAGCATGTTTTCATACAAATGAAATAGCTCAAAGTTCTTTACAAGATGAAGAAATAAAAAAGAAAAAATATAAAAATTAGGTAATACTAATTAACAAAGAACAAAGTAAGGTCCGATGGCCAGGGAGGACAAAAAAAAAACTAAATCTGCAGGGGTTCCATACCCATTAGAGCACCCAGTCCCCTCTGGGCATTCTAGCTAACATCAATGATCTCAATCAGTCCTCACTGTATTCAGGCTTCACATGGAAGAACTTGATGATGATGGTCATGTGGAGCTCTGGCCTTCAATCCATCAATGTAGGGACTGCACGGTACTTTGATCAGGTGGTGGGAGAGCAGATCGCCACCATAGAAAACCAGAAAAAGAAGAGTAGAGAAAGTAGGGGTTAGTACAGATTGAGGAGCCATGATAAAAATGATAGTTAAATGCATATAAAGAATATCAGGGTTACACTAAAATGAAGCTATGAGAAAGCCATGTTAAAGCAGTTTTTTAAAGTGCTCCACCATATTAGCCTGGCAAATTTCTATCGGTCAGCTATTCCAGATTTTAGGTGCACAACAACAAAATGCTGCCTCACCACTTTTAAGTTTAGCTCTCAGAATAATATATTGCGCTGTCCGAGATGAGGTTCGGCTCGTCTTGTCGCTGCTGTACCTTGCGTTTCTCCTCTGTATTTGATCAAGAAATGCGCAAATTCAGCGATTTTGACTAAAAAAATGATGATTATTAGAATCATACAGCCCTAAGTGTGACCGCACGTCTCTGTATGAAGTGCAGTCATGGTACCAGAGAAGTGCCACACTTCCATTAAGCACTGATCCAGCTGGCCCTGCACTGAAACTCTGCTTTTATTATCATCTGCGCTGTAATTAAAGTATTTCCACATGTTACTTTTTCGCTTTCTACCCACAAACGCAAAACTCGCCATCGGCACCCACACGTGTTTACTGCTTCAAGCGACGAACCAAATGTGCGCAACAAACAAACAACAGTCCTTTTTAGAAGTTGCGCCAAGTGACTATCATAAGCCTAAGGTACAAGATCACCAAATAGTGAACAGCGCAACGTAACTGAAGGCTCAGGGCAACCTACAGACAACCCCTCTGCGCGACTGAGCCTGATTGGACGAGCATGCTATTTCTATTATTTTTTTGTTTTTACTCAATTTTCCTTCTCGTTTTAGTTTGTTCGCATATCATTCATTTTTATTTTTATTTAGTTTTAGTTTCTCTGTTTGCCTTAAATTCAGTTCTTGTTCTTGTAAAATGAAAAACAATATTTTTAGTTCTAGTTCTCATTTTCGTTGTGAAAATATCACTGGCTTGTACACTCCAGTACTCCATACCAGCATTTTATTGTAGTTTGTCTATGAGTATCAGATGTTAACACATGCGTACCGGCACTTCGCCCCACCTTACAATCGCACCTGCAGTCTTCTTGCTCTCCACAATGGTTATTGTTGTGGACGAAGACTACAGACAAGACAGCAGGTGTGGTTATATAGCAGCTTTATTTTGCAGCGTCACAGTGAGAAGAGTTTCAGAAAAGCAGACAATCAATATACATGACAGCGTCAGGGCTCCGTCTGTTGGGTGGGGCAAAGTTTTTATACCTCTAGAATGCGTGATTTAATATCATAATGAAATGTAACAGTCAACACTTTTATTATACACAATCCTTGAGCCCCTTCAACGCCCCTTTTGCAACTTGATTTCTTGGCCCCATTGTTATGGCGTTCAGATGTAAACTAAGGGAAAACGTGATAAGGCAGACTCATGTGTGGAATGCTTAGACCTTGAGTCCTTTGGACAAATATTTTTCTGTTTTGCTCAGCAAAGCAAGCTTTTACATAATGTATGGTTTCGTAAAGCTTACTTGTCAGACATGAATTACTACAAGGGAACAAAGAGAACATTCATCTTCCACACTGTATAGCAACAAAATTCTGAACCTCCAAGGTCCCCTCACTCTTTTATTTGGTGCACACAGAAATTAATACTGGCAGTTCTGTTTTTCCACTTCAACTGCTGAATTTAGGAGCTAAAACATAAAGCAGCTAAAAACATATCCTTTACACAGGTTCTTACATTCAGTTAAGATTACATCAATAATCAGAAATCAGCATGTTCAATCATTTGTTGGCGTAAGTATAAAATTACAAATAGCAGAGTATTAGAGCACAGAGCAGAAGGGTGTGGTGGTCTTTTCCATTCCTGTCATCTCAGGTGGGCATGCGTTGTCCCAGTTCCTCCAGGGTCAGCCTTTCTTTGGTACACATGTAAGGACTTTCTGGCCCTAAGCCTTTCATGCCACATGGTGGCGAGCTCTTCTGCAGTTAACACTCTTTTCAGGCTTCTTGCTCAGCATAGCCATTACACCCGTGGGCAGTCAGTGATCAGTTGACTCCTTTCTTCAGCTGGATGGACAGGTTGCTTTCATGTGCAGCTTCTCTTGCTCCTCTCCTGTCCTTCAGCAATGCTGGACTCAGTGGAAGCCACATCCAACTTCGTGATGGAAGTCTTTCCTCTCTTATGGGCCTGCGCTAGGTTACCCTTTAGAATAGAAGGGTCATTCCAGGCTTTAATTCAGTCAAACCTTAGACAATTTGGTGTCCTACTATAGAGCAGAGAGCACAGTTTGCTTTCTTCAGTGCACACAAGTCTCGTGTTGTGGTTGATAATTGGTGTAAGGTTTCAAGATTGCTAATGGTGTGAGTTATGGCCTTCTTTTAGTGACCAAGTGCAGCACTGAGATGGCTCTTGACTAGTACAAGTGTCACTCAACTGTGATTGATGCCATCTTATCAGATCCAGAAAGTGCATTTTAAGAGATGCTAAGCATATGCAGTATACGTAAAACTTAAGCCAAACTGACTTTGGATGGAAAGTCTTGTGCCAACATCAAGAACAGAGGGCAATGCCATTCTGTCCAACACCAGTACTTGTTATCTGAGTGTAAATGAATGTGAATGAAGTTCACCTTCACTTCAGATTTCTGTGGTTTAGTCAAAATGGAGTGAACCAGTGGGCACTGCACTTTATGCCAAGGCTGACAACTTTTTGCCGCCTTGAATGGCTAGCCTGACCTTCTCTTTGCTGCCATCTGTTGGCGTACCCTGGTAATCCTCAGCCACTCACAAATACCACCTGACTACAGAAGTTCTGACCAATACCGATACCCAGCAAGCATGTCTTGTAAGAGAAAAGATGATGACCATTTCACAAGGTTTTTACGTGGCAAGGAAATACAGTCATATCAAAAAGTTTGGGAACCCTTCTTAATTCTTTGGATTTTTGTTTATCATTGGCTGAGCTTTCAAAGTAGCAACTTCTTTTTAATATACGACATGCCTTATGGAAACAGTAGTATTTCAGCAGTGACATTAAGTTTATTGGATTAACAGAAAATATGCAATATGCTTCATAACAAAATTAGACAGGTGCATAAATTTGGGCACCCCAACAGAGATATGACATCAATACTTAGTTGAGCCTCCTTTTGCAAATATAACAGCCTCTAGACGCCTTTGATGAGTGTCTGGATTCTGGAGGGAGGTATTTTTGACCATTCTTCCATACAGAATCTCTCCAGTTCAGTTAAATTTGATGGCTGCCGAGCAATGACAGCCTACTTCAAATCATCCCATAGCTTTCCAATGATATTCAAGTCAGGGGACTGTGATGGCCATTCCAGAACATTGTACGTCTCCCTCTGCATGAATGCCTTTGTAGATTTTGAACTGTTTTGGGTCATTGTCTTGTTGGAATATCCAACCCCTGCATAACTTCAACTTTGTGACTGATGCTTGAACATTATCCTGAAGAATTTGTTGATATTGGGTTGAATTCATGCGACCCTCGACTTTAACAAGGGCCCCAGTCCCTGAACTAGCCACACAGCCCCACAGCGAGATGGAACCTCCACCAAATATGACAGTAGGTAGCAGGTGTTTTTCTTGGAATGCGGTATTCTTCTTCCGCCATGCAAAGCGCTTTTTGTTATGACCAAATAACTCAATTTTTGTCTCATCAGTCCAAAGCACTTTGTTCCAAAATTAATCTGGCTTGTCTAAATGAGCATTTGCGACTCTGTTTGTTGCGTGAGTGCAGAAAGGGCTTTTTTCTCATCACCCTGCCATACAGATGTTCTGTGTGCAAATTGTGCTGAATTGTAGAACGATGTTCAGATACAGCATCGGCAGCAAGATGTTCTTGCAGGTCTTTGAAGGTGATCTGTCGGTTGTCTGTAACCATTCTCACAATCCTGTGCATATGCTGCTCCTGTATTTTTTTTGGCCTGCCAGACCTGAGGTTTAACAGCAACTGTGCCTGTCGCCTTCCATTTCCTGATTACATTCCTCACAGTTGATACTGATAGTTTAAACCTCTGAGATAGCTTTTTGTAGCCTTTCCCTAAACCATGAGACTGAACAATCTTTGTTTTCAGATCTTTTGAGAGTTGCTTTGAGGATCCCATGCTGTCACTCTTCAGAGGAGAGTCAAAGGGGAGCACAACTTGCGATTGACCACCTTAAATACCTTTTCTCATGATTGGACACACCTGTCTATGAAGTTCAAGGCTTAACGAGCTAATCCAACCAATTTGGTGTTGCACGTAATCAGTATTGAGCAGTTACATGCATTCAAATCAGCAAAATTACAAGGGGACCCACATTTTTGCAGAGCCAGTTTTTCACATTTGATTTAATTTCATACAACTAAATACTGCTTCTCTAAAAATCTTTGTTCGGAAAACACCCCAGTACTCAGATGTTCCTAGGAAATGAAAGACATACCACTGTTATCTTTTTTGTTGAAAGTAGAGTCAATTATTATGCAGGCTTAGAGGGGTTCCCAAACATTTTCATATGACTGTATTTAGTTTTTACCATTTTTTACAATGGTACATCATTTAAGAACGAAGGTTCAGGAAATCCATGGAGATTTTGAAAATGTAAAATTAATAGCAAGGTTACCTGGTTCTACTAAGGTAGAATAAAATGCTGGCGTGGTCACTAAATAAATTCCCTAGGTGAAACATTTTAGCCCCTGACTAAACCCACCATGGGTAGCAAACAGTGCATACCTGTGCCAAGTCCAAAAAGTACCTCCTGGGGCACCTGACTTCTTAAAGTCCAGGCAAGGTCACAAGTTACCCAAGGGGAAAGAACTTGGAACAAAGTTTTGCCGATGGAACCTGTACAAGATTTGTGGAGAATGGTGTGGATCTGAGTTGTCTTAAAAGTCTATCTGGTGATTCAATAAAAAAACGTCTAAAGCACTCTTTGATAGGAAGGCATGTTCTCCTGATCTGGTTTCAGTTTGCAGTGTTATGAATTTAAAATCACATTCAAACTATGCAACATCCGCAAGATCAGAGCACATCTGACGGAGTATGCAACACATCTGCTAGTCCAAGCTTTGGCCTTGTCACGTCTGAACTACCGGCCTGTGTCACCAGGCCACTGCAGATCATTCAGAATGTGGAAGCTGAGATGGACACAAGTCACTCCTCTTTTCAGGTCACTACACTGACTTCATGTAGCTGAATGCATTAACATCAAATCCTTGATGCTTGCCTGCAGAATAGTCGGTGGGTCCTTTGTATATGGAGACACTTGTGAGGCCCTACGCTCCTTCTTGCTCACTCAGGTCTGCTAATATTAATCCTGAATCTCTTCATGTGTACCTCCAAGCTGGCAGAATGAGCTGCCACCTCCATTCATAATTCTGATTCTCTCAATGTGTTTAAGGAGCATTTGAAGACCCCCTTTGGGGAATGTCTGATATTAGCTTTTATGTTTTTATTATCATCTAGGAATTGCAGTCCGCTTTTATTTTGTCCCGAGCTTTTCATTCGTGGTGATCAATTTTGTCCCCTTGTCCTGTTACACTTGTTCCCAAGCAGTCCCCCAAGCTTCTGTTTACTCTGTTATGTTGACATCTTTTATAATTCTCTTCGGATTAAAGCATCTGCTAAGTATATAAATCTAAAATGCAAATGTCCTTCTGGCTTACTGTGTATCACTATAGCATTAATCACAGGGGACTTTAACCCCAGTTCTCCTCCTCCAGTCCTTACACGTTCTACTCCTCTTTTGTAAGATGCCTAAGGAGAGAAATGTACATTTAAGTGAACTGTAAGTTTCTAAAAGCCACACACGATACCTTAAAAGTAATGTCACATTTCTAGACATGTCAACTCGATTTCAGAAATTCATCTAAAGCCTTTCTTGAAGTGTGTCAGGGGGCCTCCACTTGAGCTCAAAGGGGATTGGAAGGGCAACCATAACCTTGTAATGATGGCATTGGTGGAGCTTGCCCTTCTAAGGACAACCCAGACACGATTGTCTCAAGGCCCCGTCACTCAACTCAAATAGCTGCTGAAATAATTTTAAATTTTCCAGATGGCTTTAAATCATTTGTGTTCACTCAAATTAAAAAGTCATATATTGTTTCCTGGCTGCAAAGTTGAATGAAATTGAACAGAGATGTTCATCAAACAGAGTCCAAAAGAGAACTGACTTGTATGGAGACAAGATGGCGGTTTTAAAGATCGGTATAGGAAATGAGGTCATCGGGGGCCGGAACCAGAAGTGATGCGCTAGTGACCGGAAGTGACATCATCGTTTGGCACCGGAACCAGAAGTGACATCATCTGGACCTGAAGTGACCTCATAAGTGGTGTCTTCGGGGACCAGAAGTGATGTCATCAATGGTGCTGGAACCATGTGGTATTTCCCATGGATGGTCTGCAAGAGACTGAGAGAGACAGTTAACTCACTCCACAGCCCCCTGGTCTGGCGTAGAATTACTATTATTTAGGCCCTTCAACTGTTTCCCAATCACACTTGTGTGACAACAGTAAGTCCTACTTCATAGATGGAACATTTTCACAAGTAGTGATTTTAAGATTGATTTTGGGAATCCTGAAATGTGTGCTGGAAGGCAGCTTTGGATAACATGAATGTTTTTGAGATCTACCAAAGCGTCTCAAAGTTATTCAGATATCCGTCTTTTTCGGAGATCTGCACATTGTGATAATTTCTGTCTCAAAAGCCCTGTTCAGCCAGGATTAGTTAGTTAATGTGGAAGTGGTCCGGTACACACTGGGCCCCGATCCTGGTGTTTCCCCATTCTTGCTTTATGGGTACCGGCAGGTAATATATGTGTTCTGGTGCGTACCACAGGTTTACGATAACATTAGCAGCTCTTTTTTTAATAACTTCAATATGTCCGTTTGCATCTCCAAGGTGAACCCCATCGCCGAGTGTTTTGATGTAAATTGTGCATGTCAACACGTCTTTCGACCTCCATGGTGGATCCCGATCCCCTTTGGCCTACCCAACAAGGGGTACCGCCAGTTCTTTTTTTTTTCCACCTCGGGCATTAGGCAAAGTAACACTGGAAACCTCTGTAGTTTCAGTCTGGTCTGAATCGCCCAAATGACTGGTAAATTTGCATGGGACTAGTTATGGCTAACAGACTCCTTGTAGAAGGTAAAGTTTAACCTTTACTAAGATGGGAGTGCGCAGTCCGTAACTGGACAAGACTAAATTTACGGAGGTCTTCCACAAATAATTACTTCACCCCACTCCCTGCTGTAAAACTAATCCCACCCAAATAGAGCTTATGTTGGTCCACGTCCCGATGCTGTAGTGGCATAGAGGGAAGGATGAAGAAGAAGATGTTGAACCATAGGGGCTGGCATCTTGTCGCATGCTGGTTCCTTCCCTGCCTCCAGGGAAGGAACCAGCCTTCCCTGCACCTGCTTGCAGCCCACTAATGGAGAATTTAGGTGAAGGAAAATAAGAGGATGGCATTTTCGGGTCCCTCACATTTAGGGTGAATATCTCGAAAAGGACTTCCTGCCTTCTCTGTAATCTGAATGGAGCGCTATTGTATGGTACGTTGACAGACACACTGGTGATCGCTCACAACAAATCAATTTAGCATCATCAGGTTGAAACAACAAATGCTGAAAGGTTCACTGTGCTCAATTACAGGCAGAGGTCCGTCCTACCGGGGACGCACTGATGTATGGCCAGTTCCGCCTCTACAGTTGTAGGTTGGGCCCCCCAGTCTGACTGCTGGCTGAACATCAACTCTCCGCTCATCCCTAGTCCTGAGAGCTCTTTTTCTCGGTCGTTTAGCAACAGCTGTTATAGGAAGCTGTCCTTGAATAAATAAAAAGTATAGTCATACACCATGTGGTTTTTGTTACTTTTCAAATATTTATATGATGTACAGCATAGTCAATCAATCTGGACCCCATTTGGCAAGGATGGCTTGAAATATTTTTTTTTTCCCCCATTGATAACAAGAAGTGGAAAATCGGATGCTGTAACCGGGGCAGTCATGTGCAGACTTTGCCAAAAACTTCCCACCAAGACCAAACAAATTGGTTTCAGCTGCTTTGAGAACTCACAGACCCACGACTGTCCTGGTGTCCTGTGAGATTTGTGCTACGGATTAACGAGTTGGAGTCCCTTAAACACCAAGACCACGAATTGCTGAGTGGAGTCTGCGAGGTCAGAAGGCCATGAGCACCTTCTGCTGAAGTCACGCTGAATGACTTGGGTTCGGCTTTAGCGGGTGTTTGATTAACCGTCAACATTTAATCCGCACTTCAAACCATTTCATAAGGATTAGACATCTGTTTTCTAACTTTGACAAGGCAATATTTTCTTAGCTTTATATGTTAATAGATGTATAAGCCTGTGTTGTAAAAAAACCCGGAGTCCTAAAAACTACTGAAATCGTCAGAAAAGAAATTTGAAATGTAGAGATGTCAGGTAATTGAAAGGAACTACTCTGGGCGTCTCTGTCCTAGGAGGTTTCATTCTGCCAATGTGCTCTCCTCACTTGTGTATCCTCGGAGGTGGAGCCCTTACCCCAACTCCAACTCTCACTTCCGGGCCAGACAGACACACACACTTCCACACGTAGACGTTTATATATAAGATGATTAGCCTGAGCTTTATTCATTTTTCCTGGGCTTAGTATGTTTTTCTCAGAGGTTTGTTCATTTTTTGTTTGTTTTTTTTTTCTTTCACATTTGTTTTCCACTTTTGTAGATTTTTAAAAAATACTATGACACCTTATCTTATTTCCTAATGGGTACCGCCTTTTTGTGGCCTTGTTACCGTGACGTGATTGTTGGTTGCTAGGAGGTGTGGTCTCAGAAGTCAAGCCGTGTGACATCATCGACACAACATTTAAACTGGCAACGCTTGTGTGTCGTCGTCCAGGACGGCACTGTAGACAGACTCTCAAACATTTTGTGCAAAGGTTTGATCTGCATACTACTCTCGACCTTTACTTGTGTCTGTTTCACATGCGACACACAATTCTTTGTTTTTCGCATCTGTCTCTCGCTTTCTTTGATCCTCCATTCCGCTCTGTCTTTTGTCAGAATTGTCAATTTTTGCTTGCATTAGAATAGCATTGCATCCAGTCTGAGGTGGTCTTCTACAAGCATAAGGGGGATGAAAAGTGAATTGATGTTAATGAGTCCAGTCATTGTTTATTGAATTTGCTTTTAGCAATGCCAGTAATTTATGGAGATATTTCGGCAAGGCTCTCACTTTATTTTCAGTAACTTTTTAGGCATCGAGATTCCTACCTGCTAGACAAAGGTATCTAAGAAACTAAACACTATTCCTAAGTTTACAGGGTTCTTATTGTCACAAATTGTACTTGAATGTGCTGATCAACTTGTACCACGTTGACACTTGTAAGAACGCTAGGGATTGCTGACGCCCCGTTAAACCCAACAGACAGACACGCAGACACAGGGTAAAAGCACTAAGAAGATATTTAATATTTTTCTTCTTTAAATTGTGCTCCTTCAGCACCACAGCCACCAATAAATACAAGTAAATCAACAATATATCACTGCAATTCTCTCCTCCACACCTCCCAGAAAGCTCTGTCCTACTCCTCCCGACTCCGGCTTGCTTGCTGGATTTCCAACAGGCCTTTATATAGACCCCTGACCCCTGACTTCTGACCACGTGACTGGCTGGCACTTCTGGGTCTAATGAAGAACTGACATTTTCTTCAGCCCAGAAGTACCTGTGACTACCTCGTACTTCCAGGCTTTAAGGAAAGGATGAGTCCCCAGGTCCTTTGACAGCTCCCCCTGGCAGCATCCAACAGGGCTGAGAATCCGAACTCCCAGGCAATCCGGGGCACCGCTACACTCCAGGGAAGCTGCCATCTAGTGTTTTGGGGGAGGCAGTGTCGGCAAGTAGCTGCCTTCCCCCATTCTTCCATTCCAGGGGCGTCCCAGCCAGGTTGAGCTGCCAGCCGTTCATCACACACTCTTTAATGTATTGATAAACTCGAGCAGAAGTTCTTAAATGTGTATGGCATAAAACGCAGGAGACCAATACAGACAGCCTGTGTAGATGTTTTCTTGACTTTATGGGCATTTTCTTTCTGTGTTTTCCTGCAATTTTCATGTAGCTTCTGTACTCATGCGAGGTATGACATCTGGATTTGTGAAATGGGGCACCAACAGGGTCACCCCATTTAATGACTTTAAAGTTTTAAACAAAGAAGTGCATGATGGTGCAATAATAGAGCATAAAGTGCCCACTGCAGGGAATCTTAACTGGTCAGCTCTGGTTTGGGGCTCTGTCTCTTTTGAGCTGGGGTTCAGAATGAGACCTCACCTTCATGCTCCTCCGACCGTAAGGGGCACAGTTAGTTGCCCTCACTGGGAGTCTTCTCCTGTCTACAGGAACAGAAGGAGTCAATACCATTGGCAACAGCGCCCTCCTCTGATTCTGGGGTGAGACTGCTTACCTAAGATGAGTCAGGAGGGGCAAGCCACAGAGACAGATAATGTGGCACTTCACAGTTGGTTCTCAGTAGAATGCGCAGTCCTGACTGAGAGTGGTGGTGAGCAAAACCAGCAAGTTTTGAGGAACTGACAATAAAATTCCATCCATCCATTTTCTGCCACTTATTCGGGTCCAGAGGTGGCAATCTCAAGAAAAAAGCCCAGACTCCCCTTTTCCCATCCAAGTCATCCAGGGGGATGCTTAGGCTTTCAAAGCCTGGCTTAGGGTATGTAATCTCTCTGGTGTACCCCAGGTCTGCCCGAAGGTCCTCTCCCAGTTGGACATACACAATACAGTCGTGGCCAAAAGTTTTGAGAATGACACAAAAATTAATTTTCACGAAGTTTGCCTCAGTTATTATGATGGCAATTTGCATCTACTCCAGAATGTTATGAAGATTGCAGAGTCACTCTTTGCCATGAAATGAACTTAATCCGAAAAACCACTGCTGTTGTGAAGAAGGCTTCAGGGTGTCCAAGAAAATCCAGCAAGCACCAGGACTGACCATCTCCTAAAGCTGATTCATAGCTCAGGATCGGGGCACCACCAGTACAGAGCTTACTCAGGAATGGCAGCAGGCAGAGGTGAATGAGGCAAAGACTATTGGAGGATGGCCTGGTGGATGTCAGGAAAAGCAGCAAAGAAGCCAATTGAAACATCAGGGACAGACTGATATTCTGCAAACGGTACAGGGATTGGACTGCTGAGAACTGCTGGGGTCAAGTCATTTTCTCTGATGAATCCCCTTTCCGATTATTTGGGGCATCTGGAAAAAAAGAAAAGGTGAGCGGTGCTAGCATCAGTCCTGTGTCATGCCAACAGTAAGGCATCCTGAGACCGTTCATGTGTGGGGTTGCTTCAAGGCCAAGGCAGTTGGCTCATTCACATGTGGCCTAAGAAAACAGCCTTGAATAAAGAATGGCACCAAAACATCCTCCGAGAACAACTTCTCCCAACCATCCAAGAGCAGTTTGGTGACCAACATGATGGAGCACCGGGCCATATGGCAAAAGTGAGAAAACTAAGTGGCTCGGGGAACAAAACATCAAAATTTGGGGTCCATGGCCAGAAAACTCCCATTGAGAACTTGTGGTCAATCCTCAAGAAGTGTGTGGACAAACAAAAACCAACCAATTCTGACAAACTCCATGCATTGATTCTGCAAAAATGGGCTGCCATCAGTCAGGATTTGGCCCAGAAGTTGATTGACAGCATGCCGGGGCGAATTGCAGAGGTCTTGATAAAGAAAGAAGGACCTACACTGCAAATAATGACTCATGTCATTGTCAATAAAAGCCTTCGAAACTTCTGAAATGCTTGTAATTCTACTTCAGTATACCATAGAAACATCTGACAAAAAGATCTAATAACACTGAAGCAGCAAACTTTGTGAAAACCAACACTTGGGTGAAAACTTTTGGCCATGACTGTACAGTTCTGCAGTGAGGCATCCAGAACACATTTTAATCAGACACCTGAACCACCTCAACTGCTCTACTTGGAGCTCCTCACCCAATAACTAAGGCTGAGTTCAGAAGCCCTGCGAAGGAAGCTCATCTCTGCCTCTTGTATCCAATGATCCAGTTCTCTCAGTTACTACCCTCTGCTTGAGGCCTTAGGTGATGCGTATCGACTAGTAAATCGAGAGCTTTGCTTTTCTTTTCTGCTCAGCTCGCTTTTTTCACCAAGACTGACTGATATGCAAACATTGTTCAGACCCACCTATCGATCTCTCGCTCCCCTCTTCCCTCATTCAGGGACAAGACCCCGAGATACTTAAACTTCTTGGCATGCTTTAGCAGTTAAATACAGAAGAACAAGTCTTGGAAAGGCGAATAACAGAGCAGTGCTGCCAGGCTGTCTGCCTAAAGTGATTACTCATCTCAGCCTCTCAGAAGCTGTAATGGAAGGTAATAAACTGCACTGACAATGTTATGCTATTAAAGCCTTGGCTGGTGGAACAGGAGACGTGCTTCATGTTAGCATTTATTGAGGGTGGTCAGCTATGTGACCTTAAAGCCTCACTACAGTTAATCGTTTTTAATAAAATCCAGACATCTAGCCAGTCAGTTTTCTACAGATAGTGCCAGGATTTTACCACAGTGCCAACCTGATGGTTGGAAAATGTGTGGTCCCAAATGAATGGAGAGAGACCACCCAGTTATGGAAGGGAGGGAGTTTAACCCTGTGTGGATTAAGAATTAATTTGTGACCCTCAGGCTAAACGGTGGGCTGACATGGAACTGCTGTTTTCAAATGATGCATCAAAGGATCAAGAAGAGCGATGTTAATTTATGAAGGAGTTTGAAATTGTATATTAGAAGTTAAAAGTCACCCTACCTACTCATGTTAAAAATTATATACAGGTGTATATATATATATATATATATATATATATATATATATTGTGACAGATTGGGTCTGCTATTGCTCCTTTGAACCCTTGTCCAAGACGCCAGACACGTGATAAAAGTCCAATAATCGACTTTATTTAAACTGCACAGTGCACAAAGCACCCTCCTATACATAATACTCATCAAATACAATACAATAACTAATCAATAAACTCTCCACCACTCCCAGGCGCGTTGCCACCCTTCCACCCAGCTCAGCTCATTGTCTGGGAGTTCCCACAATCCTTTTATAGTCCCTGACCCAGACGTGTTTCCAATCCCCAGTCCATGTTATCTCCTATCACTTCCGGGTCAGATCAAAAGTCCATTTCTTCACCCCGGAAGCACGTCATTCCCCTTGTCCATGGGACTCGGACAAACTTCCCGGGCATAAGGCAAATAACCATTGTTCCTCCCTGCAGCGTCTCCTAGCAGCCCCCATGGTATCCAGCAGGGCTGTGAATAAAGACTCCAAGGTCCATGATGCCCTGCTGGCCTTCGGGGCACTTCCCTGCTGCAGGGAGGGCTCCACCTGGCCGGGATAAACGGCCGGCCATATATCACTATATCACTATATATATATATATATATATAGGAAGCAGAGGGTGATGGTGCAAGAAACCTTATCAGAATTGGCTGATGACAAGAGTGGTGTCCAGCAAGGGGCAGTGTTAGGGCCATTGCTATTTTTAATATATAAATGATTTGGATAGGATTATAAGTAACAAGCTGGTTAAGTTTGCAGATGATACCAAGATAGGTGGACTGGCAGATAATCTGGAATCTGTTATATTGTTACAGAAGGACTTGGATAGCATACAGGCTTGGGCAGATTTGTGGCAAATGATGTGTAATGTCAGTAAATGTAAAGTATTACACAAAGGAAGTAAAAATGTTAAATTTGAATACACAATGGACAGTCTGAAAATTGAGAGTCCATCTTATGAGAAGGATTTAGGAGCCATAGTGGACTCTACACTATTGACTTCCCAACAGTGTTCAGAAGCCATTAAGAAGACTAACAGAATTTCAGTTTATATAGCACCCTGATGTGTGAAATACAAGTCACAGGAGGCTTTGCTCAAGCTTTATAACACACTGGTGAGGCCTCATATGGAGTCCTGTGTGCAGTTTTGGTGTCCAGGCTACAGAAAGGACACAGCAGCACTAGAGAAGGTCCAGAAGAGCGATGAGGCTGCTTCCAGGGCTACAAATTTCACACAAAAGTTTTTCTTTACACAAAAAACCATAGACACTTGGAATAAGTGACCAAGTAGTGTGGTAGACAGTAAGACTTCAGGGACTTTCAAAACTCAACTTGATGTTTTTTTTTTTAGAAGACTACCTATTCGCTTTGCTCATCTAAACCGACTGCGCCATGCGCCGTTGTGAAGATGGGGGCTGAACACACCCCAAGGAGACGCGTTCACTCCTCCAAAACTCCTCTTTAATGATGATACAATGGGAATCAATTAACAGTTTTTTTTTACCTCCTCTTTGCTTGATCAGCTGCTGGGTTGCTGCTGCTGCTGTGCCGCATTAACTGCATCTTGTGTGGCACTTCGAACGTTTAAAAGCCTGTGCAGCAGCTGTCCTTTTGTCTCACTGCGTTGTCTCTCTTCTCCCCCAGACGTCCTCAAACACTATTCGATCTCTTTTCGCTGTTCTATTATTTTACCAAGTAATATTTTTCCGTTTGTTTGCGCTAATGTGATCTTTACTCTCATTTTTTTGAGACTTTCGAATTTTCCTACTTCCAAATATCTCTAACCTGCTCTGCATATGTATCACGGGACTTGCTTCCAAAGGTTTTAAGTATGACGTGACTTGACCGTCTCGCAGGACGTGAAGGTGTCTCTCTGTCTCTATTCAAAAGATTACATCTCGTCGCAAGAAAAAAAAGTCTTGTCTCATCGCAAGTTTTTTTTTTATAATAAAGAGAAATAAGTGGATAGGACTGGTGAGCTTTGTTGGGCTGAATGGCCTGTTCTCGTTCAGATTA
This sequence comes from Polypterus bichir lapradei, assembly GCA_026402145.1. Taxonomy (NCBI): domain Eukaryota; kingdom Metazoa; phylum Chordata; class Cladistia; order Polypteriformes; family Polypteridae; genus Polypterus; species Polypterus bichir. The sequence goes on from JANRMT010062798.1 coordinate 13,055,917, forward strand.
TTCTAATGTATAGGACAGGAGCTCTGTCGAAATGTTGCGGTGCCAACCGAGCCGCCCCATTTACTTTGATGACGGTTGAAACAAAATAATAAGCATGTGATGGCACAGAATATAACAGAAATAAACACAGCCGTCGGCTATTTTAACATTCTGAACTTAAAGTGGTCAGGCTTCTGTCTTTCAGGGTCATCATCTTCCAAATGAGCCCCCACCACCACCACCGTTTTTTGTTTTTTTTTTAGCTCCTGGACCAGGAGTGGAGTTAGTTGCCTGCACCATGTTTATCTTTGTGGATTCTCACGCCATTTTCTATCCATTGCTGCTGGATGCATAGATGTGAACATAGAGCAGCAGTCTGTGAAGTCCTCAGGTGTAACTCAGTTAAGAAGCAGGATACTTCCAGAGAAATCTACAAAATCTAGGAGACCAACATGTCGGTTCCTCCAAACAGAAAGTGTTTCGGTGAATAAGCGGGTTATTAAAGTGCATGTAAACGGGCTCAGTGTTTGACTAAAAACATTCTGCTGGTTCAGTCCCTGACTGTGCGAATTTTAAATATCCATATTAGGTGTCCAGATAGCCTTCTAAAGAGGTTCATTTTCATTACCCAGTCCAGTATGTCCTTTAGTCCAGGAACATACAGCCTGAAGTCTTTTTTTTTGTTTTTGGCAATGTGGCAGTGACCACCACCCCAAGTGTGTGCAAACATTTTTATCATTCGCTGCCCTAAAGATGAGTGACTTCATTTCTTTACAGGTTTTGACTGGAGTTTGCACTTCAAATGGGAGCAAATCCCCATTGAGCAGAAGATGTCCAGAACAGACCCAACACAGCCAATCAGGTAGTCTTCCTATCCCTTTATTTCAAATATGTCAAAATAAGTGGAAAATGTCCGAACATGAAATGGTTGACGTTAGCATTGTGATTATCACTGTGTCATATGAATGAACCAGGGACATCAAAAGGTTTGGGGCAGCCACTCATATGTTATTCCCTGGATGCGAATGAGCAATCTTTTGAGAATTGCTCATAGGTCAGAGTCCAAAACAGAACTGATCTTAGGCTGTTAAAGAGGGCGGGTTTAAAGGCAGAGGACAGAAAGTACCGTCATTGGGACCATAACCAGAAGTGTTGTCTTCGGAACCGGAAGTACCATTATCATAGGTGCCGGAAAACAGAAGTGACATCATCATTGGCACCAGAACCATGCGGGATTTCCCATGGATGGTCTGTACAGGACTGAGAGAGAAAGTCAGTGCACCTCTCCACCCCCTAATCTGGCAGGGTGCTACTATTATTCAGGTCCTTTAGCTGCCTCCCAATCGCACATGTGTGACAACTGTCTACGTCCCACTCTAGAGATCTGTTTCTTAGCTTGGTCAATGTAACCATTTTGAATATCAGCTGCTTTTGCTTGACATCTGCTCAAGATCATATTTACAATATTACAAGCAAGAAAAACTGATGGGGTAGCTAGGTATTTGTATGTGAACTCAAGTGAGGGTCACATTTTCCAAATTTCTGCAACTTAAGTGGAAGTTATTGGCACAATAAATTATGTCAGTTGAGAAAACTGTTGGATGGAAGTGTAAACTATGACCTAGTTGGCCATCTCTGTTGTCTGCTGCCATGTCTGCTTTTATAGCTGATATGTCATCATTATTGCCAATGCAGCTACTATTTGTCGTAGTTTAGGTCTGCCCTTCGGGTTCAGACGTGCATCACATCCATGAATTCAGAGCCAGGTCGAAGTCTTTGATCAGCCACTGCACTTATATAGGGCTGGTAGAATATGTAATTGCTATAAAGTGAATAATGGCTTTTCCAAAATGGAAAATCACTGGAAATCAGTTGCATGAATTTAAAAAAATGTTTGTCCTTCCCCTCGCCCTTTGAGGGCCACTATAAACGGCTTTCCAAAAGAAACACATGCAATATAAAGCGAGATAAGTTGGACTGAAAATCAAGTAGACACAGCATTAATCACAGGTTAAGGAACAGAAGGTACAGATGTTTGGTATCAAAGATGGGGATGAATGATAAATGCTGAGTGAGAACAGATTTGGTGTTAGGGACGGGTAGAAGTTTGAATTATTGAGAAAGCCCATGATGAACAAAACATCAAAGAGACTCGAGCTCACAAAAAACGACTAAAACTCTGAATGCTCCTTTCCCAGACAATTCTAAATTAAGACTTCCATAGAGTTTTACTTTTATTCAAATCCATTACTGGGACAAAACAAATATATTGAAGCTACCAATCCACAATTGAGAGGGAGAGGTGGGGAGTCTGCACTGATACAGTTGCACCCACCACACAACAAAGCACCTCGGGATCCCAAATTAGGGCCTGAGCAACAGTGAGGACGTCTTCAAATAATGACGCAGTGATGGCAGACTCTTACAAAGAAACGACATCTCTGATCAGAAATACAAAATAGAGCCATCCGCTAACAAAACAAATGTCATTGTCATAACAAAAAAGAAAATTATACACCACAAAAAAGAAAAGCAACATCTGCATAAAATAGAGTAAATAGTTTCGTACAGACTGAAGCAAAAGATCAAGACCACAGTGACATGGATACATTTGAAAAGGCCATTTCCTTTTTAAAAGTTTTCCATCCACTCTGTTGTTTATGGATCGCTTTCTAAAAGTTTGTTATCCACACTGAAATATGCGTACTTCTTATTGAACAGTTAGCTTTAATCAGTCAAGTGCACCGTTTGTTCAGAGAGCAAACCCCAAGTTCATTGAAATGGCGTAAGAACGAAGAACAAACATAGCAGACTTGTTTATCTCGACGGATGATAAATTACCACTGCCTTTAAAGTGAGTAGAAGGTTCATAAAAGTTAAAAGGTCAGAAAGGATCGACTGGGAATCCTACTAAAGTACAACAAGCAAAATATTAGAGTGGTTCAAGGTCCAGTACCCGTCAGCTAATGCAGGGAAGTTAGGAAGGGACAAGGTAGAGATGAGATCGGAAGGGGAATTAGGAGAACCACTGAAGTCCGTGCCTAATCTCCTGGGGCCTCATGCATAATGGCGTGTGTAGAATTCACACTATAACATGGCGTGCTGACAAAAGCGGAAATGTGCGTACGCACAAAAAAATCCAGATGCATAAATCTGTGCGAACGCCAACTTCCATGTTCTTCCGCTCCATAAATCCCGGTCAGTGTGAAAAGTAACGCACATGCACGTGCCTGCTGCCCCACCCCAACTCCTCCTAGAATTACGCCTCTTTGAATATGCAATTCAATATAAATAGCCCTTAAGTTCAGCGTTCTGTGAAAAGGTACTGGCAAAAGCATGGGGGAAAATAGAAGAAGTTCAGCGAATACCAAGTGGAGGCAAGGAAAAATGTGCTATTTGTTGGTTTAAACAGTGGTATAATCAACAAAAGGAAACTGATCGAGTGACATAGAGTGTTGGAGAAACTCGAAAGCTCAAGTTCATAAAGTTGCACAGTGCCCGAAATAAAAAAGAAGTTGTCAGATATCACCGTCTGAGTGTCATTGGAAAGCTTATTAGGGTACAGAGAAAAGAAAAGAAAAAAATAGGGACAAAGTGGGGAAGAAAGCTTGTAATGTCAGCTTTAATCTCTTTAATCTTTTGTCATTAAAGTAGAACATCATAAACTTCATCTTTAAATTGTTCAGTTTACTAGTTTCTCAAATCCCATCGTAACTAAAGTAGCACATTAAATGCTTTGTTTTGTATGTGTTCTTCTATTTGCTCTATGTGTGTGAATCACTACGTGCTTCTTAAATGGGCTTTCTCTTCCTCTGACAGGACACAGAACTGATTACATTCGTGATATTACAGCTATCTGAATAATTAAAATACTGAGATGTATACTTGATATCATTTCAGTATTCGTATCATATCAATTAAAGCATGTTATTAAACATGGGAACACAGTGGCGCAGTGATTGTTCCTGTCTCACGCAAGATGCTTGCTGCGCCATGCATGACCTTCGATGAAATAATTTATTGCAGCAGTACTGTCTCTTTCAAACGTACTAACCCCCTCTTCCTGTCCTTACTTTTCTTTCTCCAAATACCCAATCGCCACACAATCAGCTCTGTAGTAGACGTTAAGCCATCTCTAAGCTTAGAACTCAGATTCTTCAAAACTTTTAAGGAACATTGAAATATCTTTGTAGTACGTGTTTAATTATTCTATCCATCTATCCTTCCAGTGTCGCCCCAGTAAGAATACAGCACGAGGCAGGAACAATCCCTGAATGAGGCGCCACTAGCGCTGTGACACTGTGTCCTCACATATTTAATTATTAAAAGCATAGATTATTTAAATGATGTTAACATTTTATCTGTATAATGTAATAAACATATTTTGCTGCATTTCATCTTAAAAATGATATTGTCATCATATGTAAAAACGCTCGTTAAAAAGTGGCTCAGGTTGTGCAATATTATAACTGTAGTGCAAGTTTACAGTGAGGTGATTGTACTAATAAATGCAAACAGTTCTACAAGGAGCACTTGATGGAATGATTGAGTGCGTTTAGAGCTCTTGGGATGAAACTGTTCCTGAACTGCGAGGTCAGTACAGGAAAAGCTCTGAAGTGTTTGTCGCATGAGAGCAGTTCAATAGACAGCATGGCTGAGGCAGCATGTGCTTGATACTGTATACCAATAATTCTCTTTCCGATCAGCTGCTGTAGAGCTGTGATTCACACTCAGATACAGCGATATAAATACTCCGAGTGTTTCAGTGAGAGTAATATGGAAAAAGATGATCCGCTGTGGCAACCCCTAACGGGAGCAGCTGAAAGAAGAAGAGGGTGCAGTGAAAGTAACAACGCTAAAGCAGCTATGGTATTTGGAATAGTTTGGCTATTCTGTGGACCGTTATATTGTTACTGGTTAATTACAATCAGATGCCTTAAACCAGGGGTGGTGAACTCCAGGCCTCAAGTGCCGCAGTGGCTGCAGGTTTTCATTCTTACCATCTTCTTAATTAGTGACCAGTTTTTGCTGCTGATTACTTCTTTTAATTAACTTAACTTGGGCCCCATAGTTGTTTCTTTTTCTTTAATTAACAGCCAAGCAATAATCAGACACAAAACAAGCCACCACATGACCAGCTCCCCTGTGCCCATCACACAATATCTGAAATTAAAGAGAGGTGATGGTCTTGGTAAGGTTGATCTCTCAGGTCACCAAAACATTTTGACGGTGCTCTTAGAAAGGACAGAAAAACAACAGTTTTTGAAATGTGTGCTGTGGCAGAATGAGAGCAGCAGCAAGCCATGGAGTTAAATAACGGGTTTAATTAGCAGTAAGAATTGGCTTCTCATTAAGAAAGTGATTGGAGTGAAATTGGTTGGAGTTTGAAGCCCCAGTTTAGCTGGTCTTCTGTTAGCTCGTTTCACATCTCATTTCTTGCTTGGCTGTCATTTAATGAAGAAAGGAATCAATTCAGAGGGCTGAACTCTTCTAACAGGGCTATTAAAGTGATGGGGAAAAAAGTTAATTAGCAGATAAAACTGGTCACTGATTAGGAAAAGGTTTAGAATGAAAACCTGTGGCCACTGTGCCACTTCAGGCCTGGAGTTTACCACCCCTGCCTTAAACTAATAAACAATATGCAGTTAATTTCAGTGCATTTTATATAGCCGCGTCAGGGATATGGTTCTAAAAAAGAAAGGGAAACCACACTAGAACAAAAGCACTGCTTTGACGCTGGGTGCCGCCAGTTTGCAAAACCGAGCGGAGAACTTGCGTATGCCAGGGTTTGAGCTAGCATGAAAATGTGTGTGGCTTTATGCCAAGTTTAGGTTTTATACATTGCAATTTGCACGGTTTATACATGATGCCCCTGGTCACGCCTATAGGTCCACATTTTAGAAAATCTCATTTTTCCCAATCCACTTTCCTACGCGAGACCAGGCCCTTTCAAATTTACACAGCATTTTTAAAACATTATGTTTTCGGTCAAAGTGCCATTTCAGTGTGGATGGGAGGTCCTCCATATGTTTGACTTTGATAAAGTGGTCCCGATCCAAAACACTTTGAGAACCACTGGCCTAGATGGCCTTCCATGTTTGCCTTTCTGGATTCTTCAAGAATATTTGAATTTGGGACACACACTGCCACCTACTGCTCCCTGTCACCTAACATGGGCATAATTACTAGTGGGAATCCTCCTCTCACTTGCTACCCCATGATTAGCCCTTCTTCTTTCCAGCGTTCTGCCTAATACTCGTCACTCAATGCTAAGCTTGTGTTATTGAGCGACGCTATGGTTAACCCTTGTGCTTTCTGTACCTATATGGCCAAATTCATCTTCTTTTAGCAGATTGTTCCATTTGCATCTACTGTAGGTGAAAGCATGACTGAATTCTGTTTAACAATCGGATTTCTATTCATCTAGGACTCCTGTGATTGCGGGAGGAATCTTTGTGATGGACAAAGGCTGGTTTAACCACCTGGGACAGTATGACACACAAATGGACATCTGGGGAGGCGAGAACTTTGGTGAGTGGTAATCAGCCAATTGGAGTAGCTGGTTGGCGACCTTACACATTTACTGATCAAGCTGGAATAGTCAGACATCTGCTGTTGGTTTTATTTCTATTGTTCATCTGCTCCTTTATATTCAAAACTCTAAGACTCAGGGTATTTACATTAGGTAACCTGGTCCTCATCATCCTCCTCATGCTGTGATATTTCTCTTTATGCACTGCAGTATTCCTAGTCCTACATGTCACATTTCAGATTGATATTATAAAAGACAGAAGAGTCGTTGCATATTTGAGCCTTTCCAAGCACTCAAGATCGCAGTAGAAAACATAAACCAACACAAACTTGGTTTCTTCCTTGGATCTTTTTGATCAAGCTGATTGGTCAATCTTCAGGCAGTCGCGGTTTCACTTCTAACCGACTGTAATATTTTTCTCTGCAGAGCTCTCCTTCAGGGTATGGATGTGTGGTGGCAGCTTAGAGATCCTACCATGTAGTCGTGTGGGCCACGTTTTCCGTAAACGGCATCCCTATGATTTTCCAGAAGGCAATGCTCTCACTTACATCAAGTAAGTTGTGTCTATGTGTAAAGCTTAATGGAGCAGAGCATTACAAAACAAGAAGTATGCCATCCTAAACATTACAGTTCAGATTGTCACTAGGGAAGGGCTTGTGATTTTCCATCGGGAGAGTACAGTCCTAGTCTTATTCTTCATTCTGTTTCTCCTGAACTTCCTAAATAACAGTAAAATTCTTATGATTCAGACAGCATTAGTATTTTTCTTGCTCTGAATTTATATGTTTTTAATTTTTAAATGTTTTGAGCATAATCATAATTGTTTTTTTTTCTATTAAATCTTGTTCTAGTTTTGTCAGGCAGTGTGGTGTAGCAGTTAAGGCTTTGGATCTAGGACTTCAAATCCCACTACTGACACCATGTGGCCCTGAGCAAGTCATTTCACCTGCCTGTGCTCCAACTGGTTTTTGGGCCAGCTTAGCTGTTAGCTAAACAAATGGGTTTGGTGGACTGAATGGTCCCCTCTCATTTGTCAAGCTTCCCATGTTCTACTTCTTTATATGCCCTGCTTGGTACCCTCATAAATAAACCAATAATCCAGTCCCCACCAATCACTCAGAATATGGAAGCAAGGCACACAAGCTTTTTTTTTGTTGCTCCTATACATAATAATCACCTTTGCTAACCCTCTTAAACCTACAGAGTATTATTTAATCTTTGGAAAATGCTTCGGGCTAAGACCCTTACTGAACTGTATATTGATAATGTATCTGTGTCTTTTGAACAATTATGTCTTAAATGTAACTTCCCAGCAGGACAATTTTCCATTGCTTTCATATTATACATTTTTCTTAAAAGAAGCCTACCCAATGTTCCAGACCGACCCCCTACCCATTTCTATTCTGGAGGCTATACTGGACAGTCTGGAAGACTCGAACAGCATCTCAATAATCTATAAAAATATCTCAAAGTCTCTTCCCTTTAAAGATCCCAGGGTACGGTAGGGAAAGAATCTTTCCATGAACATCTCGGAAAAGAAGTGGCAGCCATGAATAGAATACAATCAAGTTCCATATGTGCCAGGCACTCCATAAGTCAATGAGTTTAAAATCTTTCACTTTTATCTTGTTTAAAATTGATGAAAATGTACCCAGAGCAAGATCCAACCTGTGAACATTGCAATCGAGCTCACTAGGCCACATGTTTTGAGCCTGCACCAAATTAACGTAATTCTGGACCAAAATCTTCGCATGCCTATCAGGCAGCCTTGATGTCACGTAACCCATTAACAGCTGTGTTAGGTGGACATCTAGAGGGGCTTAAAGTGGAGAAGGACAAGTTGAACCCACACTATAAGCACGTAGACTTGTCGTGCTCAGCTGGAAGAACCCAAACCCACTTTTTACAAATCAGTAAGTAACTTTTGAAATTGGATAAAATGAAATTCTTGCTTAGATGACCTGTTCACATTTTTTTTTAAATAGGGCAAGATTTAACTAATAAAATTTTAGAGTAATCATTGATATTGGGGGAAACTGATGGGTTTTTTTCTATTTCTTTTTTTTTTCTCCACTTGTCTCTCGTCTCTTTCGGTAGGGTGGAGGTTGATTTTTGATTTGTTAATTTTGTTAGTTTTTGGTTTGTTTTTTTTTTTAATTTTCTGGTGTTTTTTCTAGATTAACTTTGAAGTTATTTGTATCAGATTGGTTGTATACTCTGTTACTTTATTGAAATAAAATTTTCTGGAAGTTTATAGTGTTTTGGAAGTATATAGATACTGCTATCATTCTGTTTTTATTTTTATCGCGGTCAGCGGAGTTTGCACTGTGTGGCATCATCAGTGTAACAGTTAAAAAGCGGGTGCCTTGTATTTTCAGAGTTCATAATTAAGGTTTGCTAAACAAAAGTGTGTTACTGTTCATATCTTCAAGACCACAAATGTAACATAAAATTTAGATGCTGGCTTTGTTTAGCGATTTGGTTTAGCTTTTGGTTTCTGATGTATTTTTTTGACCCACATTCACGACTATGAATACAATTTGCGTCCTGACTCATGTGCCATTTCCTGATCCTTTTAGTAAATAATGAACAGCCTCACTTTGCTACTGGCCGAACAAACTCAACTCCAAAAAGTGGCCGATTTTCCCGCTGTCTCAGGTATCGGAGAGTAATGAGAGAGGTCAGCAGGCACCATATCTGTAAGGGAGAGTGAAGTGAAGAGGTAGTGTTGTAGCATTGGCACATAAATGTATGTTCTGGTTTGTCTTTCGTCTCTCTGTGTGAATCCTGTCTCTGCCTGAGCACAACTATAGTATAAGATGGGTGGGTTGGATAAGGAGGACCTTAGTGAGGTATGGGGCTGTCGTTGCGATTTCCGGGAGTGCCATTGAAACGGACACACTATTGAAAAGGAACGTGAAAAGGCAGGAAGAGAGAGGAAAAACAGTCTGAACTTTATAGTGGAGGTGTAAGACGTGAAAAGGATTGTTTCTTGTGGAGCACCAAAAGTCGATACAGTTTGGGTGTGGCCATTGACTAGACAGTGGATGGGATCAGGATTAGAGTGAGCAATAATCTTTTATTCTGGGATTGGCACGTGTGAAGAATTGAAACACTGGGAGATATGATTATCTTATAAAGAGACTAAATTGAGTGGGCGTTGTGGGATATTTTTGGGTATTTGTTTAGTGCATATGTTGGGAGAGGGTGGCGATTTCGGAATCGGTTTATGTTCGGGGACTTTGTGGGATTGCATATAAATCATTAATTACATTTTTTCTCTGCACCTTTTCTCTGGGTCATTTCTGTAAAATACACTTTTAGTAGTGGATGTAATTTTGGTGCCATGGGAAGGGGCCTGAAGATAGTTTGGGGTTGACATACAATCCATAGTTAATTTATCACTATAAACTTAGTGAAGAGTAGTGGTTACGATCTCTACAGTGTGCAACAGCACCATCATACAATTGTGTCAAGTGGGTTCCAACTGCTGTTTTGCTGACTTCTACACTGATGACGCTCTGTTTCAAAGGCTTAGTCCACACTAATGGAGCCATTTCAAAGGTTTTCAGTACACAGCAGTGTTCCCAGATCCTGCTTCATCTATCCTGAAATGCCATACCTGAAAATTGTAATTCTTACCTGTATGTGATGTGCAGTTTCTGCACCAAGAGCGATGTTGGTTTACAGAGCAAAACGCAAAGTAAATCAAAATGTCCAAAGCACACCTGAAGAAAACACTAAACCAGACTTCTAATTTCTAGACAGCTGATATACAACTGTTTTTAAAGGTCACAAATGAGTTTAAGTTATCCACCACCATGGGTAGTATAGACTCGGAATTCCAGAAATAAATAACAGCACAATATTTGACTGTTTCAAGGTGTGTAGAAGTTGGGAAAGGTCTGTCCTGACAGTAGAGACGAGATCATCAAGGGCTTACCACAAACAAGGAGAAGTCTATGTTGGATCTGTCTTTGCTCAAATTTCACCATACACAGATGTCAGATATATGCAATTTAAAGGCTGTGTGCAAAGAACTTTGTTTTCAGAAGCTGAAAATGCTGTTTCAGTGGTGATTAAAGTCCAAAACTTATGTTAAAAAAGATGTTTTTTTTTATTTCTACATGTTAGTGTGGACTACGCCTCATTTCTAGATGTATCAAAAAATGTTGTCTTCATTTGTATCTTGTTGTGTTGCGCCCACCTAAATGTCAGAGATTCAAAGGTCACCATTCTTTAAATGTATGTGTGTTATAAAGGAGCAGTGTGTATACCTTGATAAAAACTGACAAAGGAGAGCAGAAATCATCTAAACGAAAGCAACATCAAAACTTCTTCACTGTCATCTTGCTCTTTCAACTCACCTTGTTTTTGTTTGCTTCACACAGAAACACCAGGAGGGCAGCAGAGGTGTGGATGGATGATTACAAGCAGTATTATTATGCAGCTCGCCCGTCGGCACATGGCAAAGCCTTTGGCAGGTCAGTAGATCGAAGCAGATCTCCCGCAGAGATGTCAAAAGCTCCTGAGGTTTTACGTACATCTTCGTTTATTAAGACTTACCATTTAGGCGTCTAAATGAGTTACATACCACACAGCAGCACTGTGGTTAGAGTTGCTGTGCTGCAGGCTCATGAAATTGGAATCATTCACCTTTATGGTCAGTCCCATCTGTGTGACTTTCTACTTTCACTTTACTTCAGTCCTGTGGTAAGGGCAAAGGGTGTAAAAAGGAAATAAAACACGAAAGTGCAGAATAAGAAACTTCTTGTGGAACAATGACGTACAATAAGACATTCAGTGTGGGACTGATGTGAGGGTGCGCGAAAAGAACAGCATTGCTGGTAATCTACTCTCACAGTGCCAGGCATCTAATATATATGTCTGCAGATAACCATGAGTGAAGTTTGCTGAAAAGTGGGTGGGAACAGTTAGACGGCTCCCTGAGTGTCACATTTCTAAACCAATGTCTTGTGAAGGCGATGCTCAAAACGCAAAATGCAGTTCAAAGTCTCAGAGTCACGACTTCTTTTCAGTTTCTTTTTCTCTCTCCCTGAAACCCCAGCAGTTTGAAGTGTGCAGACTGGAAGAATCTGTGGGCGGGTTTTTAGCATGAACCCTGTGGGCGGAGCCTTTCAAGCAGCACATTTTGCTGCTGTTCACTACAGACTTTTCAACAAGTTGCCCCCAGATGTGTACTTTTGTTCAAGAATCACGTCTGGCCTGGCAGGACAACTTTAAATCTTAAAGGGGACATTCTTCTTCTTCTTCTTCTTTCGGCTGCTCCTGTTAGGGGTTGCCATAGCGGATCATCTTTTACCATATCCATTATAGTGGCTTAATTTCCATTGCTTGTGTTTAAGTACAACACAAGTACAAGTTTAATGATAATGTGCATTTGAGTGGTACGAAGATGCCCTTCTCTTATGAGTGTCTGCCCTATCCAGGTTTGGCTCCCAGTGCTCCCTGGAGAGATGCCATCACCCATATTTCTGTAATTGGATTTTGTACTTTTTGGTGCTGTGGCCCACTTTTACCCATTGAAGAGAACTGAACATGAGCATCACAGCGTCCGTCCCCTCAAGGTGAATCAAGAGCAATCAACAGAGCGGGCAATAGGTGTCCTCACTTATTGAATCAAACGTGACTCACCATGACCCGCGACCAGTATAAATAATAGCAACTCACCACCCATCCAATGCTCGAGAAACACTGTTTTAGATAACAGATGACTGGACCGAAGGGCAAATGTGTGCCATATGATGGATTCCCTTCTGTCGTGTGCTTTTTCATTTTATTTTAATAATACACTTCTGTTCTTCATTTCCCCAGCTGACATTTTTTGATGTACTGTAAGACACTTTATAAGAAACAGAACAGTAATGACTTTTATATTTGCTTGAATGCTCATGACGATGCCTTTTATATTGTTGTTAATTAAATTTTATTGTTTTGTTTCGCGCTGTCACCCTGATGTGCAACAACAGCATTTCTGAGCGGCTGGAGCTCCGCCGGAAGCTCAACTGCCATTCCTTTCAGTGGTATTTGGAGAACGTCTACCCTGAGTTGAAGTAAGTGCTTTAGTTTTTTGTTTTTTTGCCACTGTTATGGTTTCAACACTTGTCCACTTTTCTCTTCCATATTCTTGTACAGTTTCTGCTATGCCTACTTCTCTGCCACATGGCGAGACTTCAAACCCGGGCATTTTAGAAATCACAGTGTAACACAATACAAATGATCACAATGATGCTTTAATGCACGTTCTGCCAACACCCACACGGACCACTGTAACACTGTAACAACAACGGCCAATCACTTTCCTGTTTTTCTTTTTTTTTTTTTGATAGGTTCTTAAACAACTTTTCATATATATTGAGATCGAGGAAAAGCTCATCAGAACCACTTCGAGTTGTGCGATATTTCTCAAATATCATATCTCATTGTTTCTCATCATAACTAGTTGATAATATCAATACACAATCATTTATCTCTATTTATAATATAACTTTATATTAAAATGATATATTCGCACTTAGAGAGGTCAAAAACAGTGGTGGAATTTTTTCCTGATTACATACTGTATGCATTATCTCTATTACATGCAAAGAAAAGATTTATAGTCACCTGTAACAAGACAAGAGTTCAGACATGGGAAAGGTTTGGGGCAGCCACCCGTATATGTTCCTGGCTGCAAAAGTAAAGAATTGTAAGACTAGAGTAGTTTACAAGACTAAATCCAAAACAGATCTCAATTCCAGAGGAAGGGAGTGACTTTATAGGAGGTCTGGGGGAAGTGATGCTGTCGTTGGAACAGGAAGTGATGTTGTTCCCAGGACCAGAAGTGATGTGTCCCGAGTTGAGGCAGTGGTTCCTGGTGGAATTTCCCAGGAACGGTCTTCAGGGGACTTCAGGGGAAAGAGAGTCTGTGTACCCCGCCGCCCCCTGGGCAGATGTGTTACCATTATTCTTTAAGCCCTTCAGCTGCCTCCTATTCGCACGTGTGTGGCACACCTAAAAACACAGAAGAAGTGTTAGTGTTATATAATATCTGTTGCAATAAATTGCTAGAGGTAAAATTGCATTTAGCTACATTTAATTATGATAATGATGGTGGAAAAAAAAAATCATAAAATTAAATGGATTACCAGGAACACAATGGGGACGTAGCAGCTTATTGTTCCCATTACATCTTTATATTTACATGGCATGTTCAATGTTTACACATTATTGTTAAACTGATGATGTTTAAATTAAAATAAAATTAATAATGGTTATTGAAAGAATATGCATTACAGTTTTTAATATCGCATACACGTTTACATTTCCACGATAAAAGAAAATCGGCTGGTTGTTTAAATAAAATACTACTTCCGGTTGAGTAATTGTTCTCAAATTTCATATTCATTTGCTTTTTATCAATATGAATATCTATACAAAAATTGAATCATCTATCTGTAATTATAACCATAGTTTACTTGAAAATTTGCGAAAGCGTTCAGTTAAAGTATCAATTCCAGTTGCCGGAAGTGGTCCAAAAGTTGACAGGATTCCCTATTTTTGATATAAAGCAGGTGTATTCAGTCTCATTCACCAGGTCAAAGTGTTTTTAAGTCATTGTGTTTAGACACAGACAAACAGACAGACGTAATTTCAAAAATGGTGTTTTCTGACTCAGGAAGGTCTAAAATGTCATCAAAATCTTGAGGTTGAATTTTTTCACGATTCGTATATTTTCTCTATACTATGTATACGAGAAAGTGAAAAAAGAAAAAGATTTCAAAGAAAGTTGGAGAAAGATTGCATTTCCAGTTGCATTTCCACCGAGGATGCCATACATGCTTCCTCCTCCAACAGGGCAGAAGTTTTAGTAGGTCAGACAGTGAGCTCCACAAGGTGTTTGGACTGAACCTCATAAGTGGGTCTCCATCCTGGTGGTGACATCCCCCACCAGAACTGAAGAAACAAATTGGGTCAGGCAGTGGGGATCCCCCAGGAGACATACAATACAATAGGATTTAGTTTTGTATAGCCCAAAATCACACAAGGAGTGCCGCAGTGGGATTTAATAGACCCTGCCTGTTGCTGACCTGCCTCACGCCAAGTACAAGATCCCCCAGTGTCTGGCCTGACCTACCTGTTGTTCCAGTACATATTGTATATGTCTGTGGCGGGGTGGGGTGTCTGGGAGACATGTGAGGGGTCCAGAAATATCACGTTTGACACTAGGTGGCAGCAAGTACTTTCCTCAATGGAAAATCCTGCAATCTTGTCACCATTTGAGAAGGTCTGTAGACCCAGCAGGCTAGAGGGCACTGTGGCTTACTATATCTGACACTGCAGGTGACTTTGGGACTTGTTTAAAAGATTTACTCCAAAGAGGTGTTACTGTATAAATCTGACATTTGCCTAAAATTTTAATTGAATTATAATATGGTTTATTACTTTTAGGAACATAATAATAATAATAATATGAGACTGGAAGGTGATGAGGACCTTTCCCACTACCAATAGTGACCACATATAGTGGATTTGTGAGGTTTTTCTGGCCCATCTGCTTTCTGCACATTTTATTGTGTTTTAAACAGATAAATTTGTGACTTTTGCTCATCAATCTACACTCAAGAACCCATAATGATAAACTGAAAACATATTTTCAGAAAGGTTAGCAAATTTATTTAAAATCCAAACCAGAAAGATAACCTTTAATTCAGTACTTTGTAGGAGCCCCTTTGGCAGCATCGTCTTGGGTAAGACACCATTGATTTGAGTGATTTATCCCTTTGTTCTCACGCTCTGTTAGATTGAATAGGAAGTGTCTGCTGCCATCTTCAGGTCTCCCCACACATATTCTATGGGGTTTACATAAGGACCACTCAAGGGCACTCAGGGTCACCAAGCCTCTACAGCGTTGTCTTGGTTGTCTGCTTCAGGTTATCTCTGGAGACTCTGGGGGTCTCTGTGTATTCCCTCAATTCTAAACCAGTCTCCCTGTCCCCATAGCTTGATGCTGCCACCACCATGGTTCACCTTAAGTTTGGTATTTGGCAGGTGGCACTTGGCCTTTAGCATTCTGCTCAAAGAGTTCAGTGTTTGTCTCATCAGACCAGAGAATCTCAGAGTTCTTTATAAACCGCCATATGTGTTTTACTCAAAAGTGGCTTCCATCTAGTCACTGTACCGTAAATGACGGATTGAAAGTGCTTCTGAAATGGTTGTCCTTCCAACAGGTTCTCCCATCTTCTTAGAGTGACCATTGGGTTCTTGGGAATCTGCTCTCACGAAGCCAGACATCTAATATTTACATCTTGAGACAATTGTAAGTGAATTGTGTTTAAAAGTAGGTGGGAACAATTAGATAGCTTACATTTCTAAACCAATCCAACTCCTCATGAGGGCAACACTTGAAGTAGGGGCAGTGATTCTGAACTGCAAGCACTGGCTTCTTGAAGGCCCTTCCGGCCCGTTGACTCCGTTTTGCCAGATGATCAACTCAAGGAAGAGTCCTCGTGGTTTCAAACTTCTTCCATTTCCTAAATCATTGAGGCCACTGTGCTGCTGGGAACACTCAAAGCTTTACAGAAGGCCTGATGTATGCATCGACGCATTTTGGTCGTGGTGGTCTACAGAGAGTTCCTTGGACTTTTGCCCCAACACGCATTGTGAGTTGTGGCCCTTCGATACACAGGTACATGTGTACCTTTCTGAACTGGCCCAGTCAATTCAGTTTGCCACAAATTCTGGACACATCTCAAGGAGAACTGAAGCAAACAGGAGGAGCCTGAACACAATTCGAATGTCACAACAAAGGGTCTGAAAAATTCTGTGAAGGAAAGATTTCAGTTTTTGGTTTTTAATAAAGTTGCAAATCTTTCTAAAAACATGTCTTCACTTAGTCGTTATGGGTTATTGAGTGTATTTTGATGGGCAAAAATTGTAAATGTGCCCATTTCAAATGAAATCTACAGCAGAAGTGTGCAAAAAGGGAAGGGGACAGTTGATTTTCTAAATCCACTGCACATGACAGGTGACGGTGAACCTCCAGAGTTTAGCATTTCATGTCGTCTCCCTTAACAAATCTTTGCTTGTCTCAGCCACTTCCCTTAATATGTACATATATCATCTCAAACGGAACAGCATGGCAGCACAGTGACTTGGGAAACTCTGGCATCACAGCACCAACATGTCTTAACAAGGAGGACCAACTTTGTATTGTGCCTTTCACTGTGGTCACACAGGAAATGTGGATTGAGAAGAATGAACTGACAACGTGACCACTAGGCCACACTAAGTTAAGCAGGCATCTGCAGGGCCTTCTCTGAAAATTGAATTTTTTTTCTTTTTCTTTTGTCATTGTTCAGGATCCCAGAGGCCGATGCCAGTCCTGCTCTCATTCGACAAGGGTCCATGTGCCTAGAATCGGAGACCCAGGATAAGCAAGGGGATACCCTAGTTGGCCTGGGAGAGTGTCGGGCAACCCGGGGCAGCCTGCCTTTGAGCCAGGTGAGTGCAGGAGGCATCAGTGGTGAAATGTTCACTGTGCATGCAAGATGCAGGTGAGCGCTCATAATGAAACAAAAGAACGAGTCCATGTCTGCTCCTTCGATTTCAGAGTCTGCACTGAACAGTTGAGAACGAGCAGCAAATAATAAAATGAAAGCAGGCAGGGGTCCAAAATGTGAAGGAAAAACATAAGCCAGAACTAACTAATCAGAAGCCAAAGGTCCTACCGTTTGGGGCTTCTTAGTGACGTCTTTTACCTACCACTACTACTAGCAGGAGAGTTTTTTCTGTCGGAGTTCTTTAATTCAATACACAGTGGTCTTGGTACAAAGATACCATCTTAAATGATGACAGTCTACTCAGTGTCAGGACCACATGCCTGTCAGTGGTGTGTCATTGTTAACAACAGTATGGCTAAGGCCAAAGTAAAGAACATGAAAACAGTGATTGATGCCTGAGCAGCGAAAAATATGTCTCAATGTACCGTCATAACTGAAAATTAAAAGATAAGTTTGGCATTTTTTAAAGTCAAAGTTTCTTCTTCATACTCATGCTATAAATGCATTTGTCACATTAATCACTTTCTGTAAAGTAGAAAAAAATATATCTTGCCCACACTGGCATTTTACAGGGCACAGAGGAAAAGCTTAAAAACTTAAGCAAGTACACTGCTTTGTCAAGAAATGACAGTTGTCTAAAAAATTATGATTTAATTTGAGTAAACATGGCATAGGAAAACAGCGATTTGAGTACACATGTGCCATGG
This sequence comes from Polypterus bichir lapradei, assembly GCA_026402145.1. NCBI lineage: Eukaryota > Metazoa > Chordata > Cladistia > Polypteriformes > Polypteridae > Polypterus > Polypterus bichir. Next base: position 13,073,697 of record JANRMT010062798.1, read on the forward strand.
GTGCTCCCTCACGTTGTGAGATGACAGACGCTTCTCAACTCGGATGATTTATTTCACGGCTACTGACAGGTCTGCTGCCATATCAGATATCTGGCACACTTTTGCGCCTGGCATTGTTTGTTACAAGCCATATTAAAATGCAACCGTTGGAGAATCTCATTCCTTCGTTCAAACTGCCATGCCAGAATGCTGATATGGGTGGCAGCTATGGCTTCTTTCTCATTTCTGTCTTTAAGACTCCTTAATATGTTGAGTGTCTTCATTCAAGTAACTCTTTGTAGCCAGCCAAGAAACGTTAATGGCTGACGACATCTTGCCTGTTTGCCATATATCCGTCCAATGAATACAAATTCCTCCAATTTTTCTTTTCACAACGCATGGCCAAGAAATTGAATTTGTCTTTTCCAGCTCGGTGCCACACCCCTACATTTGTAATCTTTTTACCTCATGATATTTTCATTGCCTTCTGAGAAACCACATTTCCACTGCTTCTAACCGTGCCTCAGTAGCTTTGCTAATCGTCCAACTCTCACAACCATACAGAAGAGCTGGCTAAACCTAACATTGCAATATTAGCTGTCAAGTAGTTAGGGTTAGGTTTAGGGTTCTCTGTCCAATAGTTGGGGATACGCTTTTTGATAACAAAACCTGTGCCATCTTTTTGAAAACTCTCTTACCTATGGCAGTTCTGTGCCCTATCTCATGGTCTGTTCTTGCATCGGCCAGATATATCAACTGATCCACCTGCTCCACAGCTTCTCCTTTTACCAAAATTTTTTAGGTAGGACTAGATGCTTCCTTTGAGAATACCAGCACAGAAGATTTGTTTCTGTTTCTGTTATCACTTTCTTCAACTTCCAGCTCCACGATTTTTTGCACTTGTTGTTCTTCATCGGCTAACCGCACTGTATTGTCTGCCTACCTCAAATTATTCATATTCACGCCACCAACCTTTATCCTTTCAAGGTCTCTAGTATACCACATGATCATATCTGTGTATAATGAAAAAAAGATCAGGAGACGAGACGCAACCTTGTCTTGTTCCTTTCTTCACTTCTGTGTACTCACTAAGCAGTTAGTTTAATCTAAGCACAGCTCCCTGATCACAGTATAAATTCTTTAGTAATTCCAAGTCTTGTCCATCCACATTAATAGATTCAAGCATTTCAATTAATGGCTTATTCCCCACACCATCAAGTGCTTTCACATAATCTATAAAACATACATACAGTGGTGTGAAAAACGATTTGCCCCCTTCCTGATTTCTTATTCTTTTGCATGTTTGTCACACAAAATGTTTCTGATCATCAAACACATTTAACCATTAGTCAACACAAGTAAACACAAAATGCAGTTTTTAAATGATGGTTTTTATTATATAGGGAGAAAAAAAAAATCCAAACCTACATGGCCCTGTGTGAAAAAGTAATTGCCCCCTGAACCTAATAACTGGTTGGGCCACCCTTAGCAGCAATAACTGCAATCAAGAGTTTGCGATAACTTGCAATGAGTCTTTTACAGCGCTCTGGAGGAATTTTGACCCACTCATCTTTGCAGAATTGTTGTAATTCAGCTTTATTTGAGGGTTTTCTAGCATGAACCGCCTTTTTAAGGTCATGCCATAGCATCTCAATTGGATTCAGGTCAGGACTTTGACTAGGCCACTCCAAAGTCTTCATTTTGTTTTTCTTCAGCTATTCAGAGGTGGATTTGCTGGTGTGTTTTGGGTCATTGTCCTGTTGCAGCACCCAAGATCACTTCAGCTTCAGTTGACGAACAGATGGCCGGACATTCTCCTTCAGGATTTTTTGGTAGACAGTAGAATTCATGGTTCCATCTATCACAGCAAGCCTTCCAGGTCCTGAAGCAGCAAAACAACCCCAGACCATCACACTACCACCACCATATTTTACTGTTGGTATGATGTTCTTTTTCTGAAATGCTGTGTTCCTTTTACGCCAGATGTAATGGGACAGTTGCCTTCCAAATAGTTCAACTTTTGTCTCATCAGTCCACAAGGTATTTTCCCAAAAGTCTTGGCAATCATTGAGATGTTTCTTAGCAAAATTGAGACGAGCCCTAATGTTCTTTTTGCTTAACAGTGGTTTGCGTCTTGGAAATCTGCCATGCAGGCCATTTTTGCCCAGTCTCTTTCTTATGGTGGAGTCGTGAACACTGACCTTAATTGAGGCAAGTGAGGCCTGCAGTTCTTTAGACGTTGTCCTGGGGTCTTTTGTGACCTCTCGGATGAGTTGTCTCTGCGCTCTTGGGGTAATTTTGGTCGGTCGGCCACTCCTGGGAAGGTTCACCACTGTTCCATGTTTTTGCCATTTGTGGATAATGGCTCTCACTGTGGTTCGCTGGAGTCCCAAAGCTTTAGAAATGGCTTTATAACCTTTACCAGACTGATAGATCTCAATTACTTCTGTTCTCATTTGTTCCTGAATTTCTTTGGATCTTGGCATGATGTCTAGCTTTTGAGGTGCTTTTGGTCTACTTCTCTGTGTCAGGCAGCTCCTATTTAAGTGATTTCTTGATTGAAACAGGTGTGGCAGTAATCAGGCCTGGGGGTGGCTACGGAAATTGAACTCAGGTGTGATACACCACAGTTAGGTTATTTTTTAACAAGGGGCAATTACTTTTTCACACAGGTCCATGTAGGTTTGGATTTTTTTTCTCCCTAAATAATAAAAACCATCATTTAAAAACTGCATTTTGTGTTTACTTGTGTTATATTTGACTAATGGTTACATGTGTTTGATGATCAGAAACATTTTGTGTGACAAACATGCAAAAGAATAAAAAATCAGGAAGGGGGCAAATAGTTTTTCACACCACTGTAAATATCTTTCTGCATTTCAACAGCTTAAAGAAACTGCAGAGACAAAAGTAGGACAATATGTAGTATGGAAAGGGAAATGTCAAAACTTCTGTCACTATGGCCTCTACAAGCAGTGAAGAGAACAGTAACTGTTACTGTAAATAGTAAATTTCCACACCTCAAGGAAATGGTACCAAGAACTTGTGATCACATGTATTACTTCCAGTGCATGTTTGTTATGACAAGGATGCCTCAGGAACGTGAAAGTCTTAAATCTGATCTTAAAACATTTGCTACTTCATAGTGGACAAATTTTATTACGTTTTCACAGCAGGACCCTGGTCCCTATAAACACTTATATAATTATTTAATTTATAAAAGAAATTCTTTGCTTTAGCCAACGATTTCATGTTGCCATAATTGTCTTAAAAAACATAAGTACCACCACATGTGAGTGAGGTTTCACCTTCTTCTTCTTTTTGGCTGCTCCTGTTAGGGGTCACCCCAGCGGATCATCTTGTTCCATATCTTCCTGTCCTCTACATCTTACTCTGTTACACTCATCACCTGTATGTTCTCTCTCAACACATCCATAAACCTCCTCTTAGGCGTTCCTCTCGCCTCTCTGACTTTGTCTCCCAACTGTCCAACCGGAACTGACCCTCTAATATCCTTATTTCTAATCCTGTCCATCCTCGTTACACCCAGTGCAAATTTTAGCATCTTTAACTCTGCTACCTCCAGCTCTGTCTCCTGCTTTCTGGTCAGTGCCACCATCTCCAGCCCATATAACAGAGCTGATTTCAGTGCATGAGATTTCACCTACCAGTTTCAAACTACAAAAACACTTGATAATTAATAGAGAGAGGCTGGAGGTGAGCTAGTAGACTACTTCCTGGACTGTGGATATGAGCTAAAGGGAAAGACTGAAGAATTAGAATCAATATGTCCTCATCCAATGGAAATTAAGGTGCCACGTGAAGGAACCCAGTACTATTATTTAAAAATGATCAATCTGACATAAGGGGCCTCATGCATAACGCTGTGCGTAGAATTCACACTAAAGCATGACGTAAGGATAAAAGCGGAAATGTGCATATGCACAAAAAATCCAGATGCATAAATCTGTGTGTTCACCAACGTCCACGTTCTTCCGCTCCATAAATTCCGGTCAGTGTGAAAAGTAACGCACGTGCACACGCCTGCTGTCCCGCCCCATCTCCTCCCAGAATTACACCTCTTTGAATATGCAAATCAATATAAATAGCCCTTAAGCTCAGCGTTCTCTGAAAAGACAATGGCAAAAGCATGGTGGAAAATAGAAGAATGTCAGCGAATACCAAGTGGAGGGAATGAAAACGTACTATTTGTTGGTTGAAACAGTGGTATAAACAACAAAAGGAAGTTGATCGAGTGACACAGAGTGTCGGAGAAACTCAAAAGCTCAAGTTCACAAAGTCGCACAGTGCCCGGAATAAAAAAGAAGTTGTCAGATATCAAAGTCACTGTGGAAAGGCAAGTCGTAGCCCACCGTCTGAGTGTCATATGAAGGCTTATTAGAGTACAGAGAAAAAAAAATAGGCACACAGTGAGAAAAAAGCACAAAATGTCAACTTTAATCTCGTAGTTTATTTTGTCATTAAAGTAGAACATCATAAACTTCATCTTTAAATAATTTAATTTACTAGTTTCTCAAATACCATCGTAACTATAGTAGCATGTTAAATGCTTTGTTTTGTATTTGATCTTCTATGTGCTCTATGTGTATGAAACACTATGTGATTCTTAAACGGGCTTTCTCTTCCTCCGACAGGACACAGATTCCATTAAATTCATGATATTACAGCTCTCTGAATAATTAAAATACTGAGATGTATACTTGATATCATGTTCATGATGATAGGAGTTAAAGCATGTATTAAACATGGGAACACGGTAGCACAGTGATAGTGACGAGATGGTACCCTGTCCAGTGATTGTTCATGTTTCACACAAGATGCTTTCTTTGCTGTGCGCGACCTTTGATGAAATAATTTATTGCAGCAGTACTGTCTCTTTCAAATGTACTAACCCCCAATTCCTGTCCTTACTTTTCTTTCTCCAAATAACCAATCGCTACACAATCAGCTCTGTAATAGACGTTATGCCATCTGTAAGCTTAGCATGCCGATTCTTCAAAAATTTTATGGAACATTAAAATATCTTCATAGTACATGTTTAATTATTCTATCCATTTATCCTTCCAGTGTCACGCCAGCCCCAACAAGAATACAGAGCAAGGCAGGAACAATCCCTGAACAGGCGCCAGCTCCTTGCTAGCAATGCAACACCGTGTCCTCACATGTTTAATTATTAACAATATAGATTATTTAAATGTTGTTAACATTTTATCTTTATAATGTAATAAACATATTTTGCTGCATTTCATCTTAAAAATGATGTCGTCATCATATGTAAATACGCGCTTTATAAAGTGGCTTAGGTTGTGCAATATTATAACTTTTCAAGTTTACAGTGAAGTACAAACAGTTCTAGAAGGAGCACTTGATAGAGTGATTGATAGCGTTTATAGTTCTTGGGATGAAACTGTTTTTGAACCGTGAGGTCCGTACAGGAAAGGCTCTGAAGTGTTTGTCGCATGAGAGCAGTTCAAATAGGCAGCATGGCTGAGGCAGCATGTGCTTGATGCTATATACCGATAATCCTCTTTCTGATCAACTGCTTGAGAGCTGTGATTTCACACTCAGATACGGGGGGTTAAATACTTGAAAGTATCAATGTTAAAGCAGCTGTGGTATTTGGAATAGTTTGGCCATTCTGTGGACCATTATATTGTTGCAGGTTAATTACAATCAGATGCCTTAAACTAATAAACAATATGCGGTTAATTTCAGTGTATATGATAAAGCTGCGTCAGTGATATGGATCTAAAAAAGAAAGGGAAACCACACATGAACAGTAGCACTGCTTTGATGCTGGGTGACGCCAAGTTTAGGTTTTATACATCGCGATTTGAGCGTGGAAATGGGAGTACGCAACATTTTTGTGCGTACGCACCTGTTATACATGAGGCCCAAGGTTATTAAAGGGTGCATTCTTGAGAGATGGTGGAGTGATTTTCTTCAGAAAGAGAACTGAATGTCCAGGAATTGGTGTAAGTAACACCAGCATCTTTGGGACCTTCTAATCTATATTTGACATTTTATTGAACGCATTAAATGAACAGATTATTTTGGTTCAAATGGCTGTTCATTTCTTAATCTTTCACTGTTTACTCACATAGCTCCTGTATGTTTGTCTGTCCTGCAGGAGTGGGTATTCAGCGAGCCGTTCATCCACCAGCAGAACCGGTGCCTCTCCATCACGGCTTTCTCTCCAGGCTCAAAGGTGCGGCTGGAGCTGTGCAGTCAGAAGGATGCCAGACAGGTAAGCTGAAGGTTTTGACTGAATTTTTTGTCTTCAGCCACCTGTCTCCTATCCGATGTGACAGTAAAAAGAACTGTTCGGTGCCGGAGTAGGAGTGCTCACCCGACAGTCTCTCCTTTTGAAAATACTAAGATGTGCATTTTCAGAATGGTGGAGCGGTCTTCACACATACCTCACACATACACTCATGGTCTAATTCGAAATGGTATTGGGTGTCTTAAAAGTTGCTGAGTGGTTTCAGACTTTGGAATCACTATGTGGCCCTGGACATCTGCACATAATGATTTACTGTGCCAGTAGTCTCGCTGAAGCAGACATTTTATATACATCTGGGGACAACAACGAATGGATTTTGCTTAAAGCTGGGTGGGGACAATTAGATGGGTCACTGAGTGTCACATCTCTAAACCAGTTCAATGCCTCATGAAGGCGGTGCTGAAAGTAAGGCTGGCGATTTGAGAGCGGTGCTCTTGTTAATCTGGTCCAACAGACAAGCTTCTGTTTGCAACAAACTGTCTACAGACTCCTACAAAACCCCATTAGAAATCGAAATGTGTGTTATGTGTGCAGAGCGGACATCACATGCTTTGAAAATAAACACCACCTGACACACGTGAAAAACCTCACAGTATGATCAGATTAAACACTGACATTCGCCAACATCAATGGGTGAATGGTAAACGTGAACGATGCACTGTCACTTGCGCTGTGTGTGCTCTCTGTTGTTGAGCATTGCGATGACATTGTACATGTGAAAGAATTGGCAGCTATATTCATGAAAAAATGAACTGGAAAATATGCATTTGAAGTAAATGGTGTGTCCCACTCCATGAAAAAGACATCCGTTAAGAGAGACGATAACGAAGAGCCACAGGAGATGCAGATTTCAGTGGTCAAAACACCCGAATCAACAAATTGGCCCACTGACACCAGCAGAAGCACAGATGAGGCTGCACAATGTCCACCTTCTGACTGCACATCTAAACACATCACTGAAGAAGTGAAACATGACTGTCTAAGTGGAAATGCAAACACGCCAGGACAACAAGATCCATAGCATTCTGATATTATTCTAGAGACTGCCTCTAACTACATTGTTTTTTTTAAGGGTGGTGAGGTCATGGGGGCAATTAATTTAGATGTTTTATCCAATGCTTTACAATTTTTTTAGGCTGTGTCCGTAGTCCAATGAATCTTATCTTTCCCTGTTTTAAAGTCTGCTTCCTGAATAGGTGGGATGTATGGAAAATTCTGCTGGATAAATTTGCTTGTATCTCAGAGGTTATTTTGTTCCATCTGATCTAAATCGTTTGAAAAGTTTATTAGCGGGATGTAAATTTTGCTGTTTGGAAACGCTGATTTTGCTGACCTGGACATCTTATGGATCTGTTTGGCTGTTGTTTCCCTGAACCTATTTTGCTTATTATTGATTCCAAAAGAGAGAATCACCATTTTGACTTTAGCATCAGATGTAGCTTTGTCTAATATTGCCATAGCGTTGAGGAATTTTGCCCCTGGGTAGCTGTCAATTTGCACCTGGCTAAAGCCATGTCTGGAAATTCTTAACAGGTTAGAATTGCCAATAATCAGATGTCTCTCCTCTGGGACCAAAAACCAATCTATATTTTTTGTAAATTTATTGATGTGTCGCCTGGGTCTGCTTATTTGAGGACTTGGACAGCCGAATATCTCTGCTTCCATTTGTTCTTCTAGGGTTAGTGTCCCTGGTCCTGTCCCCACTGGGTTGAGGTTAGGGGAGTCTGTGTCTGTTCTAGGGGGGTTCAGCTTCTGTTCTTCTAGGTTTAATATTAGTGGCCCTATTTCTACTGGGTTAAGGTTAGGGTTGAAGTGAGGGTCAGTGCTAGTAGGAGCAGGACTCAGTTGGTTAAGGGTAGGGGTAGGGTTGTGTTTGGGTTTGTGTCGTGTAGTTCATGGTTAGGGCTTCCTGTGTTAAGTGAATAGGGGATTCTCCATCTCTGTCTACGCTACTACCACCAGGCCTCCGTCTTTGTGTTTGGCACTGTGATCTCCGCGTGAAGATTTTGTTAACCTCCGTTTTCTTTACTCTTTTTGTTTTTATTTTTTTATTTCACCAGAAATGGAAGCTAAAGGGCCAATCCTACCAGCATCAAATGAGTGGCCTATGTCTGGAGAACCAATCGGGATTCGCAGTGATCAATTTGTGCCACGCCCAGCTGGCCAGTCAGATGTGGGAGACGCAGCAGGTCACGTGATGACGAGAAGTGGTGGGGGGATGGAACGCGCCACAAAGGAGCTTTATTTATTTTGCATGTGTCTTTACTCTCCCTATTCTTCGTGAGGGAGTCGCGTTCTCAACTATAGAAAAACGTGGGAGCTGTAAATATTGTACTGCGCTGGTACCGCGGGCTGCCCTTGCGCCTATCTCTGTGGACTGAGGTGATTAATATTTAAAATAAAACACTTTGACCAAAGCTGACTTCTGAGTGCTCTTCTTCCATTTTTTTTTCTCTTGGAACTCTTTTCTTGGCTACCAAGTATCACTCTGGAAATGATGTTGTGTTTGGCTGGACATGTTAATTGTGAACGGAGTTGTTGGGTGTGGTCCAGTAGAGCAGGCTTGATGTAGGTTTAGAGGGCCACATATAGTGGGAAGCATCCATGCCACCTATAACCACATCTATCTATCTATCTATCTATCTATCTATCTATCTATCTATCTATCTACATCCCCTGCCAGCACCTGAAGTAAACTCTACAGAAATTTGTGGGCCACACAAAAGATGGTAAAACAAAGTTGTGGCAGAAGTTCTTCTTCTAGCATATGGTACTGAATGCGAAACCAAACAACAATGGCCGTGACAAAAACCTGCAGCCACAGTGGCTTCAGTCAGCGTCAACCATAACAGCGGACGCGAGTGAAAAACGTGTAAATCCTGACGATAACGAAGTGGGATGAATAGAACTCAGGCAAGCCCAGAGAAAATCTAGGGGTGTATTTGGAAAATTGCTCCAGCGAGGGGTCCCTGGTCAGCCCTTTCATATCACTCAGGTGACTACGTTTCTAACACCTAAGAGAAATAAAAGGATTTGATTATTAATTAACTTATGAAGTCGTTTCTTGCAAAGGTTTGTGTGTACCTGTTAAGGTTCCTTTTAATGAAAATGCTTTTAAATAAAAATTGCAGCAAATTAGAAAACCCACTGGTACATTCATCCATTTCCTGCCCTTTACCATGGCAAAAGCATTTGCTGTTTACAACATATGGAAATATAGCATGTATGGTCTTTGTTTCACAAGTTCTGTACGAGACACGCTTCATCTTCATGATCACCAGTTTGGCAGCCATTTTCTGTGGTTACCCAGTTTAACAAGGTTTGCCCCCATCAAATCTGTTGTCTTCACTCTCCCTGGTCCTGGTCATCTTTTAAGGTGAGAGCTGCTTTCTTCACATCACCTGACGCCACACTTTACCTGAACTTACCTCCCTTTGCTTCACCCGGTGCTCCTGTGCCTTTCCCTCCACATACCCTAACTTCAGCCTGTTTCTCCTGTCGCCTCAACAACAAGTCTTCGCCTTAAAGGAATACTCCAGTCCCCCATGTACTTTAGGGTGATGGCCATGAAAAATTTGTGGAAGCCTTTGGCCCATATGCCATGAGCTCATTCTCTTCAGTATAAAGCTGGCCCAAGTGCTATTCAAGTGTTCAGAGGGAACGTCCCCCACTTACTTTCCAATTGTCGGGGTTCTTTATGTCACAAGAGTGTCATGAAGGCCCATGCAGGACTAATTTTGTTGTGTATGTCCCAATAATTATTGACCGTGCCTGACCCACATGGATAATGTGGCATATTGATTATCCAACACGAGTTGCAGGTGCCACATGTGCTATTATTCCATGGGCAGTTTGCTAATCCTTAGGGTGCATTGCAGGGAAAGTGGACTCTGTAAATACACCTTTAAGGGGGAGGTCATAACACGGTCAGGGTGGTTGGTGCTGAAGACTTAAAAACCGGAAAAGAATGGGAGGGAGAGAGAGATCTTGTAGTGGAGCAAAGAGAAGAGACGAGGTAGCGCCAAGTAAAATATCTCCTGGAAAAAGTTTTTTTTTGAAGACTCAGCCACACAAGGGAGATGCGTCTCTGAAGATGGACTCTTTTTTTTTTCCTTTGGTTTCGCTGACGATTACTTGGGCTGGAAGGATTGAACTTTTTTCTTATCGGCTCAACGGACAGTGTATTCC
>JANRMT010062798.1:13101154-13112981 GCA_026402145.1 Polypterus bichir lapradei
CAGAGTGAAACTGACCAATCAGATTGCTCGGAGGATCCAAATGCGCACATATGGACAATGGTGTGTTATTATATAGTAGAGCAAAAAAACAGCTGTAAGAGTTCATATTCTCAGCTGATGTCCTGACGAGCAACCAAACCAAATGAACAGCGTAAAGAGTGAGGAATTGACTGAAGTAAAGGGATTGTGACAGAACTGAACACACACGATGTCTTCAGGAGGCGGCACCGACCCCCCGGCACTGGCGGAGCAAGCACACCCGCACAGAGACTCCAGCGGATGGAGGCTTTCCAGAAATAGTCAGACCGGCTCTCCCATAGATTTCTATGTTCCTCAGAGTGACAGCTTGTTTAGGTGGATTTGCAGTTTAGTGTTTCAGGGATGGTAGTTTTTATTGCGGAATTGGCATCTCCTGCCTTTGTCACTTGCACCTGCTAGTCAGTAGAATGAAAAGCAAGTCCAGGGGGCTAAAATATGGAGCCCTTCATTTTCTCAACCCGCTTATCCCAAACACATCCGTGAAGATTCCATATTTGTACGCCTACCATTCTCTCAGAAAGGGAGGCTGAGATTTGAAGTGAGATTCAGCATTTTAGGGCTGAAGCCAGGAAGCGCGTCTTCATCCCCAGACGTGATGTTTCATTTCAGCTAGGGTTCCTCCCCTGGCTGGGGTTCAAAGTCTTGCTTTACGTCTTTTTTTTTCCTTCATTTTTGAGTCTTTGATTTATCTTAATGTTGCTTTGGTTTATGGTGTGCTTGCCTGTATTATGTGGATTGTGTTTTGTGGGGGATGCCCACAGCCATCTGAAAGGACGGAGGTAACTCAGAGTCTCTTGTGGTTCATTTGAATGCCCTTGGGAGTTGGTGAGTGTCTCTTTGGGTGTTTGCTATGCTTCTGTGATTTATCTGATTTTGTTGACCTGTTCCTGACCACTTTTTATATTTCGTATTGAGACTTTGTCCGTCTTTGCCTTTTGTGCTCCTCAGAGCTGATTGTGATTACTGAGCATTTTCATGGAGAATTAATCTTTTCATTTATAAAGATTCTGTGTTTGCCTTTGTTACTAACTTGGTTTTGATGGTTCCCTCATCTAGTTGGCATTTTTGGGACCTTTAGGAATTCTGGAGTTTACATCAAATGGAGGTGAAGCAGAAACCTTGAGAACCTTTAAGAAGTGTCTGAACACAAGATATTGGGACAGCTTAGCTAAACAGACAAGCGAGAAAAGGATAGAATGGCCTTTGCTCATTTGTCAAGTTTTTTACGTTCTAAAAATGTGGATTGGAGTTACAGAGAGAGCAGTTGCTTCAGACAAATTGATTGCCACAAGGTGGCGCCAAAACCTAAATGACCTGCCCTGAATATTTGGATTTCTAATCTAAGATGCCACGACTTAGTGGTTTGAGGGTGTTATTCGGCCTTCTCCACGCTAACACGGGTAATTCTGAAACCACACGCTTGTCTTCGCTCCTCACTTGAACGTTTTTCAACTTCTTGAAAGCTCACTTCAAGGCTAACAACTTCTGAAACATCAGCTCTTGCATTGCAGTGTTGGGACTTTTTGAAAACGCCAACAGAATTGGTGTCATTGGCAGCAGTGAAGGTCAGTTTGTGTTCAGCGGTGGTCTGTGTATTTAATTCACTGTGAACGTGTTCATAATCAGCTTATCAAAGTTTATTCTGTCATTTGTACTACAGCCTTTATTTCTACCTGCTGTCATTATGTTTCCCTGTTCCCAGTTCTAGTCCAGCCAAAATGACAATTTTAGAAAAAGTGAGGACCCCACATCTGCTGAACCCCAGGTCCCACTGTGGCACTCCTTCCACTGACTTGCTCAAACCGTTAATGTTCGAATTGTGGCCCTCCATAACCTTCCAGCCTCCAAGCTTCTGCCCACTCTAACAGCACCTGGAGAAGACAATGGCTGGAGCAGCGAGAGAGAGAATCAAAAGAGAAGAACTCTGAGGCTCTCCTGGTAGAGCCTAACGTGGACTGCATGCTGAATTATTCTTTAAAACAAGCTTATAATTTTTTTTTTTTCAGACAGAATTGTGTCTTTGAGGTGATACTTACTGTCAGCAGAATTTCTGTTCAGCCGCCATACCACCTGCTCTTCAGAAGAGGTCATCTACCTGAAGCTAAGCCTGTTCAGGCCCAGCCAGTATTTGGATGGGAGACCAGCCAGGAAAAGCTTGGGTTGCTGCTGGAAGAGGTGTTGGTGAGGCCAGCAGAGAGCGCTTAACCTGTGGTCTCAATGTAGATCTCAGTGACCAAGTGCAGCGAAGAGGACACTGCTGTAAAAATGGGGTTGTACTTTGGATGAGATGTAAAACTGAGGTCCTGACTCTGTGTGGTCATTAAAGATCCCTGAGGCATCCTTCATAAAGAGTAAGGTGTATCATGATGTCCTGGCTGAAGTACCCAACATGGCCTGGTTATTCTGGCCCCTTAATCATCCCCTGTCTATAATCAGCTAACTATCTCTCACCCCTTCACCACCTCACAGCTAATGTGTGGAGAATGTACTGGCACATAGTGGCGCTGTCGCATCATCCAGGTGGGTGCTGCACATTCAAGGTGGTTCAAGTGGCTCCCCACTCACTGAAGGACTTTGAGTAGTGAGAAAAGGTGCTATATAAATGTAAAGAATTATTGTTATTATTTCTCTGGACTGATCTTGGTCCATTTGTGTTGTGCTGCTGCGGGACACGTTGATAAACTTATCTCTATGGTAGGGCAGTGGAACTTCTCTGCTTTAGGTGATGAGTACCTCACCTTCAGACGGTTGCATGTGTTACCAGATTTCCCTTTCCAGGACTCCCAGTCTGTTATTTCCATGGCCTTGACTGCTGTGTAGTAATTTAAACTGTCAAAATGAGCCGCACTTCAGGCGGGTGTGTGTGTCTTGGGTGATTTCCTCATCGTCGTTCAGAGCATCTCACTCAATGGCTCCACAAGCAAACGAGCACAGTGTGGTAGAAGGATCATGGCTGACATAAACTGCCTAAGTTAAATAGGAAACACTTCAGCGCTGCCTCCATTTTTAGTGTGTTGTATTTTAGCCCTGCTTCTTCTCCTGGTTGGGGTTCAAATCCTTGTTTCAAGTTCACATGGAGTTTCTCCGTGGTCCCCAATTTCCTCCCTCAATCCAAACACATGCATGTTGGGTGGGCTGAGGACTGTATGTGTGCATGTGTGTGTGTGCGCCTCCCGTGTCTAAACCAGAATAAGTGGATCCAGGAAATAAATGTGCGGAGAAGTGTAGGACCGGATTAAGCAGCTTTGAGTACTGGGTGGATAAATGAATGACTAGAAAGCCAACAACGACGTTTGGTTCACCCACTTTGGCCAGTTGCCCCCTAATTTTAGCAGAGCTTTTGACAGCCAGATGAACTTCCCAGTGCTGACCTCCTTAAGTCACCTTCATGTCACGCTAGGGGGACGGTGACTTTATTCTAACCATACTAACAATCCCATACAGGATAGCAACAATCGAAACAATGTCATGCCTGAATCCTGCTGAAGGTGGCGCTGCGACACGCTACTGGCTGCCAGAAGTGGAGCTGGATGAGAACAACTGCAGAGATACAGCTGAAGAAGACCAGAGTTTTAAGGTAAGATAAAGTTTTCGAGGTCCAGTAGATGGCGCCCAAGAGTGGTGACTTTTCCATCGGTTCATTTGAGTAAGACTTTCCCTGGACGGCCCTAAAGACTTCGAAACAAGCCAGGTGTGTGTGCAGATGGCGGCCCCTAGTGGCAGGTCTGTGATCAGTGACTACCCGGGACCCCACGACTATCACTAGGACTTCAAAGTAGTAAACTTGAAGGCTGAGTTTGTGCTGAGCCGTTTACACCTCGGTCAGCTTTCACCTCAGCCCTACATGATGGCGCTGGGTTATAAGGTATCCATAACAGCATTGAAGACCACTGAGCACCATGATGGGGCTGTGGCTCCCCTCTGCTGCTCCACCAGCCTGGACTCTGGCGACTTTCTTTAAATATTTCACTAAATTTCTGCCATCTGATCTCCTCACCAAGGCTGTGACAGCATCAGGGTGTTGAGGACCTCCTGCTGATCTTAGATGACAGTTGGATGGCCGATTGTAAAGCTTCCAATACTTTGAGAATCAGTGACAGTGTCTCAGGAGGGCGCACTTTGAGGGGCTCCTTTCACGCTGGCCCTTCCACACCACTGCTTGAGATCCCCTGAGGAGACTGTCAGCCGTCACTGTCATGGGTGTCCAATGGGAAGACGCATTGAAATAACATGGAAATGACATGTGGGTCGGAGTGAGCGGCGCCTGTGACGTGTCCGTCCATTGGGGGGTGTGGGGGTCTACTGTGGGTGGCCAGTTACAAATTAATACAAGTACCCTGGTGGTACTCAGAAGTCAAGATGAGCTGCCCTGGGAAGTGGGCACAAAAGAAAAAGTTGTGAAAGGCACTATATAATTGATGTATGATAGATACTTAGAATTTAAATAAAGTATATTATAGAAAAATAAATAAGTAAATATGAAAGACAGTATATAATAGATCATATATTTGAAAGGCACTTTATGATGGATAGATTGATAATGATTAATGATATATGTCTGGACAGGCAGGCAGATGTGACCCCAGCTGCTCCAGGACACCACGTCATGTGTGCCATGATCTAGCTCTGCCACTGCCTCCCATGTCACTATTGTTCTGCTGTCCAAGGGGTTCCTTACTGATTGAAGTTTGGGTGGCATGGTGGAGTTCTGCTTGGCACTTGAACCTCACCTGCTGTATGCAGAAGTCCCATTCTCAGTCCTGGCACTGCCCATCTGTTTCCGTGGTTTTCCTCCCTCATTTCAGTGTCTTTCATTTCCTATTTTGTGCCCGTGGCTGCTAGGATAGGTGCCAGCTCATCCAGAACCCTCAATGAGTTAAGCAGGGTCGAAAACAGTAGGGTGGATGGGGATTTCATCTGATTTGTAGGTGTGTACAGTGGTGGGCAATGACGTCTTTCAGCCCCAGGACAGTGGCTTTGTGTGCCAGCCCATTCGCTGTGTGTGATGTCTTCCTCTTTCTCAGATGTCCCTCTGGTTTTCTTCAGGGTCTTCACACCCCAAATCTGATGGCTCCACGGTGTGTGGGACATAGTGCCAGCCAGTAGACTGGCGTCCTATCCAGTTCTGGCTCGTGATTGGCACTCACTGTGGCACCTTACACTCTAGCAGTTGAAGGAGTTGGTTTGGGTGGGCTCTTCAATTAGTGCTGCTCACACGTTCCTGCCAGCAGTCGTGCTTTCTTTCTTTTCTTCAGTACTAGGGTGTTGTTCTGTGTTAGCCATTATGAATGAAGAGAAAAGCCAAGCAAAATGACACCTTTTATTGGCTAACTAAAAAGATTACCATATGCAAGCTTTCAAGGCAACTCAGGCCCCTTCTTCAGGTACATCTTGCCTGAAGAAGGGGCCTGAGTTGCCTAGAAAGCTTGCATATTGTAATCTTTTTAGTTAGCCAATAAAAGATGTCATTTTGCTTGGCTTTTCTTTTCTTCGTTACTCAATGCCCAAATCAGCTTCTCCCTTTGCTGCGTTTCCTCCTCGTCTGATTACTTCATTTGTCAAGTCACTGTGACAGGCCAGTGGATTACAAAACTCCCAGGCTGTGGGCATAGAGTCATGGTGTCGCGCTGTCTTTATAACGCCTTTCACAGCTGAAAATTTGGACATCTGCGTGTCGTAAGTGATAGATGACAGCCTCACTTTGGTTTGTCGCCCACTCACACTGCTCAGGGGGGCACAGTGGTATGGAAATGTTGTGTTGTAATGGAAACCCACAGGCAATTTGACATCCCAGAGCAGGTTCCTGATGGGAAAGCAGTAAGGGAGAATGTCCTGGGGGCACCCAGAAATCAAAGAGGCGTAGAATGGAGGGGTAGAGCAGGTCTGGAATGAGGAGATTTGAAGAAGGACACACAGGGAATCTTTACAGCTGAGGTCAGTAGAAGTGAAAGGAATGAGACTTAAACGTGAAGGTCACAAATAAATACGCAGACAGTTAAGAAGAGCACTATAGCATAGATATGTAGACTTGAAGGGCACTATATGATCAATATGATACTTTAAGGCCATCGTATGACAGCTATATACACTCACTGGCCACTTTATTAGGTACACCTTGCTAGTGCCAGGTTGGACCTCCTTTTGTATTCAGAACTGTTGTAATTCTTCATGGCATAGATTCAACAAGGTGCTGCAAACATTCCTCAGGGATGTTGGTCTATATTGACATGATGGCATCACACGGTTGCTGCAGATTTGTCAGCTGCACATCCATGATGCAAATCTCCCGTTCCACCACATCACAAAGGTGTTCTATTGGATGGGGATCTGGTAAATGTGGAAGCCATTTGAGTGCAGTGAACTAATTTTCTTGTTCAAGAAACCAGTTTGAGATAATCTGAGCTTTGTGACATTACGCGTTATCCTGCTGGAAGGAGCTGTCAGAAGATGGCGGCCATAAAGTGATGAACATGGTCAGCAACAATGCTCAGGTAGGCTGTGTCATTTAAACGATGCTCAATTGGTACTAAGGGGCCCAAAGTGTGCCAAGAAAATCAATATCACCAACACCAGTACACCACCAGCATGAACCATTGGTACAAGGCAGGATGGAGCCATGTTTTCATGTTCTGACCCTACCACCCGAATGTCGCAGCAGAAATCAAGACTCATCAGACCTGACGTTTTTCCAATCTTCTATTGCCCAATTATGGTGAGCCCACTTGAATTGTAGGCTCAGTTACCTGTTCTTAGCTGACAGGACTGGCACCCGCTGTGGTCTCCTGCTGCTGTAGCCCACCTGCTTCAAGGTTTGATGTGTTGTGTGTTCAGAGCTGCTCCTCTGCATACCTCAGTTGTAATTGGTGGTTATTTGAGTTACTGTTGCCTTTCTATCAGCTCAAACCAGTCTGTCCATTCTCCTCTGACCTCTGGCATCAACAATGCATTTTCACCCACAGAATGTCTGCTCACTGGATATTTTCCCTTTTTCAGACCATCCCAGTAGATCAGCAGTTTCTGAAATACTCAGACCAGCCCGTCTACAACCGACAACCATGCCATATTCTAAGTCGCTTCAATCACCTTTCTTCCTCATTCTGATGCTCAATTTGAACTTCAGCCGGTCATCTTGACAATGTCTGTAGGCCTAAACGTGTTGAGTTGCTGCCATGTGATTGGATGATTAGATATTTGTGTTAACAAGCAGTGTACCTAATAAAGTGGCCGGTCAGTGTATATATGTGTTGAAGTGGTGGTGATAGTTTGAGAAAGTGGAGGTGTCCTAGCCCTCAGAGTCTGCCTTAGGTTTTGGGGAACGTGAAGTGCAGTGTGGAGCAGACATCGTCCAATCGATCCCAGACACCAATAAAGTGTCAAAAAAGGCAAGTTTTCTAAACCCGTCGATGGTTTCATCTGACTTGGAACTGCTGAATTTGTATCTCTAGGGATTTCAGTTCTTCTGCAACACATTGTAGCTCACGGCTGGCCGTCTCGGGAAAACCGAAAAAGTGAAGTCACAGGAAGACCTCAGATCACAGCTGGGAGGGACAAAAAAGTCACAGAAATCAAATCAGTCACCGGGATTAAACGTTTCATTGTGATAGCAGCAGAAGTACTCCAGGGTCTGATATAAAAGAAGCTGCTCCACTTCACCCAGGGAGTCAGAGTTGGGAGAGAACTTCGACAAAACTTACCAGGGTGGGGTGGAGAAGGAGAAGAGTCTTATTGCTGAAACTGCAGAATACTTTAAGGTATTTGTGGCAGTAAACCTTGTTATTGGAGTCTGAACTTGTGTCTGTGTAGTAGTGTCTAGGGTTCAGGGTGCTGCAACGCCCCCTAGTGGCTCACAACATCGTCGAGGTCAAAGCTAGAAAAGCATCTGAGCCGATCGTCCAAAACCAAACCGTAAACCTAAAACACAGAAGAATGAGTTTGAAATATCGGGAGAGACAAGAATTCAAAGAATTTTATTGCTCGAGATTTGAGCTGTGCTGATCTAAATAAGGTCACGTCAAAGTTGTCACACACATCGGGCTTTCTAGAGAACTCTGAGAAGGCTGGCCAAGAAAACGGCCACTG
Source organism: Polypterus bichir lapradei (assembly GCA_026402145.1). Classification (NCBI taxonomy): domain Eukaryota; kingdom Metazoa; phylum Chordata; class Cladistia; order Polypteriformes; family Polypteridae; genus Polypterus; species Polypterus bichir. Next base: position 13,109,273 of record JANRMT010062798.1, read on the forward strand.
CATAGCTTTTCAAAATAATGAAAGAAGCCATTGTGGCTAAATGATTATATACTTATCATTAATTTTCATTATGCAGATGTAATTAAGAGAGTAAACCTCACAGAAAAGGCAAATTAAAAAAACAAAATGACAAAACAGACTTAAGAATTTAAAGATATGGTCCAAAAAATCGACAATATGGTCAATAGACAATAAGGTCTGTGTGTTCGGGTTCCTCCGAGCAATCTGATTGGTCAGTTTTTCAATCGCATTCCCAAAGCCAGGGGAAGTGTGAGGCTAAGACATGCTTGGAGGAGTGAAGGTGTAGGAGGCCTGCTGGGAGTCGTCTCTGTGCAACAATTTATAAAAGCGGACAGGAGGAGAGCGAGGCACCTCAAAGTGACGACATCTGAGAAGCAGGCTTTACCGGAATGCGCTCGACAAAGGCAAACACCACTTGAGGGAAGTTCAGACACCCAGATCTACCACGGAAAGGCGCTGAAGGTACACATGGATCAAGAGGGATTAGACGTTTTTAAATGCGTTCTTCTACCTGTCTTCAGCAGGGCATGTGACTGGTATCAATATAAACCTCGCGCTGCGCAACTTTTCCAAATGTAAAAAAAGAGTCGAAAAAAAATATGTCTGCTATTTAAAGAGAGAAATAATTTTAAGGTGAAACTGACTGCTTGGAAAATCGGTAGGGATGCGTTTGTGCAGCCACAGGGTGTCCTACTTGAGAGCCACTGTTGCTGAAGACCCTTCACCCTGATGCTGCTGTCTTTGATGGATGTGAGTCAGTTCAGTGTGAAAGATGGAGGCACAGAGCGTGGATTTGGCATCTGCATGACCTTTCCTGACACAAACTGGGTGACTGTACAGGCCTGTCTAGCAGCATAGTCGGTGGGATTACCTTAGGAGCGTGTCTGTTCTATACATAGATTATATGTTTAATTGTTTCATTTCAATATGGGAGAGGCACAATCTGCTCACCTTCTCCAAGCAATTACTCCAAATTTATTTCAACGGAGGTCTTTAGCCATTTCAGATGCTCACCTTTCTTGACTACTTTTTTCTTTGGTACACTGTAATTAATCCCTGTGGGAAAAACTGTCTTTTCGTATGACCCCTTAGGGTACTAGTCACGCTTATCTGTCAAGGACAGGCAATAATGGTCTCTTTGTGTGTCTCATCCTCTGTTTACCATCAGCGCTATTCCTTCGCCTTTTCTTGGTATACATGTGTGTGTGTGAACTTCTCTTGCCCGGCACTTCATGTACCATAAAGCCTACTCCTCACAACTCCATCATTTTGAGACACCTTGCTCACCTCCTCTCCAGCTTTTGACTGCCATCGATGGTAGATGGCCCCCGTTAGCCATTGTTAGAACCTCATTTGTATTCTTGCAAATACTTCCCATCTTTGAAGGTGTCTTGGTTTGCACCTTGTTAGCATTTAGTGACCCTACGTGATTCACTTTGTTGGCATTGAAATTCTCCATTTGAACTCCTTTCTTTGTAAACAAGTCATCCTTCTAAAGTATTGTGCCATCATCATGCCCACCCCTGAGGCACCAAGGCTGAACTGACCAATTAGATTGCTTGGAGAGACCAGACACACAAGCACACACTCCGACATTGTCATTCTCATTGTGCCCAGCTCGGCCAGGCGGAACTGCCTCCCAGACTTTTTATGGATAGAGAGTTGGGTGGAATTCTGGATTTGCTCTTCTGCTTCAATGGTACAAGTTTAGTGCTTAAACACCGTGGGTGAAAGTGAAGGTACAGTTGGCGACGGTACCCGCTCTCGGCCTGGAGTGGTATTGCTAACCTCAGCAGAGCCAGGAAGGTGATCACCAGGCGCACATATAACAAATTATTAACTTTTGAACAAAGTAAGTTAACAAGAAAGCAGACTTTCAATTCAGGGTCTCCACTTTTATATCCGCCATATTGTCATTAGAAGTCCCATTAGGAGTGGAAGTTGTATAACTTCCATAGCTCCTAACAGTGTCTTTTACTAGTTTCCACAGGTCCCCTTTCAAGTTCATCCCTGGTGTTGTCAGGGGGGTGACATTTGTCCGCTTGGTGTTTACTGTTTCTGCTTCTTCAGATCCTCCTCCTCCTCCGCACACCAGCCTTTGAAAACTCTGTAGGAGATGGGGGTCTCATCCCCACTTAATACGGAGTGAAAATCCTGACTCTCTGGGATTGTCGTATATTGCAGCCTTGCAACTGACAGCCTTAGAATCTCACAGAAATCATCAGCTGAATTGTTTGTATTATTTTTGATAACTGCAGATAAGGGAAATCTATTCCTTCATCCATAAAACTGTTACATCGGATGCCAAAAGCCTAATTAATGCCTCCGTGTCATTAGATGCTGTGCCAGAAGCTTCCATAGTGAGGTCATCGCTTCAGAAGTGCGACTTGATGAGTCTTTTCAGGAGTTTTATTTTAATCTCCCCTTGCAGTCAAAAGTTCAAAGGAAATTGGGAGCATTTTGGCTCGTCACACAGCACTCCCCAAATGCCTCACGTCAGATGTTAGTCCTGTCGCCTCCACTTTTCAATCCCTCATTTCTGCTCTTATCTCAGTGCGTCTGCTCCTTTGATGCCTCGATGTGCTCTAATTGGAGTGGCATGTTAATAAATCTGTGGAGTGTATGTCAGATAATAGTGGCAGAGATGTTGTGACGGTAGAAGACACGCAGCTTCAAGTGGGGCTGTGCTGCTTTTGGTGTCACAGAGCCACCTATTGGCCCCTCCAGACGATATGCGAGTTCAGTTAATGGACAAGTTTTTTTTTTTTTGGGTTTTTTTGCCCCCACAATCATTAATGAGATGAGGAAAAGGGGGGCTGGTTTCTATCAAGTATATTCTGAGGTGCTGCAGACTCCAGCCGGGATACACGAGGCAGCAGAGTCAGCACCGCTTTGGTCCCATAGTGTTAAGGCAACTTCAAAGCAGAGTTGGCCATTTTTTCAACTCAAAGTTGTTTTTTTCCCCATACTTTCATGTTAATTATTTAGCATGGAAAATTGTATACTAAAGGGAAACCTTTCTTATACACACATATCTTATATATAAACGTCTACGCATAGAAGTGTGTGTGTCTGTCTGTCTGTCCGGCCTGGAAGAGAGAGGTGGAGTCTGGGTAAGGGCTCTGCCTCCGAGGAAACAGAAACTCGCTTAGCCGCTAATAACACAAGTGAGGCCAACACATCGACAAAATGAAACCTCTGAAGAAAGACAAAGTCGCTTAGCCACTAATACAGAAATATGGCAAAAACATCAACAAAATGAAACCTCCTAGGAGAGAGACGCCCAGGGCTTTGAAGCTCAAACTTGTTGGGGTCCGTGGCCACCGCCAGCTCCGGAAGTAAGATCTGAAGCACTTCTGCCACAACCGGAAGTGCTGCCGGCAGTTAATCGAGAGGCACCTGGAGCACTTCCGGGTGCAGTATAAAGGAGGCCGCCTCACTCCAGTAGAGGAGCCAGGAGGAAGAGAAAAGCCTGAGGAGGAGTGAAGGCAGAAGGACAGGTGGCAAGGAAGAATTATGGTGTGATGTGTTGCAGAACTAGTAATTTGGGCACTTTATTATGTAAATAAATGGGTGTACTGTGGTAAAACCGGTCTCCTGCCTATCTGTGTCCAGGTGGGCGTGACAATTTATATATATATATATATATATATATATATATATATATATATATATATATATATAGAGA
>JANRMT010062798.1:13127981-13179395 GCA_026402145.1 Polypterus bichir lapradei
GCATTTAAGGTCACAGTTCTAAAAACGCAGGACACTAAAGAGACTTGTCTACCGACTGTGAAAAACACCCAAAGAAAGATGCCCAGGGTCCCTGCTCATCTGCGTGAACGTGCATTAGGCATGCTGCAGGGAGGCATGAGGACTGCTGATGTGGCTAGGGCAATAAATTGCCATGTCCACACTGTGAGACGCCTAAGACAGCGCTACAGGGAGACAGGAAGGACAGCTGATCATCCTCGCAATGGAAGACCACGTGTAACAACACCTGCACAGGATCGGTACATCCGAATATCACACCTGCGTGACAGGTACAGGATGGCCACAACAACTGCCCGAGTCACACCAGGAACACACAATCCCTCCATCAGTGCTCAGACTGTCCGCAATAGGCTGAGAGAGGCTGGACTGAGGGCTAGCAGGCCTGTTGTAAGGCAGGTCCTTACCAGACATCACCAGCAACAACGCCGCCTATGGGCACAAACCCACCTTCGCTGGACCAGACAGGAGTGGCAAAAAGTGCTCTTCACTGATGAGTCACGGTTTTGTCTCACCAGGGGTGATGGACGGATTCGTGTTTATCGTCGAAGGAATTGAGCACGTCTGGGACCTGTTGGATCGCAGGGTGAGAGCTAGGGCCATTCCCCCCAGAAATGTCCAGGAACTTGCAGGTGCCTTGGTGGAAGAGTGGGGTAACATCTCACAGCAAGAACTGACAAATCTGGTCCAGTCCATGAGGAGGAGATGCACTGCAGTACTTCAAGCAGCTGGTGGCCACACCAGATACTGACTGGTACTTTTGATTTTGAGCCTCCCTTCATTCAGGGACACATTGTGAAACATTTTTAGTTTATGTCTTATGGTGTTGACTCTTTTAGTGTTCATACAAATATTTACACATTAAGTTTACTGAAAGTAAAAACAGTTGAAAGTCAGAGGACGTTTCTTTTTTTGCTGAGTATATAATCCACCAAGTCGCCCGACCATGGGATACGCACGCACGCAAGACAGTGCCCCGCCCACCAACTCTAACCCTCCTCCCCGAGGCTATGCGCACTTCCTACTCATGTGCCCGCCCCCAACTCCTCATCAAACACATCCTGAGTCGCTTTCTCCCGCGTCCACCCTCGCTCTCGAGGCATGCGCACTGCCTACTCATATACCCTCCCCCAGCTCCCCTATTGGACTTTATGATCGTGTGCGTGTGTGTCAGTGCCTCTCCTTCACCTTCTCCTTCGCCTTCGATGGTTGTGTGATGGGGACAGAGAGGGGTGGTTTGAATCCAATTTGAAGTTCAAGGTTTGTTTTCAAGCGACAGTCGGTTAGCAGTGCTGTAATTGTAGCTACCGGGGTATGCCTCAGTCCATGCGCGATTAGCCATCGCCCCAGCACTGGCATTTGATACCATTTCAAATTAAAGTATTCTTCAGGTGTAGCGTCGCTAATACTGTATCGATTTTGGAGAATGACACGGCGTTTGAAAGCTCATTTTACAATACATCCACCTGTATGCCTTATTGTAACGTTTGGAAATGGTTTTATTTTGAATTTTCACATCACCGATATGTCGTTTTCGCTGTCTAGTATGTTTCTCGCTCTTTGTTGTTGTTCAGAGAGACTCCAGCCTAACACAAATGCATGGATACAATCACTGGCGCTGGCGGCAGCAGCTTTTAATTAGTAACTCAAAATCAGGATGCATCCTAAAAAACAGGTACACAGGTTTTTCCATGGTTTTTAGGGTCAAAAATCCACTGCGTCCTATACATGGTATTGTCCTATATGCGGGTATTTACGGTATCTATCTATCATATAGTGCCTTTCATATCTATCTATTATATAGTGCCTTTCCTATCTATTTACTGTATATATATATATGAATGTATGTAGCTCCCTAAAACAGTCCTGCCCAAACGCACACACTTACGGTAACCAAACACACGCCAAGGCACACCACAGTTCTGCTAACTACAATCACGTCATCTCTCATACGCCTGCCCGATTATCCGAAGGGGGCGGGACTACCAGAGAAGCCAGTAAAAAAAAGGCGTTGGCAGACACGGGCAGCACTTAGTGAGCACTTTGGAGGCATCTGCCAGCTGTTTGGTCCCTTTGCTCGTCCCACCCTGCCTCTGAGATAACTCGTATTCTCGCTTTCCACCAGTGCTGGGAGATTCGCTGGCGACCGCACCCTCAGGCAGACGCCTCTAGCAGCCAGGAGATGTGTCCCAAGTGCTCCGGGTGCATCATGGAGCTGCTTTTCTGTCGTTTTCTCCAGGTGGTCCTGTCTCCTCTGACTGGTGTCGAGCAGCCGAGATGGTGGTCGCTGTCAGGTTCAGACCCAGGCGCACTACACTCTTATTTCCGTGCCACTCGACTGTACCGCATCACACTGGTTAAACACCACGACCCTATAAAAGATTATGTGAACCTTTGTTATGAAAAAAGAGAAATGAATTTATTTTACATATCGATGTGTCATTTTTCGTGATTTATGTTTGCCTCAGTCCCACAGTAAGGGCTTTACTGTCCATTGGGCTCATATGTTCATTGGTGGACTCGTTTAGCTGGTAAGACAGAAGGGGAAACAAAAGAGGGGGCGAGGGGGACGCGTTCAGATAGCCGCGCCGGTCACTTTTTTTCGTGAGTTGTGTGTTGATGTAAAAAAATAACAAGAATAATAGTAAAATAAAAATAGCAAATAAGAAAGTAAAAAGACAACAGGCGTCTAGAATTTTGTGAATGGTTTGGGGGCTTCGCCATCGCAGTCGCGAGCTAACGAGAGCCCAGACGAAATGACAATTGGCCGGGCACAGACACATGTGGGCAATGGTCCTTAAGGAGATGAGAGCGCCGCTCTTTATTTTCGTGGTGTACCGTTTGCTGCAGCTTGTTGGCTCTAAGTAAAGGATTGCCTTTTGGTTTTTTTTCTTGGTCATCGTTTCATCGGAGTTTTTCTCTTTTCTGTTCCTCTTTGACGTTTTCTCAACGAGCTGTAAATCCACTGGCAGACCTTGAACGAGCCGATAAATGTCAGCAGTTGAATAGGGAGGGTGGTCTGTCGGTCCCGACCGCAGAGCTTCCTTGGCCCCGATCTGCTGAAGGATGTGCGCAGCCCAGGAAGTGTAAGCTGCTGCGGCAGACAGATTACGTTTGATCAGTGCTGGCTTGACCTCACCTCGGTGATTTCCCATGGAAGATTTTGTTTTTAATTTTTTTGTTTTGTTTATTACGTGAGTTTAATCCTGCGCACAAATGGAGGACGGATATTCGTTGTGCAGTTCAAAGATTAAGCCGTTTCCATTGATCCACTTCTGTTTGTCTTCTGAAAAAGCTGACCGACCTTCCCCTTTTTCTGCGCTGGCTACCTGTGCACAAGAAAAACCTGGTGTGGGGTCTGCCGTCCGGACCCCAGAGCTCAGGGCTTCAAGGACTGTCAGCCAAGGCTGCAAAATGAGCATCAGATTGGCACTGGGGTCCAATTACTGCTAAACACATCATTCTTTATGATGGACTCTTACAAGTGGTCGGTTACCTCTGCTCTTAACGTGGTGGGTCTGTGACTCGGTGCTCCTGGCCTTTTTGGTTGACCACCTGCTCGTGCGCACTGTGCCCCCTCTTCTATGTAACCTTCTGTTCACCTCTTGTGCGCTGTGGCTTTTCAAACTGTTTGTTTTTACTTTTGGAGTTTGATAGCCATGGTGAGTCTGGACCAAGGATTTGGCATACAGCAGATTCAGAAAACACTGAGACCCTTTCACTGTCTGCATACTTTGTTGTATTGTAGACTAGCTGTCCCCGCGGCTCCTCCCCACATAGTAGTGAAACAGGACAAACTTTAAAAATCAATAAAAAAAATGTAATTTTGGCCAAGCGGAAGGTAGGTGCTCCCTAACGTCAAATGCTGGCTCTGTACATTATGTGATCGTGTTCAGCTCTGATGGGAGAGCGTGGGGAGAAAAGCACGCGGCCGTGATATCTCTGGCAATAAGCAGCTACCCTCTAAAACACACGGAGCTTTGATCTCTCTCTCTCAAAAACGTCAAACGTTACTCCTTAACAATCTGTAAATGATAATGTCTGCTGAACAAACAGGTATCATTAGCTAAGAGAAGGCAACATATTGCAAGAGCTCGTGCGACTCGAACAGAGGCTAGCGCATGCGCGAGTGAGAAGGGCCCTGCCTGACTCCCTACTCCTGACGTCACGCTTTCCCCTCCCCTCGGGCTGCAGCCTGTCTGGGATTCGCGCGAATAAATCGGTGGAGCAAGCGAACATACTTAGGGTGATGTGAAAAGTCGCAAAATCAACCGAATGTTTAAGCAAATTACAGAAAAAAACAGTTTAAAATCCGTTAAGAAATTCTCTCGTGAAAAGCGGACAGACAGAAATGACAGTTGGCTTTTATATAGATAGAGATATAGTGGCTTTATTTACTGATCTCCCTATCTGTCTGTCATATAGTGACTTTCTTGTCAATCTGTCTGTGTATTGTTTAGTGTCTCTGTTGTCTTCCTGTTTTGTATAGCGCCTTTCGTGTCCATCTATCTATCTACTTGTCTGTCTGTCTTATGTAGTGTTTTTCTTATTTATCCATCTGCCTGTCATATAGTGCCTTTCCTGGTCTTGCTTGTCTGTTTATCCCCCGTGAATCAGCTGAAGGGCTCTAGCTGCCCCTTTTTGATTTGTGCCCGTGAGCCCCCCAGCTCTCTAATTCTTATCTCTAATTGTTTCCTGCCTTCTGCTTTTTGCTATCTGGACAGGATTTTTCTTCCCGCCAATAACATATTCTTTTTTTTTTTTTTTTTTCCTACAATCAAGCAGTTGTAATCCAAGTGAATTGTTTTTGGTTAACAGAGTAGGAATTGAGTGTCTGCCCTTATTGCAGCCACTCCTATGCCTCTGTGTTTTTGGAAGACATCTTGATCCCGAGGTGGTGTTGATATTATTGGCATTGCAGTTGGTACAATCATCTGTTAGCCTCCAGGCAGAGTACAAATGTCACTGTTAGTGCTATCAATGGCCATTTGCTCCTTGGCCTCATATTCCCTTAGCTTGTATTTCTGCTTTATCTCAACTCTACCAACAGCAAAGGTAACCAGCCTGTGAGGTGGTCTGCATCTTTTTGCTTATTACTCCTCTAATTTGGGTTCCCAGTCTAACTTGGCACTACTGGCCACGAGGACACAAACAGTATTCTATAAGCGGGTGGCATGAGGGATGGCTGGTGATGTCCTGTAAGCCCCTCAGACTGAGGCCAGCAGGCAGAGCCCACAATTGTCAGGGTCACTCAGAACTGTCAGAGTGTGGATCGGTGGGCATGTGAGCACCGCCCTGCTGTTTGGGGAGTGTGCCTGAAAATTCCCCATCATTTCATAAGGTTCATCCAAATGAAGTGAATGGATTTTTTAAAATGTTCAAGCAGCAGCAACAAACCCGTCAATGTCGTGAGCCCACGTAGGGTCGCATAGCCCACTGGATGGGCTCAAATGTTCAGAGAGTTCAGAGTCCAAGGAAATTCTGACTTAATCACAATGTGAGGTTTCACCGGTCTCTGGTGCTGTATGAAATGAAGATTGTATGAATCAATGCATCACAAACAGGCGAGGCCTGGCACTGTTCTGTGGTTGTCAGTAGACTGTCCCTCATGGATTGCAATCAGTCCTTGGGGGATTCACGCCATTCTACAATTGTCAGCAAATACTCTTTAAGGGTACAGATAACCTCTCCGGTTGGCAAACATTAGAAATTTGACAAAAAGGTGGAGTCCAATCAGTCCATTTGTCGCTCTGTGTCCCGATATCTCATCCAGATGCTTTTTAAAGGATGTCAAGGTTTCTGCTTCATCTTCATCACTTGGTAGTTTGTGTGTGTGTTTTTTTTTGTCAGATTCCTACATTTTTTCTATCACAACTTTCAAAACAGATCTCACCTTAAGATCTCAAGATGCTGGACTACTAACAATTAGTAAAATAACATTTGGAGGTGCAGCTTTTAGTTACAGAGCCCGAAGCTTTAGCTTGATCTTCCTGCTTATATAAAAGATTCCCCTTCAATGTCAGGCTGAAGATTCGCAACTTTAGTCCAGCATGTATATCTGTTATAGTCATTTGTAGAGAAATACAAGAGATAAAATATACTGTTCAAAAAAATGAAAGGAACCCTTTTGAATGAGAGTATAATCATCAGGTCAATGAAACTTGTAGGTTATTGATCTGGTCAGTGAAATAGCAGAGGGGTTTGTTCATCAATTTCAGCTGCTTTGGTACACTAGAGGGACAACAATGAGATGACCCCGAAAACAGGAATGAATTGTTTAACAGGTGGAGGTAGGCCACTGACATTTTTCCCTCCTCATCTGTTTTTTCATTCGTTTTGCATTTGGGCTATGGTCAGTGTCACTACTGGCAGCATGAGGTGATACCTGGACCCTACAGAGAAGAGCTGGCACAAGTAGTACATCTTCTCCAGGATGGCAGGCACATCAATATGCGTCATTGCCAGAAGGTTTGCTGTGTCTCAAGGGCATGGAGGAGATTCCAGGAGACAGGCAGTTACTGTAGGAGAGCTGGACAGGGCTGTAGAAGGTCCTTAACCCATCAGCAGGACTGACCGGTATCTGCTCCTTTAGGCAAGGAGGAACAGGATGAGCACTGCCAGAGCCTATAAAATGACCTCCAGCAGGCAATTAGAAAGAGACTTCATGAAGGTGGCTTGAGAGCCCGACATCCTCTAGTGGACACCATGGAGCGCAATTGGCATTTGCTGTAGAATACCAGAATTGGCAGGTCCACCACTGGTGCCCTGTGTTTTTCACAGATGAGAGCAGGTTCACCCTCAGCACATGTGACAGATGTCAAAGGGTCTGGAGAAGCCGTGGAGAACGTTATGCTGCCTGTAACATCATTCAGCATGACTGGTTTGGTGGTGGGTCAGTGATGGTCGGGGGAGGCATATCCATGGAGGGACGCACAGACCTCTAGAGGCTGGACAACAGCACCTTGACTGCCATTAGGTATTAACCCATCGTCAGACCCTATGCTGTGCAAATAAGCTAACTGAGGGGGGTGGTGGGCACCATCTCTGGTCATTTGCTTGGACAGCTCTAGTGGAGTTTCAACTTCTCGTTTTTTGATGCCTTCCCCCTTTCCTTCTTAACTATTCAGCATCTTCAATGCAGATTTTCCTCTTTTAGGAGGATCACTTGGTCTCGTCTCATCACCTGAACCAGCTGATGTCACGGAAGTTTATGCCCTCTTGTGCTTGGCCAACTGTGCTGTGCCACAGGTGTCTGCTCCGTGTTTCCTCCTTTAGTTAATCTCCTTGGCAGCTCTGGCGCTTTATAATAGGTAAACTAATTCCCCAGGAGTGTGTCGGGTGGTCACTTTGCTGTCGGGTCATGTAAGTAGTCATGTGAATCGATTCAGTTATTCCATTCATGTATTTTTTATAACCTGCTTATATTGTAGAGGAGTGAGTCAGACATGCCACATTTGTCACTATGTTGGTCTATACAGTATCATGAATTATTTCTTCTTCTTCTTCTTCTTTTGGCTGCTCCCGTTAGGGGTCACCACAGCGGATCATCTTCTTCCATATCTTTCTGTCCTCTACATCTTGTTCTGTTACACCCATCACCTGCATGTCCTCTCTCACCACATCCATAAACCTTTGCTTAGGCCTTCCTCTGTTCCTCGTGCCTGGCAGCTCTATCCATAGGACCCTTCTCCCAATTCTTTATTAACCGAAGACATTCCAGTGAGGTGTTTTTTCTCCAAGATCCTCTGAGGTTAATTAGATCCTTTATTTATTGTAATTTTTTATTTTACATTTTTGGAATCCCACAATGCCATTTTGTCCATTTATGTCATGCAGATGTCAAGCACTCACCTCCCTGAAGTTCATGACCTTCTGCGTAATTGGCGTAATGCTTTAAATAACATCTGGGTCGGCAATTCACGGTCAAGCTTCATTACGACTTTCTCAAAGACTTAGCAGCATTAGGCTTAGTCAGCCCTTTCACGTTAAGAACACAAAACTTGTAACATCTCTAGGGGGCGTGCCAACCACCCAGCCCGACACAGACAGATGCTAGAGGCACACTGATAAAAACAAAGACATTTTTTATTTTTCTTCACCACGTAGGAAACGCCTTCCCCGTTTCCCACAGGCACAACTCAGTCCCACAAACACAAAAGCACACAATACAATAACACTTTCTCTTCTCTTTACTCCTCCACTCCTCCTCAGCAAGCTTTGTCCACCTTCCCCCCGACTCTGGCTCCCCAAGTACTGTCTACTGGTCCCTTATATAAGGAACCCAGAAATGCTTCAGGTGCTTGTTACCCTACTTCCGGTAGCACTTCCGGGTATGGCGGAAGAACCACTCACACGGGCTCAGGAACAGCTGCAGCGCCCCCTGGCAGTACCCCCAGATCCCAACAGGGCTGTATCGGACTCCATCTTCCATGAAGCCCTGCGGGTGTCTGAGGTACTGCTGCCATTTAGTGTTTTGAGAGAGGTAGTGTTCCATCCGCACTGTCCCTTGTGAGATATGGCTGGCTGTTCATCCCAGCCAATACCCCCACATCGCTAGATGGAGCCCTTCCGGCAGCATTGGAGGTGCCCCGAATTCCAGCAGGGCATCATGGACATTGGAGTTTTCCTTTACAGCCCTGTTGGATACCATGGGGGCCGCAAGGGGATGCTGCAGGGAGGCTCAGAGACTTGTATTTGCCCTATAACCCGGAAGTAAGTCCTTGTCACAGGGACAGAGGAAATGACGTACTTCCGGGATGAAAAAGAAGAGTTTTGATCTGACCCGGAAGTGCTAGGAAGTCACATGGACTGAGGGTTCAGAAGCACTTCCGGGTCATGGACTATAAAGGACTATGGGAAATCCCAGACAGATGAGCTGAGTCGGGTCGCAGAGGGGCAACGCGTCTGGGAGTGGAGGATTGTTTATGGTTATTGATTTATTGTAGTGATTTATGAGTATTGTGGAGTGGATGGTGCTTGGTGCACATTATTATTACAAAATAAATAATAAATGGACTTTTATCTGGTGTCTGGCGTCTGATCTGTCACACCCTCCATAGCAGAGGTGTCCTGGCCAGGCAAAGGCCCCGGCCATCTATAACACTTGCATAGCTGCATTTCATTTCTATTACAAGTCATGGCGTCACTGGGATGGCAGATGTTTGCATGTTTAGTATGGTGAATGGCTCCAAACAGCTAACTCCAAAACCAATTACATTCATTTGACATTGTAGGCTTTTTCTTGTTTTTTTTAATCAGAAAACGGTACATAGAAGAAAATCCATAGACACACACACATAAAAAAATGAGAGGTTACAGTCGTGAACATTTACAAAGAACTTCTTCGTGATGCTTTATGTTCACGCAAAAGACATCATCCTGCTGTTGCCGAATGAATCATGTGATTGTCAGAAAACCCAACGCCTTATTACTCAGCCACTTTAAGTCAGTACTGCTCCGAATGACGCGGTACGCAAGCAGCACATTCCCTTTATGAGAACATTTGTATCCTGCTGTTATCTAACCATCTACCAAACATGTCAGTTTTTAAATACTGTAAATTACAGTAAAATACTAATTATTTTTGTATAGCCCAAAATCACACAAGAAGTGCCACAATGGACTTTAACAGGCCCTGCCTCCTGACAGCCCCCCAGCCTTGACTCTCTAAGAAGACAAGGAAAAACTCCCAAAAAAACCCTTGCAGGGAAAAAATCAATGAAACCTCGGGAAAGGCAGTTCAAAGAGAGACCCCTTTCCAGGCAGGTTGGGCAATGGGTGTCAAAAAATGGGGTAAATACAATACAATACACAGAAAAGAACACAAGTAATCCTCAATACAATAAAATAGTGCAATAGTAATAGTACAAGTACAGAGTAAAATGCAAGAGTAGATGATATCACATAATAGGATTTGAATTTGTTCAGAGTCCTGGAGACCTCGGCCATCAAGCTACCTCCTCCTATTGGCTGAGACAGCGCTGGGTCAGCCAATCCAATGAAAGGACCCCTCTACCCGACGATTTCTGTGATCCTCCATGAAATTATCTTCTTAAGACTGGCAACTTGTATAATTCAAAGTGTTTTCCTTAATGAAAGTGCGCTAGGTATTTGGGTATAAAAGAAATGGAATCGGCCGTCTGTCTTTTTTTGCTGTTGTTTGTTTCTTTTTTCAGTTCACCAACACATTGCCTGCGTGGCTGAGGTGTGTCATGCTGACTTTACACTTCAAACCTTAAAGAGCCTGAATGTGGCGCTGACTAAATATGAAAAAAGACACAACGGAGCACAGCAAGAGCAACACAGTCCAGAATAAGAAATTCAAATGTGTCTCTCAGCTTACATCACACACGAGTTCAGAGGATCAAATGCGTTTCAAAGAGAGACTGAGACATCCTGAGGCCTCTGTAGATCTGGGACTGGAGATTAAACTCTGAACACAGACCTTTTGGGTAAGAAAATAAATAAAAAAAACAACAGTATTGTTCAATAAGACTTTGTAATGATCCAGACATGGATACATGTACCTCCTGAAAGTGACGAAATGAAAAGCCACCGTCCTCCGTGGACCTGCATGCCTTTGACATGTCATTGAGTAAAGCAAAGTGAGTGTGACAAGACATCAAGTGTTGTTTATTCTAGGAAGAGATTCTAAATAATTTGATTGGAGTGATTTTTCCAACTTGCTGTTTTCTTGAATTCGTACCAAACATGTCTCCCGTCATGCAAATAGTAATTCAAGCAATTTAAAATGGAGAAAAATCGTCCCTCTGCTGTTTGGTCTCACCGTGTGTCGCACACTGAACACAGACCACAGACAGCAAAGGAGAGAGTCATCTGAGGAGATCAGAAAGGAATTACAGCGGGGGAAATAAGTATGTGATCCCCTGCTGAATTTGTAAGTTTGCTCACTTAAAAAGAAATGACCAGTCTCTAATTTTATGGTAGCTTCATTTTAATGGAGAGAGACAGAATATCAACCAAAAATCCAGAAAAAGCACATTACATAAAAGTTATAAATTGATTTGCATGTCATTGAATGAAATAAGTATTTGATTCCCAAGCACAACACTACTTAGTACTTGGTGGAGAAAACCTTGGTGGCAAACACAGTGGTAAGATGTTTTGTGTAGTTGGTCACCAGGTTGGCACACATCTCAGGAGGGATTTTGGCCCACTCCTCCTTACAGAAACTCTCTAAATCCTTGAGGTTTCTTGGCTGGCCACTTGGCAACTTGAAGCTTCAGCTTCCTTCACAGATTTTCTATAGGACTGAGGTGTGGAGACCGGCTAGGCCACTCCATGACCTTTACATGCTATAAATTCATTTGCATGTCATTGAGTGAAATAAGGATTTGATCCCCTACAACCCAGCCAGAATTCTGGCTCCCAAAGATTTGTTGTGTGCCCATGTGGCACACAGATTACAATCAATCAATCAATCACAGATACTCCTGATCTCAATTCAAGTGTATAAAGCACACCTGTCCACAGAATTAATTTATTCCATTCCAACCTCTCCACCACCATAGGCAAGACCAAAGAGCTGTCAAAGGACGTCAGGGACAAGATTGTTGACCTATACAAGGCCAGAATGGGCTACAAGACCATTTGCAAGAACTTTGGTGAGAAAGTGGCAACTATTGGTGTGACTATTCAGAAATGGAAGAAATATTAAAAGACCGTCAATCACCCTCGGTCTGGAGCACCACGCCTCATGGGATGAGGATGATGATGAGAAAGGTGAGGGATCAGCCCAAAACTGCACGGGAGGAGCTTGTTAATGATCTGAATGTAGTTGGGACCGCTACAGTCACCAAGAACACTACTGGTAACACACTACGCCATAGTGAATTGAAATTTTGCAGTGTCTTAAGTTTGCCAGTGAACATCTAAATGATTCAGAGAAGACTTCAGAGAAAGTGCTGTGAAGCTCTTTGGCATCAACTCAACCCGCCACGTTTGGAGGAAGAGAAATGCTGAGTTATGACCCAAAGACCACCATACCATCCCCACAGTTGTGCATGGAGGTGGACGCATTATGCTTTGGGGCTGTTTTTCTGCTAAGGGTATAGGACAACGCCACCACATTGAGGGGACCAATGGACCATAAAATCTAGGATGAGAACTTCCTTCCCTCAGACCACAACACTGAAGTTGGGTCTTCCAGCATGACAATGACTCAAAACATACCGCCAAGGCAACAAAGGAGCGGCTAAAGAAGAAGTACATGAAGGTCATGGAGTGGCCTAGCTGGTCTCCACACCTCAGTCCTGTAGAAAATCTGTGGAGGGAGCTGAAGCTTAAAGTTGCCAAGCGGGCAGCAAAGAAACCTAAATGATGTAGAGAGCTTCTGGGTCAAAATCCCTCCTGAGATGTGTGCCAACCTGGTGACCAACTACACGAAACATCTTACCACTCTGCTTGCCAACAAGGGTTTCTCCACCAAGTACTAAGTCGTGTTTTGCTTGGGAATCAAATATGTATTTCTCTCCATGACATGCAAATCAATTTACAACTTTTATGTAATGTGTTTTTTTTTCTGGATTTTTGATTAATATAAAATGAAACTACCATAAAAATGAGAGATTGTTCATTTCTTTGTAAGTGAGCAAACTTACAGATTCAGCAGGGGATCAAATACTTCTTTCCTCCACTGCATGGACAGGCCATAAGACCATCTCCAAGCAGCTTGATGTGCCTGCGACAACAATTACAAATGTTGACTGCTGATTAACACCGTCAAGTAAGAATTTCATTCAGTGCTGTGCATGTAACAAAAATGACTCTATAAACCTAGAAATAAAATTTGTTCTTTCCTCATTTTCTTTAGGAAGTCATTAATCATCCCTTCTTTTGTGTTAGTATCACGCTGGAACAGAAGGCTCAGAGCCTCAGGGTCATCTGGCGCTAGATGTAAGTAGAGGTGTGTGTATCTTCTGTCTTGCTGTGATAGTTCCACTTATATTTTAAAATGGCCCGGCCTAACCAGAGCGTGGACTTCGAGAATAGCAGCAGGTCCAGAACTCCTTCCTACGGCACCTGCTATACAATACTGTGGATCTCTAACCACAGCTTCTCACAGCTGCCTGCTACATAAGACCGAGAGCACTGGCAGAAAGATTATCCATCGTCTAAGGAGGTTAATGAGAATCATGTGGCCAATGGTGTTAAATCTGAGAAAACAAGATACAGTATGTGGTCTGCGTCAACATTAAGTAGTGTGGAGCCAACCCGGACACAGACAGGCGGACATGTTGTTTTTCACCCACCACACGTTTATTTACAATATTTACAATTATTTGCAATGGTCACACAGACCCAAATAATGGTCACTAAGACCCAGTTCAGTGCACAATACCCCAAATCCAAAGTCCTGGCCACAAATGCCTTTCTTCGGGCCGCCTCCACACCTCCTCTGTGCTTCGCCCTTCCTCCTCCCGACTCCAGCCCTGAATGAATGGAGACGGCCCCTTTTATATGGTTCCCGGATGAGCACCAGGTGTTCCCGGCATTCCTCCTCTGGCCACGCCCCAGCGTGGCGGAAGTGCCGGCTGTCCTCCCGGCTGCTCTCCGGGTGCCGTCCTAAATCTTCCCCCCAGCACTTCCTGGTGTGGCGGAAGTGCTGGGGTAACAGGTCCCCAAGGCATTGGGGCGCCTCCTGGCGGTGACCACGGCCCCTACAGGGTAGGGCTTCCATGCCCTCAACCCGTGGCCCCCAGAGCGACCAGGAAGGCGGCCCCCACGTGATCCAGGGTGGGCGTAGACCCACATCCGGTCCCTCATGGCGTTTCCCGGCCGGGTCGTTGCCCCTGGCATCCCTGACAGTAGCAAGTTATTAACTAATATAAAAATACTAGTTGACCCAATCCACGATATGTCGTGATCTATTGGTCTAACGTTTAACTCATAGTGGAGAAATATCTGCTAACTCAAATGAATTACCCAGGGCAGGAGGTGTTTATGGTGCCCAGCAAGTCCTCTTCTCAAGGCACTTGTGATGCCAAACAGTTGAAATGTGTTACTGTCCAATTTCAGATGCTTCACGTTAAGATGACATTTCAAGTAAACAGTTCTTACAGTTTGGAACGTAATCTTAATTTTCATGTTGAGCTCCCTTTCCAATTTGTGAGAAACCTGCCTCTAGTTGCCCATGTGCAAACGACAAATCTGCCAATAACAAAAACAAAGAAATGCCCACCTTATCTGACATGAGTCCCTAAGACTCGGCAGTAGTCCTCAAAAGTGCAGGTTTCACAGGAAGTTGTCTGCATTCTCCATACGAGAAGTTGGCAAATCAGTTCTCTGTATTGAGATATAATCCTCCTTTGTATGTTATAATTTCTGGGCTGCTGTTTCACTTCCTCATCTACTGAGCTCTTCATCATCAGTTATGCTTTCTAATTTTGCTTTTCGTTGTTCAGATGATTCATTTTCTTGAGCTTGATGCTCTCTCTCTGCAGTGCTGTTTTATGTATTTTTACTCATATTGGACTAAGTCACATACTTCATTATACTTAAAAATTTGGAACGGGTGTCAATTTAAAAGTATTTTTCCTTGAATTTCAGCAAAACCACTTTTCTCTGTAAGCAAGGTTTCATTAGCTTTAGCTGCTGGATGGACAGAAATTAGCTTATATTATACTAGCTGTGCTGTCCTTCTAAGATGGTATGAAACTTAAATAATCAATGTAGACCTCATCACTAACATTTGCAGTGCATCATGTATTGGAATGTATTTTATAATGCATGTAGTAATAAAATGCACTGCATGTCTTATTCCAGCAGATACCACTTCACAAATATTTGTAGTAATAAAATGTGCTACTGACAATATGTGTCATATGCCATCTTTTGGAATGACAAATGTAATGCATATGTCTCTGTTATATGCCATTTGGTATGTGATTCATTAAAATAGTGTTAACGTGTGTGATGCGCCATCTGTTGGTTTGCCATCTGTTGGAATGACAAATGCCATTTGGTATGGGATTTGTAAAAGCAGTGTTAATGTTTTTTATGTGCCATCTAGAATGACAGATCCAATGTGATTTATTTCTGCAAATGTTTGAGATGAACCACCTGTAAGAATGGCCGAGACATAGCAACCAGATGGACACACTGACACTTACCTTTATATTAAGGTGGGTAAGTTATAACAGTGTACAACACCTGGTTGTCATCTGTTTGTATTGTGCAATTTATACTGCGCTTTTGGTCCCACTTTCCATAAGATGTCTGTTAACTTGATTAGTGATGAGTGACCCCTGTGAGACCCTGGACCACCATCCAGGGATGATTCCTGCCTTGCACATTAAGATTAGGCAAGATTGCCAATGTTATATTATGTTTCATATGCGAACCACTGATTCCCCTCATAACACCATCACTGGCGGGCTGGTCGTCGTTACTGTAGCTGGTGAGCTCCTCGGTGTTCTGGGGCCTCTGTTCTCTGTGGCCATAGAGAAAGGCAAATCTGATCTCTCTTAATCTCACTAAAAGTAAGAAGTGTTAACATATTAGGACTTCATTACTGGGAAGTATTGGCAGTGGCAGCATAAAGCAATCTCATAAAATGAATCAGACTGGGAACTCAGCCATGGAGCAGCTTTGAAAAATGAGGACAGAAATAATTTAACATTTGATGACTTAGAACTGCAAGAAGAATAATGACATATTTGGTGTAGGAAAGCATGTGTTGATACACAAAGGAGAAGAATTAAATAGCCATTACACTGTGTTAAATAGAATGAGAGAACTTGGGACAGAGAGCAGCGAAAGCATATCTAGTAAGTTCAATTGTGACTGTATTTCGCCCAGAGTGCCTTAGAAGAGAGCCCTGTCCAAATTTGGGGCCCAGCGTGGCCAGGATCGGTCCCAGCTCCCTGTACCCTTAACTTACATAAATCAATTAGAAAATAGGAAGCTGGCTGGCTCGATAACATAATTATCGTATAAAGCTGTATGATGCTGCGCATCCTCAACCTCCCAGGAGTGAAATCGGGCAGTTTAGGGTTCAGAAAGGTCAGAAGAAGCTTCTCACATATACCCAC
Organism: Polypterus bichir lapradei; assembly: GCA_026402145.1. Lineage (NCBI taxonomy): Eukaryota > Metazoa > Chordata > Cladistia > Polypteriformes > Polypteridae > Polypterus > Polypterus bichir. The sequence continues at coordinate 13,144,070 of JANRMT010062798.1, forward strand.
CGTGTGATATGCAAGTCTGTGGGGCTTCTGCATCTTACCAATACACAGCATAGGCACATGGGAAGCCTTGACACCCTGCCTAGTTGAGGCAGTCCTGGGGTCCAGGCTGTTAAAATGAGAATAATGAGCATTAGGCCTGTAATGAACTCAGGGGGCCACCAGGACGCAGTGTGGTCTAGCAGTCAGGTGACACTCAATGGGATTCTGCTGAAAGCCAAAACTGGACCTCTATCCATTAAACAGCCATTTACATCTCTGTTTATTTGTGTAGCAGATGCTTTAATCCAAAGCAATTTACAAAGGAGTCCAATATAATCGAGTAAACATCAGTCTGGAGTCTGTTTGGGAACAAATGTGATGGGCGAAGTGTGCAAAATTGATCATCACAAGCGGAGAGCACAGAACAAACCAATTAAAGCCGTTTTCAATAAGACAGAAATTCAAAGAGAACAAGAGAGTCTTCAAATGCTTCTTAAACACAGTGAGGGAATCACGCTTATTCCAGCAACCAGGAAGCTACACGTGAAAAGAGTCTGGATTGAGATTTGAGGCCATGCTGAGGTGGCATCACCAAACTCCATTCATCAGCAGACTTGAATGGGTGAGGGGGAGCAGAGGACCTCACAAGTATCGTCAGATATGTAGGTGCTGACCCACTGACTACTCTGTTGGCGAGCATCGCGGATTTCAACTTAAGCCGCTACAGAGACCCAGTGGAGTGACCTGAAAAGAGACATGACCTGTTGAACTGAACACCAGCCAAGCTGCTGCATTTTCAATCATCTGCAGTGGCTTGGTGACACATGGTGGTGCTCCTACCAGCAGAGAGTTACAGTAGTCCAGATATGATGGGACCGAAGTCTGGAGCAGGAGCTGTGCTGCATACTCTCTCAGATAGGCTCTGATCTTGAAGATGTTGTGTAGAGTAAATTTGCAAGACCAAGAGACCATAGCAACTTGGTCACTGAAGGACAGCTGGTCATTTATCACCATCGTAAGATTGCATTTTCTGCGTTGGCTGGGGGTACCACAACGTCCTTTGGCTGGACGGTCTTCCTGATGCCAATCTCCTTTATTCGCCTTTGCAATACACAAGAAGGATGTCGGCCTTATTTTGTAACCCCAGGTGACAGGGATACTGGCAGGTAAATATAGAAAAGCTTGGCATTGGCAGCTCACTGGCCAAAAAAAAAAAGGGGATCGAGAACAAAGGAAGAGGGGACATCAGTTAAACTGGGGGGGGAGGGGGGGGGTTAAACACACATTTTATTAAAGATCTCGGGCCAGGTTGAACTGGTCCAACACAGATGGGCTTTTTTTTTGCTTCTTTTCCACCATATGTAAGCAGCACTGCAGGTTCACAGACCCACTAGGCTGAGTTTGCGTGAAGTCTGCATGCTCTGCCCACATCCCAGATACACGTGGGTTCTTCTGATCGCCCAATTCTAAGTGAGAGCATCCTGCGGTGGACTGGTGTCTCCTTCAGGCTTGCTTTTTGCTTTGCACCCAATGTTGTGACCGTGTGTTGGAATAAGTGGGTCTGAGGAATGAATAAATGTTATGCAAGCACAACATGAAACTTAAAAAAGGGAAGTTGGGTAAAAGGGAAACTCCAGTTGTACAACATACAGAAGTACCAAACAGTGTCGTGTATCCTTCCATTTTCTAAAACTGTCTTTTCTATTTCAAAGTCCTAGGGCACCAGCACCTACTCCAACAGCATTTGACACAAGGAGGACACACTACACCAGTTCTGGGTCAACAGTCAGCTTAACAAGTAAGTCTATAATCATAAATGAATAAAGCTTACATGGCAGTGTAGAAAAATGTGTAGAATGTAGTCTAAAGGTATGCTGGATAGCAGCCATGACACATAGAGCATGGGTGTAAAATCTGCCTGAACCCGCTTGTTTGAGGTTTGACACTGTGATACCGACACTATGGTACTGAATGGCCTATGTCTGTGTCAGGTTCAAGGAGTGGAGTAGGGCTACGTCCCTTCACCATATAGAGGGAGATTCAAAAAGAATAGAACACTTTGAAAAATGTGCTGGTCAGTATGATCATGTACTCAGGGGCAACTCTACCATCAGAATGTTCTAGACGCGCCCCTAGGGGCCAATGACAGCAAGGGACCATTTCACCAAATCTCCCTCCCCAACGCTTGATGAAAATTTTGTGTTTCCATGTGACAAAATCGCAAAGGTAGATCCACCACCACTAAATGAAATGACTGGGTGTCCACACTCTGCATTGTTACAATCAACTAACTCTTTGTTCATCAAGCCCACTTGCACATATACAAAACCAATTTGGAGAGGAACTATGTTTTTTAATTTTGTAAATTGCTCAATATGCAACCTTCATGTCATATGGCCCACGTCAGTCCTGTAGTCTACATCAGCCCAGACCATTGGTGTTATGTAATGTGGCGGTAACCAGGTGTTCTGCCATTTCCTTAGTTATTAAAATACTTCCTGTGCTACCCAACTAAGGCAGACCTCAGTGTTAACCTCTGTAATTCACATAGTAATAAAATGAATTGCATTCCAACAATTGGTGCATCACAAATATTAACACTGCTTTTATTAATCCCATACCAAATGGTATATAACAGAGACATTTGCATTACATTTACCATTTCAACAGATGGCTCATCACAAACATTCGTAGTAATAAAATGCATAAGCTGTCCCAATAACTCATTTTTCTTCTTCAGCTTCATGACTCGGTAGTTTGGTCTTGTCACTGTGCCATTTGGTTTGGGATTCATCCAGGCAGTGCTAATATTTGTGGTGAGTCTATTGGAATGAAAAAGGCAGTACATTTTATTACTACAAATGTTTTTGATGCATCATATTTTGGAAAGACAAATGCAATGTATATGTCTCTGTTATATTCCATTTGGTATGGGATTCACAAAAGCAGGGTAATGTTTGTGATGCACCATCTGTTGGAATGATAAATGCAATACATATATCTTTGTTATATGCCATTTGATATGGGATTTGTAAAAGCAGTGTTAATGTTTGTGGCCTGCCATTTGTTGGAATGACAAATGCAATGTATTTTACTACTACAAATGTTTGTGCCATCTGTTGGAATAGCAAATGCATTACATATATTTGTGCCATTTGGTGTGGGAACTATACAAGCAGTATTAATGTTTGTACTGCACTGTCTCTTGGAATGACAAACGCAATGCATTTTATAACTACAAATGTTTGTGATTTGCCCTGTGTTGGAATGACAAATGCAATGCATATGTTGCTGTTATACAGTATGCCATTTGGCATGGGATTTGTAAAAGTAGAGTTAATGTGTGTGATGTACCATCTGTTGGAATGACAAACGGAAATCATGTTATTTCTACAAATGTTTGTGATGCGCCATCTGTTGGAATGACAGAGACCTAGCAATCGGATGGACACACAAATACTCAAACACTAATCTTTTTTAAGGTGGATGTGAAAAACAAAACGTTAAGCACAACTCTACAGTTTGGTGCATAGTACATTTTCATATGATGCTTAGCTATTGATTACTACATTTTTAAAAGTGCTTATTTCTTTTTAAATTGTCCCTTAAATAGTGCTTTCAGAAAACATTCTGACACTTTTACTGTTTTCATATTTTTCTGTGTTAAAATCATTTTAATTCAATTTTTCCCCTCATTAATCAACACTCAGTACTCTGTAATGACAAAGTGAAAGCAAGATTTTAGGAATAATGCACATTTACTAAAAGATTCAAAACTGAACTATCCCATTGACACAAGTATTCAGACCCTTTACTCAGCACTTCATGGAAGCCCCTTGGCTAGTGATTCCAGCCTGGAGTCTTCTTGACCAGCTTCACACACCTGGATGTGGGGAGTTTAAGCCATTCATCTCTGCAGATCCTCTCAAGTTCTGTCAGGCTGCATGGAGACTGTCAGTGGAGAGCTAAGTTCAGGTCTCTCCAGAAATGTTCAAATCTCAGCTCAGGCTTGGCCACTCAGTGACATTCATAGAGTTGTCCCTAAGCCACTGTGTGTTGTCTTTGCTTTGTCCTGTTGGATGGTAAACTTTCAGTCCAGTCTGCCATGCAGAGTACTCTGAGCAGAATTTCATTAAGGATATCTTTGCACGCTGCTCCATTCAGATTTCCCTCAACCCTGTTTAGTCTCCCCCTTTCTCTGCTGCTGAAAAACAAACCCACGGCATGATGCTGCCATCACCACACTTCACTGTTGGAATGGTATTGCATTAATGATGAGCGGTGCCTGGTTTCCTCCAGATAATAACACTGACATTGATTCCATCAGATCAGAGAATCTCATTTCTCAAAGTCTGAAAGTCTTTTAGGTGCCTTTTTGCAAACTCCAGGTGATCTTCTGTGTGTCTTTTACTGAGGAGAGGCTCTGTCTGACCATTAAGTCCAGATGAGTAGAGTGTTGCTGTGATGGTTGTCCTTCGGGGTGTTTCTCCCATCTCTGCAAAGGTTCTCCACAGCTCACCCAGAGTGAACATCTACTTTTTGGTCATCTTCATCACCACGACCCTTCTCCCACAAATGCTTAGCTTGGTTGGGTGGCTAGCTCTAGGAAGAGTCATGGTTGTTCCAAACTTCTTTTGTTTAAAAATTGTGGAGGCCAGTGTGCTCTTGGAAACCTTTGATGCCACAGGAATTTTTTATGGTCCTCCCCAGATCTGTGCTGATACAATCCTCTCTTTAAGCTCTACGGGGATTTTCTTAGACCTCCAGGTTTAGTTTTTGCTTACCGGTTGGACCTTCTATAGGCGGGTGTGTGCCTTTCCTAATCAGTCCAGTTAACTGAATTGACCACAGGTGGACTGCAAACAAGGTGTAGGAACATCTCACCCATGATGAACAGTTAGCCAAATTTAAAACCTTATAGTAAAGGTCTGAATTCTTGCGGCAATGGGATATTTCAGACTAGTGGCATGTAATGTCTCGGATATAGTGCCTTTCATTATCTATCTATCTATCTATCTATCTAATTTTAGCAATTTCTGACATATTTAGACAGATTATTTCAGTCAGGAGAAAGAAGACTTTATTTGCCTGAGTATTTGCCTCAGGTAATGTATCTTTTGGATACCTCTACCTATGGCTGCTGAAAGCGTGTGCAAAGCCAACACATGTATGGGCAAATAGAGTGCAACAAACACACGCAAACTACAAAACCCTTAAGTGTAACCCAGTTAAGGGTTTACATGGCAAAATAGCTGGGTTACTCGTGGAGAAATATATCGTTACTAGCCCAGTTTATCCTACCAGAATTCGAGTTGACATGGCATTTTAGAAACCATGTTTTTGTGAATAACCGTATTATTAAAGCAGGGATGCTGGCTGGGTGGCTGGAGCAGGTGACAGGAAAATGAGTGGAAAACGGGATCATTCATGCTGGATGTGGTTCAACAATGTTCATAGTGGTATGTGTTTAGTTCAGTTTTATGAATTTTTAATTTCTGGATTATTTTTTATTTAATATTTTTAAACCATGGGTTACCTACGTGTGATCCTGTAATAGCAGCACCTCCACAGACCTACCTTAGTTCTGCTGCTTGTCATTCTAGTCTACAGAAAGCCTGAGAAATGGGGCCTAAGGTTCACTTCCAGTGGGGGGACAACTGGATGGATGCTATGGGAAAAAATGATGTAACTTTTGAAATTTGTGTCCATCTCTGTACACTTGGATAGCACCCTATGTCCTAAACTTGTATTTGGTGAATAGTGCTCAATAAATACAATTAAACAATTAGACTGACATCCAGCACCACCTTTCCTTCCTCCTCCTCAGACAGATGTTGCCCCTATTATTAGAAAAACAAAACCCATTAATTATTGGAAGTAGCAGGCTGTTCTGTATTAAGTAATAGTGGTTAAGCACTCTAAAAATCTTGGCTGGATTCCCAGCTTGCTTCACTGTCCCTGTCTGTTTTTCTCCAGTTTCACCGATTACTGATTTCAGGCAAAAGTCGTGCATGTTGAGTGAACAGGTGTAAGTAACTGGGTCTGTTGAGGGGGCAGCAGTGTCACATAGAGGAATGGCATATCTTTCAGGCTAGGCTCCTGATTTGGGCCGTTCCTCTCCTCAGCTCCATATTGGACAATACGGACAAGACAAAGGGGTGGCAGTCTGGCTAAAGGATCTGTGGTAGTAACCGGTTCAAATCCCAGCAGTGCCAAAAGGGATGCAACTCCATTAGGCTCTTAAACAAAGGTCCTTAAGTTGTAATTGCTCCATGGGAGCTATACAGTTAGCTGATCATGCTCTCTGACTCTTAGCTTCTCTCTTCCTCTTTAGAGAGTTAGTTGGGGTGTGTGAAAAATTACAAATTCATAATGCATAAAAGTATATATGGCAGATAAAGTTAATTCTCATTATCACTGAAATCAGAAAGTATACAAATTGGGCAGATATTGTCTCTTATGGCGTTTCCACGTGCACATTAATGACATGCTTTGACGCTGTCCGTATTCAAATTACACAAACATGACGTCTCGGGATCTGTAAAGTTCGATTTTTGCTCTAACGTATTCTTTGAACTCCGATCCCGATTTTCTCACATAACTGTTCCTGGCCTCACACAACATCGAACGTCATTCCACATCCGTATTCTGTGAAAGTCGCTCGTTAATAGCCTTTGGGCCGTTTAAGGTTCTAGAAAGCGGCATCAAAGCAGCCCGCATATTTCGAATTTACGGAATATTTATCCGACCGGAAACTTGATTACGTCACACAGTTGCGAAACTCGACAGCCCTTTGATTTCTTTTCCTGAATGTAGAGAGCGAGTACCCACGTTCACTAAAGGCGAATAAATTCATATTCTCGTCTTACTGCTTAATATCCATAACATAAAACAATGAATTAGCACCATCCTAATATTGCGGTAGTTGCAGTAATTATACTGCAGCTCTCGCCACCAGCAATCGACACCGACCTGGCAAGTAAACGGCGTCACGCATGCGTACAACGTCTTCCCTCGCAGGGAAACCAAACAAGAGTCGGGCCACAACACAGAAAAGACAGCACGCTCCCCCAATAGAAACTTGAGTTTGAAAAGCGTCATCTTGAATTGCCGCGGAAGTGTCGTAATCGCTCCGCCTCCTCAGCGTGATTGTCACTTACGCGTAGGCAATTAGCGCCGCCGGAGTCGCCCACACGTTCCTGGCTGCTCAGGGAGGCGGGCCGTTGCTAGGGGCGAGGAGGGTAGGTTGAGCCAGTAGCTGGCAGGTGAGACGGCTTCTTTTACAGTGCACGAGAGACGGTGCTGGCGAATCGTTTCTTGGAATTTGGACTGTGGATTGAAAACACAAGTAAAACGAGTGAAGGCAGCTTTAAAAACAGCATTTTATTAGTTATCTCGACAGGGGCGGCAGATAAAGGTAAGATTATGTGGGCTGTTTTTCCTTTCAAAATATTTTTCTCATATATTTGTTGCGTTGACTTTTTGACAGTATTTAGCGAAACATCTCAGTGGACGTTTCAAGTGTAAAAAATACACATAGAAGTGTCACTGTCGGTGTTTGGGTCTCGCCTAACTCGAGCTGCACCAAATGCGCAGATTGGGGGGTCTCTTCGCGGCGCAGCCAGCCGAGCGCCTGTCGGCTTTCTCCCGTTTCTTTGAACTTGTCGCCTACTTTGATAAAATCACGACGCAGCTTTTGCTGGCCCGCGAGTGGCTGTCCTGTGCTTTACAGCTTGTGCTGCGACTCTCTCTCTCATGGTGAGGCTTGAGCTCACCTAGATTTGGTGTCTGTGAGAGGAGCGCGGCTTCCTTTGCATCCCGTTCTGTCATGAAACTCGTTAAGCCTGCCGGGGCGGGGAGTTGGGTATTACATACACGATGTGGGCTGTTCAGGTTCATCAGTCCTTTGATGAAGGTGGCACTAAAAGCAGTGTGGCAGGATTACAGATCGTTATTGGCAGGAAGCGAATATATTGCGTAATGTTTTCAGTCAGGTTATAATGCCGTTGGAAATATAGCGCCTTTAGTTATGCCCACTTTTGGGAGTACTGCTGGCACTTTGTTAATCAGCGGTAGAATTGTGAAAATCTGTAACGTTCACCTCCCTTATTACAAATGACGATTTACGTGAAGAGACCATATTGCCGGTTAATTTCAATTTACCTAAATGCGCTATATTTTGTTAATTATGTAACGGATGGTGCTTGGGTAGACAGTATTTTGTGGATCAGTAATAATCGGCCCACAGGAGATGGTGATTTTTATGAAGAGAGCATGTTGCAGACAGGTTTCAATTTCACAATATCAATAAAATATAGCGCCTTCAGGTTTGACTGTTTTTGCGGTTTCATTAGATTGTTTGGTTTTAGTAGAAATATGTGCAATTGTAATATTGATCTACTTAGTTACACAATAGTTTACAGTATGAAAGCAAACTGCATGATGGTTAAACCAAGTTGGTATCATTAACAAAACATAAGAGCTTTAAGGATTTTGTGGGTCAGTAATAAAAATCTTTAAAGTAATAGTTTAAAGGAAGCAGCCATATTGCTTGATGGTTTAAAACAAATTAGCATAACTAACAGAATGCAAAGCCTTAAGGTCTGCTTGATGTTTTGGTGTACTGTAAGTTATGCCTGTTGGATTCTTTAAGTCAGTTAAACTGTAATGTTACAATTGATGATTTGCAGGAAGTGAGCATATTGGATATTGTTATGGACCACCTTATCATGACTAACAAAATACAGAGCCTTTAGTTTTTGTAAATAATCGATAGCAGTGTCTACTGGACTTGGTGTATCAGTAATAGGCCTGTAATGTAAATCTGCTTATTTCAGATATTTTACAATATACAAAGAGAGCATATTGCAGACTGGTTTCAACTTAACATTATCAATAAAATACAGCATCTTGACTTATGGCTGGTGTTTGAGTGGGTTATCCCTCCTGGAGTTTGTAGGCCAGTAATATAAGTTTGTCAAATGATAATTTTGATATTGTTTATTATGCAGTACTTTACAGGAAGATAAGCTGCATGATTGTTAAACCAAGTTGGCATCATTAACACAACGATATGTCATTTAGGTATGGCTGGTGTCAGGTGTGGTATAGGTTATACCTGCTGGATTTTGTGGGACAGTAGTAGAAATGTTATATGGTAATATTCTAAGTAATGATTGAAAGGTGGTAAGCATATTACATGATGGTTTAAACCAAGTTAGAATCATTAACATTTAGGTTTGATGTTTGGGATTTTAGATTCTGCGAGTCAGAAAAACTGTATTATTAGAAATTATGACTTACATTGAATGTATTGTGTACTGTTTTTGGACCACCTTAGCATGACTAATAAATATAATACCTTTATACCTGATTTTGGGAGTACTGATGTCTGTATCAACTGAACTCTGGTTAGCAATTGATAAATGGAATTCTGTAATGCAAATCTGCCATATTAGACGTGATAACTTGCAAGAAGAGCACCCATTGCAAGCTGGTTGTAACTTTTTAAATGTCAGTAGAATATATGGAAAATAAAAAGTCATGTTTTAGCATAAACAGACATAAAACTAATTAAGAGCTTCTATAAGCATTAAACTTAATGTGAATTCGATATGTCAAGCAAATAGTTAAATAAAGGCATTTGTCATATTTCTTTTTTTAGTTAAGCTCAGAGCGAAACCACCAATATTGAGTAACTCAAAAAAATAGAGCAGGAAGAGAATGACGTACAGAAACTACCCGAGGACAGAGAAGGGGGAAGACCTGCTGTTTGAAGGCCAGTTAGGAAAAAATGGAAGCAAGGAATGATACTAATGATGAAATGCAGACAATATTGGTGGCCATGAAAGGCCCCTGGGAAGCCAGCTGGAGTAGTGAGTCAGAATAGACAAAAGCATTGTTTCAGACGAGGTCAAGATGATAAGAATTGATTATATAAAGTGTGATTTTTGGCTTGTTTGGGGCTCAACTCAGTTTGGCTTAATTGGGTTGAGTCTGTGTTATTGTTTATTGCAATAAACCTAATTACTCTGTTTGTGAAGTGAGAATCTTCAATGTATTTTTTGCTTCCACAAAAATAACCTCTTTAGTTGTGGCTGATATCTGGGCGTACTGTTAGTACTACCTTCTGTACTTTGTGTGACAGTAGTAGCATTTTTAAAAACCATAATATTGTAAATAAAGGTTTAAATGAGGCACACATATTGCATGACGGATTCAACCAAGTTAGCTGTATTAACATACTGCGTATAGTGCCTTTTAGATATTATCTTTTTGTTTACCTCTAGCTACACTAAACTGGTTTTGAATATCAGTGTTAGAAATGTATCCAAGTCTTCAGCAGCTATGCTTTATTACATAATAGTTTAATGGAAGAAAGCAAATTTCATGATGGTTAAATCAAGTTTGCATCATTCATTAAAGGGACAGGCCGATGTTTGTAAATGACTTATTATTTAAAATTCTTTTGATAGAAATTGGGTAAATTGCATGCTGGTCTCAACTATGTTAACATTCTTGTTAAAGTAAAGTGCCTTTGGTTAGGGCCTGGTGTTTGGGTATACCAAATAGATTAATTAAATCTGTAATATTTTTATTTTTTTAATATTTGGTGGCTGTGATAGACTGTGATGTGAAGGAGGACATTTCACATCCGGGAGTAATAGATCCTATTATTTTTTTTTAATGGACCTCTCATTGAGGGCTCCCTGATACATTAGGTAGATTTGATGATCCCAGGTCAAAAACCCCAAGCTGCAGTTTGCTAATCGGACTATGAATTTGCATACTCTTGGCAGTGTTGCTGCCATCCTTTAAAGCTTTGGCAATTTTTTTTTTTTTCTGTGAGGTATATATCTATTGTAATATTTCATTATATGTAATAATCAAATACAAATGAACACATCTAAATGGCAGAAAAACCTTGTGTGGCATGTAACATAGAATGGCAGCTTTTATAAGTATGTAATCCCATTATGTACAATTGTGTCCCTTTGTCTTAAATGACTTTTCAAAATACACTTTTCTTATTGACCTTAGCCCTGCACGTCTTCTGAAGTAATCATAACAACTTGTATTTTGTGTTTAACCTACATTTATTGGAATATAGCTAATAATAGCCATGCAGTGTCGATTTTCCTTTAAGTGTTACAGCTCCTCTTTTGTTTGGCAGGACTGATAATGCTTAAATTCTAAAGATATACTGGATCTGCCACTGCAGGTTAAGGTTGGGACAGAGGTGTTTGTTCTGTTCTAGCGTTTGTGTGTTTTACCTGCATTGTGTATTGGACTTTGGTGAGGCTGCCTTAGTTTTATCATCTATAAAATGACCCTTGATAAATGATTTCTTTACAGGTCAGGGTTAACTGATTTTGCAGAACATGAAGAGATTAGTTTAATAATATTTACACACGCATTGTACACAACAAGCTTTTTCATCTGTATTCTTTTTTTTCACAGTTTTGTTTATATTTATTACATTAAACACAGACAGTGAGATCCTTTTTTAACCTTCCCGCCTTGCTGGCATTTCCTTTTATCAATCTGAAGTAAATTGTAATAAGGACATATAGTGCCTGTGAGCTGAGGCCCAATTATCTCACCTGCCTCCCTCGAAACTTTCCTTAGGATCACATTTGATACGATTATTGCTGTTTGAAAGGATTTTTGCAGAGCAATTAAAATGCATGTGATATAGTAATAATAAGTTAATTCATTTGTGTTTTTTTTTTTTTTTGGGAGGACAGGATGTTATCTGTCATCTTTTTCTTGCTAAAATGGAAACTGCCATGATAATCCGCAACAGCGCCTAAATGGTCCACTTAATTTGTGAACTTTCTCAAGTCCTTGTCTGATAAATTAGCAGAGGGATAATGAGAGCATTCTGAGCAGAGGAACAGGTGAAATAAATTGCATAGGCCTGAGAACTGCTTTTATCCTTGGGAGCATCCTTCTTTGGCTTTGTACACAATTTAACTATAAAACATTAAAACTACAGAGATCCATTTTTCTGTCATATGTTGTGTAATCCAGTCATGAAAATAATGTGGCTGTTAATATCATGGCCCTTCTTTTTCCAATTGCTTGGTAATGAAAGTTAATATCCCCCAGAATCATGTGACTATTGTTTTTGACTGTTCAGCTGCACCGCAATTCTAATCCTTGTGCCAGACAGATCAATGTAATATGTCACCTCGTGATAAAGATGAGGGGAATTGAAAAATGAGAGGGAGGAGACAGTGCTGGATGAAATTAATGTGCTCCCGGATCCATGTGTATGATCGTAATAATAGACTGTTTCTTTGCTGATTATAGCTAATATGCTCCAGGGGTCAAAGCATTTATCAAAATAACATTAATGGCATTTCCTTCCTTATTAGCAGAACTGCTGTACAGGATAGTTGCTATTATACACCTCAGTAGCTGTCAACTGCCCTTTAGCCTTGTAGTTACTATTGAATTACAGTAAGGGATTTGTGTTTAATAGACTTCACATTTACTTGTTTAGTAAACTATGCAGCTTTTTAGGTCAACCTAGCTTACCTGTAAGGATGACGCACACAGTTCAGAAAACATACACAGTAAAGGGAATTGGTTGACGTGTAAAGTGAACAAGATGCAGATCTGTGTGAAATCAGAAATGGACCTGTGTGACTTAAATGCCTTTTGATTTTGAGTTTGAATCCACTGGCACATCTCCCACCAACTGCTGCACCTTTTGCAGATGTTTCCATTCTGTTCCTTTTTGGCATCTCCCTTTCTGTTCAGTAAAGTAAACAGATTTTATGCTGCATTCTTTTTTGATTTCCATTTTTATTTGTGTGGTTCTAAAACTGGAAGTTTGCTTCAAGATTTAAAAAATAGTAAAATTAAAAAAGTGTTTGTGTTAATTATTTCATTTTCACAAATAATGATGCATGCAAGATGTTAATCAGTGGTGCATTAGTTTTTACACTCCTTAGCATTAAGGTTACTTTGTGAAACATTTAAAAATTTCTCTTGTTACTTTAGAACTTATAACTGTTTTCATTTAAGTTTTGCTAGGTCACTTTAAGTACACCCCGACTTAATAGTATTAATAGTTATCTGTTACTCACCCCATGTTTGTAGTGATTGTTGAAAAAAAATTCTATTTTTAGCATGCATGAATGGGGACCCAGCTAGACTACCAGCAAATAGCCTCCACGGTGTTACATGATCCAAAGGGCAAGTATTCAGTGTGATGGATGGCCAGGGATCATGCCCTACTGGCAGACCTGGAGGAGCAGAGAACCAGGAGAAAGGCAATTTATACCCTGGGACACGAGAAAGCAGCCCCCCTGGGTTGCATCAGGGCCATGGGCTTAGGGCTTAGAAGCTCAAACATGTTGGGGTCCGTGGTCACTTTCAGGGGGCTCCTGGACAGCTCTGGAAACAAGATCTAGGTGTGGCGGAAGTGCTACCTGAAGAGGAGCTGGATTCATGAGCAGCACTTCCACCACACCCGGAAGTGTTCCCGGAGGTTAATCAGGAAGCACTTGGAGCACTTCCGGGTGCACTATAAAAGGAGCCGCCTCACTCCATTCGCAAAACCGAAGTCTGGTGGAAGAGGATGGAGCTTGCAAGGAGAGGAGTAGAGGCGGTGGAATGCTTGAGGAAAAAAAAGAACTGAGGATAATTGAGGGTTGGTGCACTGTGTGTTGTGTGCTAAAAGAACTGTAAATAAATAGAGTGTGCATTCGAACAATATTTGTCTTTGGTGTCTGTCTGTAGCAGGGCTGGTTTTCTACACCAGTCATGTGCTAACAATATCTCAAAGGTGTTTCTGGAAAAATCTCAACAATGAAGTAGGTTCAAATGAAATAGAGGTTCTGAATTGAAGATCCATCCATCTCCTTATTCATTTGTCAGGAGTCATTGGCTGACATGAGGCTTCATACACTTCTCAACTACAGTACTTTTGGGTTTTTCATTGGCAGTTCGTGAAGCCACAGCAGTGAAGGAGCTTTCTGTGTGTTTAGTCTTCTTGAATGTACAAATACAAGGCTAACTTTCCACCTGGTCATTTTTTTGCGGCAATGTTAATAATGCATGATTCACCATGGCAGTCAATGAATTATATTTTAGTAGGCAGGACTTGCTAATAAATGAAGCTGAATGAATCCTCAGTTAAAAAGATGATTTCTCGGGAATGATTTATTTAGCAATATTTTTGCCAAAATTAATTTTGGAACATTGCAACCATGTAACTGGATAACCTGACTTTTGGGGTATGTGACAAGATTAATTTGCAATTTTTTCTTTTTTTTCTCCTCATGGATGTTTTGTTATTGTTTGCTGATGTTTAAGACAAGTCCCCTTTTCAAGCCCATTTTATCAGGAACTGTGTTATAACTATTCTCCTAGAAAACATGAGAATAAAAGAAAAAAAAATGGTGATTTTTGGGTGGATTACTTTAAATTGACTCTAAACTTGTGGCAGTGGGGCCATGGTATGACACCTGGCACTGATTGTAGAGTCCAGTGTGCTGATGTTGTTCTGGTAAGAGTATATTTATGGTTTTTCTGAGGTTTGACTCGCTGTATATTTTGCTGTTTCCAGGTTTCTGTATTCTAATAGACTTATACTGAGCACTAGGTATTATTTTGCTTTTCATTTAATGTTGGAATGAGTATTGGTATATAATTTTTACTGTGAGCAAAGATACAGATTTTCCCTTCATTTATGGGTTTAAAATAAAAGGTGGCTTTTGTAAACATTAAATGAAGTTATCACTCCCGATTTTTCTTTTTAAACCAAGGGTGTTTAGCCTTGGTTCTGAAATGTCCCTTAAAGCTTCAAGTGTTTATTCCAACCAATTTATTTTTTTATATCAATCTGTAAAGCCAATAGATTGTCTTATTTAATTAAATGATTAACTGCAGTCAAAGAGCATGGAATGTCACAGCTGACCAGTAGTGCAGTTTGTATTTGTTAATGAAATTAGACCAAAGTGTACTTATTTTATTGTCTGTGTCCTAAAGCACCAGTCGTTAGCAACATGTAATCTTAAAACCTTTGCACCCATATCTGATTATCATGAACAAATATGAATGTAGTTTGATTTCTAGTAAATACTTAGAAAGAGAGGAGAAATAATTTGGTAATGAAAGATCCATGGAATGTACAAGTTTTGACAGGGAGGCTAATAGAGGCTGGGTTAAGTTCTTGGTCTTGCCCAGAATTTAATGACAAGCCATTTAAGTTATCAGACATTTCCAATACAGTAACTTAATGAGCAAACTATTTGGAATGAAAGCATGTGACCAGTGTGACACCCTCGGGTCTGGGCTGAATACAAATGGAATTGGTTCATAGGTGAATTGAGTTGAAATGACCTTTGAGCAGTAAATGATTTTGACGACAATAAGATGCCTTTTGAAGTTAATAGAAATTCACTTTTTATATTTTTGACACTAAAGGCATAGCCAAGGAAGGATATTTGATTCATTTTGTCAAAAGTTTAAAAAAGAAGGAAAAAAAACAGTTTTGAATAAAACCCTGTAGCCATAGTGGTAGTCCAGGACCAGGGTTTTATACACCTGTCCCATTCGCATGTTAATACTATGTCGTACATTGTATCAGTTTAACTGAGACCAAGTGCTTGATAACATTGTGGAGGAAAAAAGCCTTTTTTAAGTTCCTGTCTTCAGACTTGAAATTATTTTATTTTTATTCCAAATGCAGTACTTTAAATTTCTGTATAGTAAGCCATTGCTGTGCATGTGTACCATATGTGTGTAATGATCGAATTGCCTTAAGGGCTTTGGAGTGGTAGGCTGACTAATCTGTGTCTGTTGCATGTGCTCCTGAATTGTGTGTAGCATCTAGCCTGTGTTACATAAGAACCTAAGGAAATTTGCATTCTGGCAGCTGTTGATTTGTTCTCAACATCTTAAATTCAGTTTCTATGCAATAGATGTGTACTCAATGTAGTATTTTTTTTTTTTTTAAACAGCAGGTTAGATACATGCTCTTCTTTGGAATGAAGCAGTAAAAGATTGCATTGCAAATGTGCCAGTTTTGTTTTGAGGTCACCTTCAATGTAATCTGACTATGAATTTAAAACACTCTTGCTGCCATCCTTTAGATCCCTGATGAATTTGTTTTGTAGGTTTTTTTTTCCTGCAGTTTTATATAGGTTTTTTTTCTGCTTTATGTAGGTTTATGTCTGATAAATGTGTGTGTTCTTTTTTACCCAATTATGGAAACGCTGCCCAGTTTTCAAACCAGTTGATCATTTTTAGGTTTTGATTACATAGTTATGTAGGAAAGTTGCACTGTGACACAATGTCTGTCCGGGAATCTCTCGTTAATCTGTAGAGCCTTGTAACGACTGTGCTAATGTACCACCCTAAATAAATAATGTTATAGTCTTGCTTCCAACCTCTTCAGCTACTTTCCTACTCAAAGAAACAAGCCATGCTGACAGGATTGACTAACATGATTAGCCTCTTCTGAAATTACACTGACTTATTGTTTAGACTATTAACTATCCAAACGATATTTGGTTCTCTTATACCTTATCTAAACCATCATTGGAGTACTAGCTTGTTCCTCGATTCTGATTTGTCTGTCTTTTTAAAAAAAAAAAAAAAAAAAAAAATCAGATTTAGAATACTCTTGGAGTCTTTTTCCTTTGACAGGTTAAAATGACTAATTTTTTTCTCGTAATTTCAGAAAGGGCAGGAAAGCCTAACTAAGTTTTTAGCACACTACTTGAGGTTTGTACTGACCATGCATTTCAGGCAACCACAGAAATTTTGTCAAACAGAAAAGTAGTAGAAAGGTGCAAAATCAATTCAGTGTTTAGTACTACAGTTCAAATGGAAATCCCCTAGTCTGTAAATGTCCATCGATAGTGCTCTTTAAATATTTGAACAAGACAATGTGTTATGAGATTGTAAACTGATAAAAATGAGAGGGGAAGTTCAAATGTCCCACAAAAAGAACAAAAATAACTTGAGCTGAAGATAATATGGTTGAAAATACCTAGAAAGACCCCTCCAACTTGAGCACTCCTTGAGATTAAAATGTGCTTTTAAAGGTTATCCTTATCATCACTTATCCACTGTTGAGTTGAGATAATCTTCGATACCTATTAAAAGTGAAGCAAAATGTCACCTTTTATTGGCTAACTGAACAGATTACAGTATGCAAGCTTTTGAGAAAGCTCAGGTTCCCTCTTCTGGCAAACTGTAGTGACCACAAATTGCCTGAAGAAGGGCCCTTAGTTGCCTCAAAAGCTTGCATGTTGTAATCTGTTCAGTTACCCAATAAAGGGTGTCATTTTACTTCACTTCTCATGGTATCCATAATGGCTAACACGATAACACTCGACAACTACTTCGATATCTAGGATGAGAAAACATGTGGCCTTGTGTGTCTCATATTTTAATTAATGACTGCTGAGCAGACAGGCTGCATTAACAAAAATCCTCAGTGATATCTTAGGTTTCATCTTTCACATATGCTTCAGGTTAAATGAAGAATCAAAGGATAATGCAGATCGTACTCTGCATAAAGTGAGGAAGACCTTTAATTGAGTCAGTAAGGGAAGTGATATATTTAATATCTGTGATTTATAATACCTAAAGATCATAGATGAGACTAGTGTAAAATGAATTAGTACTTTAAGGCTCTTAATCAGTCATTTTATTGCTGGTTTGTTGTAAACACAAATTGAACAACAAGGGTGTACTTTTAATTCCTGTTTCAATAGGAGTGGATTTGTAATGTTAAGTCTATAATGGGAGCTTTTTGCTTTGCATGCTTACTACTTTGGCAGTTAATGCACTTTAAAAGATGCCCACTGTTTGCTGTTACCGCCTCCCATGCCCCTGTATCTCCCAATGTGTGTGGCTGTTTATACAGCTGTAAAAGTTAAGTATAGGTTTTTTTTTTTATCATTTTATTGCCTCATTGTATGCACTTTTGAGCAGAGCTCATACTGTAGGTTCAGATGAGGGCTGAGTGGTAATTGCTACTGAATGTATGCTCTAAGTTATACTTAACTGCATGTGTTTTTAACTTAAATTTCCATTCTTTGGGTTCAGTTATCTTTCCCCATTTTTACTTTTTTTATAGCAGTGTTATTATCTGTGCCAGGATTTTTTCAGCAGAAGATGGTTTTTGGTGTGGCTTTGAGACTTGGAAATTGAGACAGGAAAATTACTATAGATTAGCAAAGGTCAACATTTTTCCAGCCTTCATCTGGGTTCAGATACCTTGGTAAAATTTGAATGTTCCTGACATATTTGTGTATGCTTTTTTATGGGTGTGAGGTCAAAATTTTTATTTTGGCCTTTTGTTTAGATAATCAGTTTAATACAGAATTCATAGATTATGTTTATAAGAAATGTTCAGCATTATACTGAGTGAGCTGTTAAGCATAGTCATTTATCAAGTTACAATAATAACAGAACTTTTCTCATTTGGCACTACAGATATTTATATTTGATTTGTATCCAGTGACTTGAAGTGTGCCTGGAGTTCTGTCCATTCTTTTTCAGGCTTAGAGCTCCGTCACTCTTAGAAGAAAACAGTTTTCAGCAATGATAGTTAAATGTTAATAAAGCTTTGGCTGCAGTGACGTTTGACTCTTAGGTCAGCTTTGGTGCCCCCATTGCATTTATCTTCTGATTGTGTGAAAGTGGTGATTGGTCCTAACATAAACCGACAAGTTTCTCCTTTAAATGCCAACACCTAAATAAAGGAAAAAAGCAAAAGAGTAGCATTTTCTGTGCTTAATTACATTTTTTCTTTTTGATCTAGCTGTCTTATGGCCAGTCCTGCTGCTACAGTCACAGTTCTTCATCACCAAAAAATGGTTGTTGTTAATGAACTTGAGAACCGAGTTTTCATTTTAAAGTGTGAAAATTGGCACTTGTTGGCATTGAAAGCCTATAGAGTACCATTTTGACTTATAAATGTGGGAAAAGGAAGAAAATTTACCCTGAAATTGGTGTTATGCTCTCACAGTGATTGCCTTGTGCTTCTTATGTACATTCCTGATAGTACTTTAACAGGCATAGACATGAAATCCAATCACTTGGTATTAAATAAGCAAAGTGTCATTCTGTTTCAAATGTAAAAAATAAATATAATACACAGTATACATATGCATTTGTGTATATACAATTTTTTAATCTTCTCACTTTTGATTATTAAAATGATCAGAAATGATGTAAGAAATTGTAAAATTTGGATTTTAAGTGGCCTTAGCTCATTTTTCTTGAAATACAAGTTCAAATTAAAGAAGCTATCCAGTAAGTTTTTTTTTTTTTGTAGTTGAGAAATGCCAACACATTCACTTTCCTAGAAAACAACTGCTACTTTATTAGTACTGTTGAATTAGCCAGAAAATAAGATTTAAATATTCCAATTAAAAATTAGTAAGTGTCTGAAAATCTTTAAACTTTGCTTATACGTGTGGCCCCTAAGGGTTTAATTTCGTGTTTGTGACTTTTTGTTTGGTCTCACTGTCCTAAAAAGGATGAGTAGGAAAATGAGACAGTAAGACAGTGACAGAGTGAGAATAGCATGCAAAGTTAAAGAGCAGGCCCTTTCCAAGAACTACACTTTTAGTGTTCTTAGTCTTTTGACAGTGGCGGTCAGAGCTGTTTCTGTGGGTTGTTACTTTGCTTCAGAGATTAAGCTTAGAGTATCCTCTTTTTTTTTTTGTGCCCTGACCCCTCTTTGGAATGTACTTAAATAAGTTAATTTCAGCCTTGATTTTGATTAATCAGAAGTTGTGCCATCACATTCATATTCAGGTAATGAATGGATTCAGTCATGCATTACACAGGTCTACAAAAAAGATATTTTTTGTTTGCTACTGGGAACTTGCGACCAGCTCTAAGTTTTTTTTACACAGATTTCATATGTGAAATTGGAATTAAACTAGCACGTCAGGTTTTTGAGATACACATCACTGATATTTTGACAAGTTTGAATATCAATATATCAAGACAATATTTGGAGTTTGAACTCTGTCCCACCAAATGTGTTTGATGTGTTCATTCTGAAAACAAGCCAGAAGATGACACCAGCATGTTCTTCAGAAGCTCAGCATAACTCTGCTCTTTGACTGCCAAGAAAATTCTGGAAAACCTGACCAAATGCCCATGCTGCTGATTCACTTGGCTTCAGTTCCCTTTTGAACTCCTCGTCAAGCATCAGTGCATGGATTTCAGGACCAACAAAAACACCTTCCTTAGTTTTGGCTTCACTTTTCTTGAGACCAAACTTATTTCTTAAATGTTGAAACGCATCGATGTTTCTGTCCGTTGCCTTGACAAAATTTTCAAAGTAATGGTGAATGTAATGAACAAAAGCAATGTTATGTTAAGGAATCAATAAAACCGACTACCTACTGCAGCGTGAAGTCTGAGTTGTGTCATTATGCATAAGTGTCATATAAGACTTGGTAATCAGTAGCAAATATTTTTTCCGCTAATTAAAAATGAATAATTTTTAAATAAAATGAATAATGGCAAGGTAAACAACTCACAGCTGTTAGTAGCGTGTGGCATCCCTAGTAGAATTACCGGTATTTATGGTTATCTGTCTTTACTGTCCAGTCATCCTAGTTGTCCAAGACCTGGAAAATCATAACTAAAAAATGGGACGAGCTGGACGAAAACGGTTTTCAGATTTGCAGTCAGCAAGTGAAGTTTGTTAAAGAACAGGTGAAAGAATCAGAATAGCAAAATGCTTGTTGACAAGTGTTAGCATCGCAATACTAAAAATTGAACACTTTAGCCAGACCTGTATTGGATTTTGCAGTTTTTTTTTTTTTTTTAATCAACCTACCATATTAGGCATATTCACACAGTACCTCAAAAACCAACCTGGTATGTGTTTCGATATCTTTTGTTGTCATCCATGACATGGTAAGATTCATGTCCAGAGAGAGAGAGATGACTTTTCCTTTTAAAACGGAGGCTGCTCTTGTTACTGGTTGGTGACATTTCTTATGCCTTTAGAAGAACCTAGCCTGGCGAGGCTTGTTTAGTGTAAATTCTACAAATGAGATGAATTCATAGTCCACAAGCTGAATGTTGAATGGAGCAAATATGTGATGATGAGTACTTTTTACAAAACAGGTGAAGGTCTCATGAAATACACAAGCCCTTTCAGCACCTAGAGTTGCATAGAAGAGTTGGACTATTAACTATAAACTATAGACAAACATATGAAGTGTGTAGTTGCCATGGTTCACCAGACCAGTTAATTTTTTAACCATTCAATATTTGTGTTGCCTAGGTTTTGTCTGAATTAAGCTGATGCAGCCATTGTGTGTGATAGTACAGACTGGTCCACTGTTGGTTTGTTTGGATAGCATCCTATTATGTGTGTGAGGCAGCCTAAAGGAATACTCCACCTAAAAATATATAATTTTTGATCTATTACTTAGCCCTTCTTTTAATCTCACGGACTGCAGGGAAACATAGTTTCTGATGGAATAGGCATCTGTGGGGACAAATGCTGGACAAACAGTATTAACCTAGCCATTTAAAAATGTCATGTTACTTGTACATTAGTTCATGTGTCCAGTCATCCTGTTGTTTGGGATGTTGTGAGTATACAAGTATATTTTGCTAAAATGTTATTAAATAAATACTTGTTGAAAATTTAGAGTAGTGCACAAACAGTAAATGCATTTAAATGGGGTTGAGCTTTTGCTTTGAAGATCTGCCACTCCCCATCATTTATTGGTCAGGACTCGGCAACCTTCTCAAGATCAATATTCTTTATTTGCCTGTTGTATAAATGCATGTAGGGAATCTTACTTGTTCTATTACATGAAATGTAGTACAGATCACCCATACATGATACACAGTCAAACAAATACAATACAGAAGACTTATGTGAGTACATTTTATGATTATGGATGTTTAATGTACTGTTTACTTATTGTAACAATGACGCACAATATTAAGAAGAGCAACTTCAGAGGGTTAAAAACTGTTCTTGAACCAAAAGGTGATACTTTTGATACTACTTGTAACATACCTATGGCCTGACTTTAGTTTGGAAAAGAGACTGTGCCCAGGGTAAGTGGGATCACCCAGAATTGCATCAACCTATTTCTCTAGAGAACTCTAAAATGTTTAATCTCCAAGTGGTTTTATCAGCTAGTGCTTTTAAGAGATGTATTATGTAAAAGAAATTGTATGCAGCAGTGAATGGAGTTCAGTAATATCTTGGGTAAGCCTTTTAATATTGGACCACATATTTTATCGCTTGTTACTTTTTTATTTTTACACCAGCAGTGAAGCCTCAGTCACCACATTTCTCAGTAATGGACAATTAGGTCCACTTCATCTTTCTCTGTCTTTCTTATTTTCGTTTCCTCCATAATATTTTTCAAATGCTGTCACATGGTGAGGTTTCCTCATATATGGTAGTTAACCCTGTATTGCATCTGTCTTAAGCACAAAACTGATTTTTCTATCATTACTGCTTTTTTTTGTCAACTTTTGTTAAGAAGTTCCAGGGGAGAAAGTGTAAAAATGTTGACTTTTATAGCAGTGTATATTTTATCTGCTAACTTCACATTATGCTTTCTTGTTAAGTAAAATTGAAGCAATGAAATGTTCTATGTTATTAACTCCTGTAAGAAATGCTTGTTTCATCAAGTTACTAAACAGTTCTTTCCTCTTGCATGTCTTCCTATTTCACCTGTCTTGTTACAGGATGCGAGATATGACTTGACACTGTTTTCAAATCAAACAGCATTCCATTTGGATTACACCTATTTTGTAAACAGCAAAAGTATTACAATAGTTGCAGTGTGACCACCTGATTGTGATAGAAGTAGTTATCTTTTTTAATGTATTAAAATATAAAATTGATGTGAAGCAGATGATAATGCTGTAATGCTTACTGGTCAATTTTACTAGAATACACACAATATGCTTACACCAATCCAGTGGTTCCCAAGTTCAGTCCGGTAGGACACCTGTGGCTACAGGTTTTTATTTCTGTCCATTTCACAATTGGTGCCGCCTTCGTATTTTTAACTCATTTCCTGGTTTAGTGAGCTGTCCTTTATATTCTCTTATTCTAAGAAATTATGAAATATTTGTATTTTTGCCAGAGTTCTAAAGGAGGGTAATAACTTCAGAGCCATATTGACTGGTTTGCTCATTTAGAAGAAATATTTAAAGAGCAGAGGAGAGGTTAGGAGCATGCGCTGATAAAGCTTGTTGCCGCACCCACCACATGACAAACCACCTCAGGATCTCAGAGCAGACAGGTCAAAATGACAGTGACATTTTTGCTTCCCTATAGTGTTCCCATGTCTGCCTTGCTCATTGTTAATCATGAGTTTTTGGATACCATTAAGGGAGAGATCTTTTTTAGCATGTTAACCAACACTCCCCCCACAATGTCTAGCGCTGGGCAATATACGCTTGAGAAATATTGAAGGTCCCAACCCTAACCAATGCTTCTAGCTTTACCTTCTCTGAGGTGACAATAAACACCAAGTTTTCGGTGGAATGCTCAAGAGTACCAGTTTAACCTCTTGCCTGTATTTCCAGTTGAGGTTAACATTTCCTCTTCCTAAGGACATCCTGGGCTACATTACACCTACTCTTCATGAGACATGAAATGTCTTGCCAGGATTGTATCAAAGCTCTTCAAATGTAATTAGCCATGGCCTCATTAAACTCCACATACACACAGTCCTTTGCTTTGACGTCTGTGTTAGCTGCTACCTTTTTATGTTTGTGGTACCTCTCAATCAAATCTGTAAACCCTCTTAACATTGCACAGAAGGATTTATTCTTCTGTAGATTCTCTTAGTGGCTGCATCTGTCCCATTGTTCATGATGGCCTTCAACAACCTTTTGCCATCATTTTCTTTCTGATATCTGTAGTGGAGTCATGTCCTTCTGTAGGTAGGATTTCACTCTATTTTGTGTCCTCTAAGCGCTCCTAACAGCCCCTCAGATTTGTTTTTGGGGTTTACAGGCTTTTCCAGCAGGTGCTTCATTCATCTGAGTCCACTCACTGGCAAGTGGTGATCATCTTGCCCAGAGAGTACATATCAGATGACACAGCTACAAGTTCATTCATTGACTTTTGAGCCATGGTATCAGGTGTGCTTAAAAGTAACCTTAGGTTTGAAGTTGGTTTTGGTTATTTAGTAGTAATTCATTGCTTTTATTCAGATTAGACTATCCATTCCTTCTTAAAACAGCCCTCTGTGTATCTCTGTCATTCTCCATATCAGTGTTAAAGTTTGTGAGTAGTACTCAACAGTCAGGAGATGGCACCAAATCAGTCCAAGAATCAACAGCTCCTTTTATCACCTTCTCTCTCAACCCTTGATTTTTGCTTCTGGTAGTTGGGCACAGTGTGAGTATCTCCTCCTGGTTTCTTTGCACTTCTGTCTTCTTGGCCTGCTGTCTTGAAACAAGAAAACCTTCTTATTATATTCATCACATCACAATTATTTGTCTTTTTGAGGCCTTGCTGAGCCCAGTCCCTGTCTTTGATCCTAGTCCTCCCTGGCATCAAATGAAAGTTTCCATCCATTGTGTTAGGGACTGTATTCTATCTAGATAACTTTTTATGCATAGTGAGAACCATCCTTGCACTCTGTTGCAATGCAGGGAACACATTTATTTATTTACTTTTTTAATTTACAGTTTGAATTCATTACTGAAAAGAATTTGTTCTAATGGAACAAATGATGAGTGTGTTTCATGATTTCAACATAGACATCCTTTAAAATAATGTATTTAAGCAGCTGGGATTAGTTCAGGCTCAGTGGCTTGAAATTAGAGATATAATAGTTATCCTGAGTTTTGGAGATGAGGGGTTTTCTGGGTTTTATTATATTTAAAAACATGTTTAATCATTAATAGAGAAGGAAAGAAAATGTTGGTTAAACTATGACTTTCCATTATTTACGAAACACTTGCCTTAGTTCTGCCCAGTCTGTATTCCTTTCTTAGTACATCTATGTTGAAATAGGTGCCTCCAGAGTATCTAGTAACAATTCATTTTTAGAATTTGAGAAAAAAAAAGTTTAAAGATTTAGTAAGTTATTAAACAATAAACATTGGCAATTTAGATTTGTAGGATCTAAAAGAGAAAATACTCTTGTCATTTTATAGCAATATTTAAAAGTAACAGCTAAGGTTATTCATTACTGTTCTACACATAGTGCCTGGAGTCCCCACTCCTTGCATATCAACAATCTAGTTAGGCACAATAAAAGATTTTTGCATGTCTAATTAGACAGGGTCAAGCACCGTACTGTTAATCATATATTTTCTCCTTAAGCTCATATGTGCATTCCTTGTTTCTTAATATAGTGATATGGCTTCGTTGAGAGGTTTTTCATGTAATATAGTCACTGCCTTTAATTTAAGTAAATAATAAATGAAAGAGTGTTATTTTTTTAGTCTGTGTAATCTATCATATACACACACAGACACACACTGTTCAGAAAAATTATGGGAGCACTTGGTCATCACAATCTAAATGGATAACAGTCTGTCCAGTTAGGAAGCACAAGTGATTGTGAATCAACTTCACCTGCTTGGGTGCAAATGAAAGTGACAACAGGTGACCTGGAGACGCAACAAGACACCCCGCAAAAAGGGAATGGCTTTGGGGGTGGTGGCCACAGGCAGTTGCTCTCTCCTAATCCTTCCTGACTGATTCTTCTCTAGTTTTGCATTGTCCTTGTCACTGCTGGTAGTATCCGAGTGGTACCTGCAGCCAATTCAGGTTGCCCAGGTAGTCCAGCTCCCCCAGGAAGGCAACTCCATATTTGCCATAGCAGAATGAGAGAAATTGTTTTGACAGGTGTGTCTGTGTGCATGATTAATCATTAATACATTTGTTATTTAATATATACAGTATGTTTTAGTTTGAAAAGTATATAGGGGGTGGGCAAACGTAGTTTTATAGTTATTTGTATGGAAAAAGACTTACATGTTATGATTATTACAATAGCTTTGTCAACTAACTCAAAAAATGTCACAATGGCACAGTGCACTTAGGGGCAGTCTCATAAGTGTTGAAAAGTGCTAAAACTGCTGGCCTTGCCTACTCACGACTATAAACCTATCTTTGCCCACCCCGTATACAGACACATTATACTGGTAAATGACAGCATATTTAATTATACCATGATATGGATTTCTAGCCATACTGTTCTCTTAATACTGATTAAGTCAATCAACCTTTCTTTTTAACGTTTTTTTGTTGATTTGATAACATATAGTTATAAATAAGCTAGAACAAAATGGGATAGTGAGTAAATGAACCTACACCTGAATGTTTTTATTTACCTGAATCAAGAATTGCATTTGTTTTGTCATAGCGTTAGTCTGCCTTCATAAAGCATGGGTAAACTTAGTAAGCTCCATCCACAGGCACACACATATCTGGGATAGTTGGCAGAAAGTCTAAAGCGGAGTTTGATGATGCGGGTTCGCTTCACGCTCCTGTTTGGCTTCTGGGAGCCCTCGAACCCGACACCATTGGTAATGTCACTGATGAGCTTGGCAGTGATGCATAACAATGGAACAAGGGTATAGTGCAAAAGTGCCAAGTGCTTTTATTAAAAACCAACAAAACAGTGTTCAAATAAATAGTACAGTGCTGCTCAAACAATCTTCTAATAAATAATCCAGAAAAACAAGTGAAAGCTGGAGTTTAAAAATCCAATAAATAGAAAAAAAAACGTTCCTTTTAAAAACCACGACAAGGTTAAAATAACGGCTGGAAGCAGTCTCTTTAAAATCCAAAGCACAGCATCTTCTTTTTACCTGGCGGCTCCCCTGCTTCTCCCATCGGGCTTTGCAACAGGAGAATCGCCCTACCTGCAGCTGACCTTCTTTCCACACAACTGATCAGGAGACTTCCCGATCCCTGGCTTCAGTTTAGCACTCAGCAGATTGAGACTTGGCTTCCCCAACGACCAGGACGCTCACGTTGTGGAATACACCTTACAAGTCTCCTGACTCCTGCTGCCTTAAGCTGAGAGACATCCACCTTCTGGTCACTCCCGTTCCTCCAGTGCTCGGTGGGAGCGACCACTACCAACAGCCCAAGGTGTTGGCCAAACACCCTGTCAGGGCTCACTTTCCAGCTGTCTCTCTCTCTCTCTCACCAGCTTTCTCCACACTGCTTCCTGCTTTCTTCCTCTGCAACCTCCATCTTTCTTTTCTGTTCTCTTCCTTTTCTTTCTCTTCATCCTCCTGCTAGCCACCTCGCGCTTCTATTTATAACAGGGACGTGGCAGCTGTGGCAATCAGCAGCTCTCGGGAACAATTATGGATGCAGACGACTCCTCACCTGTGCACTTAGGTGAGAAACGCCCTGGAACTGCTTCCGACCACACACCACCATGCCCCTTCGCTAAGCCACCAGCGCGGCGATTATTTTAAAAAGTGGCCTTTTGACATGAGCTGTGGACCTGCTACACCGCAAGGAGCCAAGCTATAACAAGATTTTATTTATAAAGCTTAACTAAGAATGTTCTGGCAGTTGTTTGTTAACACTGGAAGATTAGAAACCAGTAACACTTCTTTTTAGTTTTGTTGTGTGGAGAAGCCTGTGCTAGCAGTGTGCTAGAATTTTTTTTAGGCAGCTTGCATAACAGATGAAAGCGAAGTATACAACCTAATTTACTCAAAGTCTTTGATATCATTATGCAGCAAAAACTATTTCTGAACTGATCAGCCACTTTCATCAAACGTTTATTATATGGTTGTGTTTCAAGCCTCTTTATAGGCTTGGGGCATTGAGTACTAAGAAGAGGAAAATGGTGGTATGGTCATCAGCAGAGCCCTTGCACCATTACTCTGTCTTATATATGTTAACATCATTGGTTCTATTATATTGAGTTAGAACATTTGTAAAATTTGAGGGATAACAAATATTAAAGTGGCAACAAGAAAAAACAAAATACTTTACATGTCTGTAGAACTGGGCGACTTCATGAACAAAGTTGACCTACAGGAAGCAACATCTGAAATGGGTTTGGTGTCTGTGTTCATGCAGAATTCTCATCCTTTTGGCAAAGCATAGAATATTTTTAAATGGCCAGTTTAGTTTTGGATTTATTGTTGAAACTATTACATATCATGGGATGTTCTAGTCAAACTCTGTAAAGAGTTATTGAAACCCTGTGTTGGTCATTTTATCTCTCTATGTCAAAACTAAAGACACAGTGCTGATGGAAGCTCTGCAATAAAATGCAGCCCCAGAGGTAAAGGGCACGTTCTACGTATAGATTAAGGACAATGAAAATGAGGGCCGAAGGGTTTGTGTAAGCATTAACCAGGTCTTCTAATTGGTAAAGCTGATCCAGCAGATCTCTTTGAGCTTGAGAAACGAATCACATGTTTAGACAACAGTGACAGGTAATAGCTCATTCATATATGTGCATGTGTGTTTATGTGTTTATATACAGTGCATCCGGAAAGTATTCACAGCGCATCACTTTTTCCACATTTTGTTATGTTACAGCCTTATTCCAAAATTGATTAAATTCATTTTTTCCCTCAGAATTCTAAACACAACACCCCATAATGACAACGTGAAAAAAGTTTACTTGAGGTTTTTGCAAATTTATTAAAAATAAATTCACATCAAAGAGTTCAATCTTTGTCTCATCAGACCAGAGAATTTTGTTTCTCATGGTCCGAGAGTCCTTCAGGTGCCTTTTGGCAAACTCCAGGCGGGCTGCCATGTGCCTTTTACTAAGGAGTGGCTTCCGTCTGGCCGCTATACCATACAGGCCTGATTGGTAGATTGCTACAGAGATGGTTGTCCTTCTGGAAGGTTCTCCTCTCTCCACAAAGGACCTCTGGAGCTCTGACAGAGTGACCATCGGGTTCTTGGTCACCTCCCTGACTAAGGCCCTTCTCCCCCGATCGCTCAGTTTAGATGGCCGGCCAGCTCTAGGAAGAGTCCTGGTGGTTTCGAACTTCTTCCACTTACAGATGATGGAGGCCACTGTGCTCATTGTAACCTTCAAAGCAGCAGAAATGTTTCTGTAACCTTCCTCAGATTTGTGCCTCGAGACAATTCCTTTGACTTCATGCTTGGTTTGTGCTCTGACATGAACTGTCAACTGTGGGACCTTATATAGACAGGTGTGTGCCTTTCCAAATCATGTCCAATCAACTGAATTTACCACAGGTGGATTCCAATTAAGCTGCAGAAACATCTCAAGGATGATCAGTGGAAGCGGGATGCACCTGAGCTCAGTTTTGAGCTTCATGGCAAAGGCTGTGAATACTTATGTACATGTGCTTTCTCACTTTTTTTATTTTTAATAAATTTGCAAAAACCTCAAGTAAACTTTTTTCATGTTGTCATTATGGGGTGTCATGTGTAGAATTCTGAGGAAAAAAATGAATTTAATCGATTTTGGAATAAGGCTGTAACATAAAATGTGGAAAAAGTGATGCGCTGTGAATACTTTCCGGATGCACTCCATCTATCTATCCATCCATCCATCCAAAAGGCAAAGCCCTCACTCACTCATCACACATTCTCCAACTTCCCGTGTAGGTGGAAGGCTGAAATTTGGCAGGCTCATTCCTTACAGCTTACTTACAAAAGTTAGGCAGGTTTCATTTCAAAATTCTATGTGTAACGGTCATAACTGGAACCTACTTTCGTCCATATACTGTATACGGCCATAGCCTGCAGCTCGGTCGCCGTGTGAGGCGGAGTTGCGTCTCGCATCATCACGCCTTCCACGTAATTGAGTGCCTGCCCATATAAGGTAAATATTCACGGGTGAAGGACTGTGCTTAGCATATTCATAAGTGCAGCTACTGCAAAAACCCTCCCTTAGCGAAAGTGCTAGAGAAACTTTTAAGTGCTGGGTCTGAGCTAAAATTTAAAGCTGTGGACATCGCAAGATCGCACGAGATATTCATGAGATACAAGTTTAATGAGAAGACGCAGGGTATAAAGCGTCAATGCTAAAGACCTGGCGAAGTCATGGAGAACATGGAAGGACGAGTTCACATTATACACAGAACTTGCAATGCCGGAGACAGAGGAAAACACTAAGGTCAGATTATTCCGTTATCTTATTGGAGAGAGCGGCAGAGAATTGTGTGGTGATGTAAAACCTGATGAGTTAACCATGAGCTTGAGTGGTGGGCCGTCAGGGCCTGCAAGGCTTTCTCTGCTGGCCTAAAAAAATATCTGAATCACAAACTGATGTTAATTATATTTTGTCCATGAAAACTTATTAAATAATTCCAAATAGTCTGTCCTTGGGCTGGGCGATTTGGCCTAAAATCAAAATCTCGATTAATTGAACATTTTAACTCAATTACGATTAATGAACGATTATTTTATTTATTTTTTTTATTTTTTTGCCCTCATAGTTCACTGACAAGTTTTGTACAGTAAATATGCTCACATATTACATGTGAGAGGTTTTGAATGAAGGGTGCATTACTTGATTTTAAACTAATTGAAGGAAACACACTGCTATCTGTGATTATTTATTGAACATCAGTGTTGAACAACTGAAATTAAAGCACTCATTGCCTAAAACGAACAGTCACTTTGTTCTTATAAAAAAAGTAAAAATAAATAACTTGCACTTTTGGAAACAAAATAAATTATTTTCAATGTTTTTCTTATTAAAAGTAGAAAATAAGCAGTATCTCTTCTAAATAAAATAACTCATATATCCTGTAAATAATATTTTAAACAGTGCATTTCTTGCATCTTCTGTAAACAAATATTTTAATGTGCAATGTATCAATGTAAACAACAGATTGTTGTAATAAAAATAGAACTCTCTAAACACTGTTGCATGAGGTGATCTTAGCGATCTTGTCATGTCACTATATGAACATGAATTTACTCGGAAGTTCTTACTAAGAAACACGAGCATGTTAACCTTTTCAGGTTTCAGGCAGGACGTGAGGCATGTAACAATGTTTCCGCCCGAACTGAAAACCCGCTCTGATGGGGAGCTAGTAGCTGGTATGCTGAGATACTTTTTTGCCACCTTACTTAGAGTGGGAAAGTGTACATGATGCTTCCTCCACCAGTCCAGTGGATTTGCCTCACTATCCAGCATGGGGGACACCAAATAGCTGCTCATCTCTGCACCGTTGTCTGTTGTAATGGCTGAAAGTTTTTCTTCCGCGAGGTCCCATTCAGAAAGCATATCTTTCAGACCTTGCGCAATTATATCTGCTGTGTGATCGGCTGGAAAATATGCCGTCTCAAGGCATCTCTGGCGCAGCTTCCAATCGTCGTCAATGTAGTGCAAAGTAAGGCTCAAGAATGGGTCCATCGTCCTACTTGACCAAAGATCAGATGTGGCTGCAAAGTGTATAACATTTTTCAGTTCAGCAGCTACATTTTTACAACATGTCTTGTACATGTCTGGCAGCGCAGTTTTAGAAAAATGTGATCGCGATGGCACAGTGTATCTTCTGTCGAGAGTTTTAACATGGTGTTTAAACCCGCTTCGCTCCACTGTAGCCAAGGGAGTCATATCCTTTGCGATGTAATAACAAATAGAGTCAGTTATTTCTTTCCGTCTTCTTGAACTCTTCTCATACTGTGTGGCATTTGTGAACGCTTGTGTTATTGACATCTGCTTTGCGGAGGCACTTGTTGCTGGGCGCTTGTCAGTCTCTTTTTGTTTTTTTTTGAGCCATGCACTGTTCATATTCAGTGACGTGATTGTGCTTCAAGTGTTGAAACAAATTGGTGGTGTTACCTTTGGGCGTCGAAACTTTTCTACAGTGTCTACATCTAACTTCATTTTGTTCGATGTTATTCTTACTGAAGCCAAAATGTGTCCAAATGACGGAGACTGCGTTTTTCTTTGGTACAAGCTGCTCTTGTTGCTCAGTTGTGTCAGTGTTTAAGCTCTCCATGCTCGACATGTCGGCGGAATAACGTAACGGAGTGGGGTAACATGACTCCACACGCGGTAGTGTTTTTAAAGGGAAAGTAATCGAAATAATTGACCTGGAAAAATTTGATCGATTATAGGTTCTGAATGTTGATTTCGATTACTTTTCGATTAATCGCCCAGCCCTAGTCTGTCCGCTTTCTTTCATAGCTTTTCCGATGGTTGTGCTGCTTCCAGACATGTATTTTCAACCTATCACATTTCAGCCATCATTTGTTGCCAGGCAGAGAGGCCTTCACAATCCGTTCTGCAGGCCCTCTAACACAGAATAAATGTCGATTAAACTGTTGCTTCAACCAATCAGATTTTGAGTTGGTGTTAGTAGGGCCCTCTAGCAGGCGTACGGCAACGTCGTCATATTCAGACCCATTGATTGAATAGAAGCGATATGAGGAACTCTACGAGGCCACTGAACGCACTGCAGGCGCTCCGAGTGCAAGATCCTCGCGCGCACTACCGCCAACTCAATGGCAGGATTCTGGACAATATTATTTGCCAGACACAGACCAGATTTCAAGACCACAAAAAACTGATGTTTGTCACGCTCCTCGACCCCCAGAAGTTTCGGGAATACAAGAAAAATTTCCCGCATGCAGCCTACTCCAGTTTAACACAGAGCCACGGAGCAGTTTTTGATCTGTTTTGGCTAAAAACAGAACTGACTGTAATGTATGCCATGGATGATTTTGCAGGAAAATCTCCCACTTATCTCCTTGACTTCCTTCATCAGAAAAATCTGAATGAGAGCATGGGGCAGCTGTACACATTGGTATATTTGACAGTGACCATTCCCGTGTGCACTGCTTCTGTCGAGCGGACATTTTCAGCCCTAAAGCGAATTAAAACTTATGCCAGAAATACGACAGGGCAGGTTTGACTTTCAGCATTAGCTTCGATGGTGATAGAAAGGGACTTTTTGATGGAACTGAAGCGCACGGATAATCTGTATGACAGAGTAATTGAACTGTTTTTGAGGAAAGAGAGGAGGATGGATTTTGTTTACAAATAATCCGAATTTTTGGTGAGTAAAATGTTGCGATTTTCCTAAATAATATTGCAAGTTTATGAGTTATTATTGATGATTTTTATGTGTGTTGCGGATGTAGCTGCAGTAGAAGGGAACTTGTTCACCCCTGGTTTGTCTATTCAATAAAGCCATTTATTGTGGCTACAGGAGTTATCTATCTATGATGCAGCGGCTCTTTATACTGTATTTCTGCATATTAAGATGGTTTTTATAACCATAAATTAGTTTTTGAGGGGCGGGTTGATTCAGACGGAGCACTACTGAAGGCCTAGGTGTGGAATGCATGGTCTGCCACTGGACCAGATGATACGTAAATTTGATGAATATTACAACCCTAAAATGAAAGAAACTGTAGAGAGGTTCACATTATACTTCTCCTAGTGCGTCTCTCTAAATCCTCAGTGCGGGAACATTATCATAATGCTTAACAATCTTATTGTTACACCTTCTACGTGCACCCAACCATCGTTATTACGAAGTCTTCCTTGTTTTATCGCTGGCTACTTCTTTCCATTCACCTTCCTAGCTCTTTATTTAAACAGTTTTCCTTCTCACTTTTCAGCTCCTTCGCTGTCTTCTCCCTTTTCATTCAAAACCCGCGCCTCCTTGCCTTTTTACAGTCAGCTCCCCTTACGTCACAAAATGGTACGTTTAGCAAAAGTTAATACCGGGAATGCCTGTTAAACATCTTACATTGACGAGTAGCGATTTGCGTAGTGAACACTTCGATGAATGAAACCTGTTATCTTTACAACGGTTGACAAACACGGAATGTAACTTCAAAACAACACGTCCTCCAAATACGAACCTGATTGAAAGAAATAATGACAGCAACACTCATAACAGTGACAAAACAATTACATTGACAATCAGGTTATGTCATATTGAACTTTTCAACGGTCTTTGTTACTTATGGGCCCATCTTCAAGAAATTTGGTACGCGGGTTCCCAACGCTAACTGAATCCTACTTACGTACATATATACGTCCATAGCTTGCAGCTCGGTCACCATGTGAGGCGGCGTTGGGTCCCTCATCCCAACGCCTCCCACGTTGTTGGCTGCCTGCCTTTATAAGGCCGTCTGTCGCTCCAGTCTCTACATTCCCTTCCTTGCTTCGCCACGGTATTCACGTCTCCCTGCTGATAACTACAGCCTTTTTATTTAATCCACGGCTTCTCCGCTGTTTTATTGTACATTTATTACTATTATAGTTATTGTGTAGGTATTTTAGACTTACTTTACATTGTTCAGGTACCCATTTCCTTTATCATTCCAACCGTACCCCCATTAACATGTCTATTGAGGTGATCACTTACCAAGTGGTTTCCATGCCCGGAGATGGCACCTGCCTTTTCCATTCTCTTTGTTACATATTGCACGGCCATATCAGGCTCACTATTGATATCCGGAGGAACATTGTGTCTTATGTATTGAATGACTGGGACAGGTTCAAGGTGTGGACTGATGACAGTACAGGAGATAATTATACTACACAGGAGCACTAGAAGAGTGAAATGCTTAAGTGTACTGAAGTGGCCAAATATTTTACACCTTTGGACAACCGCCAATGCCTCTTAAACATCTTAGATTCACAGGTGACGATTTCAGTAGTGGACACTTTGATGTTTAGAAATGTTTAAACTCTCAAAAGCTGGATGTGAAGTCCTACAAATACTGTCGTAATTGAAACAAACCATGAAACTCAAACCGATTATGACAGCAGCAATCCAAGCTGTGAGATTTGAAACAAGATTACTGTTCACATGGCCAACTGTACGTTGCATGCTCAAGAGTAAGCTCAGCGCACAGCTACAGCTTGGTCATATTACGACTGGAGGGCCGAACTGACAACGTGGCATACAAAGAGATCCTTAACAAATAATTATTGGTATATTTTCCCTCAGTTTAAAAAGGTTTAATTTTCTTCTTAATAAAAATTTGAAGGCAGTACTTCGCCGCTGCGAATCGCGGGTATTTTGCTAGTCAGTAATAATTCTACAGAATGACTTCAACCGTGCAATGGTAATTCCATTAAATATCACCCGCTTTCCATTGCGCTAACGTATCGAGTATCTAAATATGCTTGAACTTCGTCCTGTGCTTGTTCTTTCAATAAAGTTATGTGTACTCTATTGTGCCCTTTATGAATGTACTTGTAGATGTACTTAATACTCATCACTGATGCACAATACTTGACATTAATATGCAGAGGTGGGTAGAGTAGCCAAAAATTGTACTCAAGTAAGAGTAGCGTTACTTCAAAATAATATTACTCAAGTGGAAGTAAAAAGTAGTCATCCAAAAATTTACGCAAGTAAGAGTAAAAAAGTACTTGGTGAAAAGACTATTCAAGTACTG
>JANRMT010062798.1:13209519-13225359 GCA_026402145.1 Polypterus bichir lapradei
TATATAATAAAAATATAAGACCATGATGTGGCACTCAGCATTACTTTACGAAGAAGAAACAGTGGACCAAGTCCGAATGCTTGGCCAGCTCAGTAAAAGGTCCTGTACGGACACAATGTAGAACAGGCGGAGATTGTGCTTTGTTCACCATATTATTTCTTTTCACCTGTTCTTTTCTATGCAGTGCTTATAGTGTTCAGTTCATTGCAAATGATCCATAGAAGTGCAGATTGTAAATGTCAATGATGTATGTATTAAGTTAAAGCATTATAACACTTTGTAAGCAGTACAAGATTATACATCAAAGGATTACATTCAAATCCAGTTGAATTTACCACTTTTACAAGATGTCCCAATAGATGAAATCATTTACTAGAAAAAGCAGGAATTGATCTACGGCAATAATTTCTTTACTCATAGGCAGTTGCCTCTGTCATATTCAGGAGTAAGGACCTCCAATTAATTAACTAATATTAGACCCTGGAAAAAAAAATGAACAAATATCATATAGAGAAAAGCACACATTTAGTACATAGTATTTCTAATACATCCAATTAACTGACAGCAGTATAACTGAGGGACATTGTCTTAGGAGATTTCCTGGTTGACGTCAGGTCACACAGCTAGTTACTGTATATCATAACTGAGATTATCCGCTTTTGTTGCCCTCTCATCCAGTTAGACTATATTCGTTAATCACAATCTCCCAGTGTAAAGCAGTGGTGAATGTCCACTAACGTACCAGTTGAACACACATTCTAAAATATTTTCCATTTAAAAAAAAAAAAAAAAAGGGCACTTTCTCTTCATCTGCTTATTCCACTATATCAGGGGTGGCGAACTCCAGGCCTCGTGTGCCGCAGTGGCTGCAGGTTTTCATTCTTACCATCTTCTTAATTACTGACCAGTTTTTGCTCCTGATTACTTCTTTTAATTAACTTAACTCGGGCCCCATTGTTGTTACTTTTTCTTTAATTAGCAGCCAAACAATAGTGAGACACAAAACAAGCCACCACATGACAAGCTCCCCTGTGCCCATCACATAATATCTGAAATTAAAGAGAGGTGATGGTCTTGGTAAGGTTGATCTCTCAGGTCACCAAAACATTTTGACGGTGGTTTTAGAAAGGACAGAAAAACAACAGTTTTCGAAATGTGTGCTGTGGCAAAATGAGAGCAGCAGCAAGCCATGGAGTTAAATAACGGGTTTAATTAGCAGTAAGAATTGGCTTCTCATTAAGAAAGTGATTGGAGTGAAATTGGTTGGAGTTTGAAGCCCCAGTTTCTGCTTGGCTGTCATTTAATGAAGAAAGGAATCGATTCA
Source organism: Polypterus bichir lapradei (assembly GCA_026402145.1). Lineage (NCBI taxonomy): Eukaryota > Metazoa > Chordata > Cladistia > Polypteriformes > Polypteridae > Polypterus > Polypterus bichir. Next base: position 13,210,844 of record JANRMT010062798.1, read on the forward strand.
GAGGACTGAACTCTTCTAACAGGGCTATTAAAGTGATGGCGGAAAAAGTTAATTAGCTGAGAAAACTGGTCACTGATTAGGAGAAGGGTTAGAATGAAAACCTGTAGCCACTGTGCCACTCCAGGCCTGGAGTTCGCCACCCATGCACTATATGTTTAGGAATGTGTCTGTCAGTCCACTCCTTTTTGGGTGTTGTGATTTTCTTGGTGCTTGTTTCTGTAATGCCCTGTTGTTTTAATAATATTTAAAGTCCTTGTTATTTGGTGTGATTGCCAATATTGTGCTATTTGGACCTTGTATACACAGTTATTTGTAATAAATGTCACTGAATCTGTTATTTCCAGTTCACTATAGAGCTTATTTTTTCTGTTTTAATTCAGATATCCGATTTAGTGTTTTGTTGACTGAAGAAATCAATCACAGATTTAAAAACTACATATTTTTTAAAAAGGAAGTCCAGATTCATGCTTCATATGCACCCAGGGTAGGCGTCTGTTCTCTTGCATCATATGTTGCATCATACGCTTTCTTGTGGTATCTTGGCTGCATTCCTAAACTCTGTTTGCACAACCTGTAAGCAGAAGCATTAAATTTTAGAGTTCTTCAAATGACTGGCCATGTTCCTCTTGTTTGTTACTAAATCTAAGGTGTTGCGCTTTTGCTGAAGCCCCCATCTATAAACTAAGAGCCATACAAGACAAACTTGCATCATTTTGTTAATGTTCGTCCTTTAAAATGTTTACCCCAGTATCCTGAAGTACTGCCTGACCTTTATTTATTTATTTATTTATTTATTTATTTATTTATTTATTTATTTATTGCTTTTTTTCACATGTTTTACCTTTGTTCTAGTGAATAGCAAGAGAGTTGCTGCAGCATATAACTTACAATATTTTGCATAAAAGCATGGTGGTGCAGTGGTAGCGCTGCTGCCTCGCAGTAAAAAGACCCGGGTTTACTTTCTGGGTCCTCCCTGCGTGGAGTTTTGCATGTTCTCCCTGTGTCTGCATGGGTTTCTTTCCACAGTCCAAAGACATGCAGGTTATGTGCATTGGCAATCCTAAATTGTCCCTAGTGTATGCTTGGTGTGTGTGTCCTGTGGTGGCTGGCACCCTGCCCGGGATTTGTTCCTGCCTTGTGCCCAGTGTTCCCTGGGTTTGGCTCCAGCGGACCTCCATGACCCTGTGTTAGGATATAGAAGGTTGGAAAATGACTGACATTAATGAGTCTTTTCTGGGAGTTACTTCTGAATGTTAACCAAACAGCACGATTGAACTCTAGTTTCCTCTGCAGTGCAGCATGGCTGTTCATCACGTGCAGTAAACTCAGTTTTCTCAGAAGTGAATTTTGCTCTCTGACCCAATTAAACATCAGAAAGTTATGATGTTTAATTATATGCACTTGTGTGGCTGACTAAATTTGTTGTTTCTGATTATTAAGTTTTTCTTGGCACACAGAGTGTTTGTTTGTAGGACATGCGTTACGCACTGACCAAATAGAGTAGCTGTCATTTTAACCCAGCACACTGCATGCCACTGACTGAGCTCTACTGGTTATTGTGGTAATGTGCTTTGGGGGGTCCATGGCATTGTGAGTTTTAGTGTAAAAACCATGCTGCTTGGCTCATGCTTGTGTGCAAGAGTGCTTTTTTGCTAAGATGTGTCATTGCAGGATGTTCAGTAGGAAGCTGGTTTCTTCTTACAGGGAGGTGTTGTCAGTTTGGTTTAAAAGGAGCTTGGAAAATTGAGATGGGAGAGAAAAAAGGTTTAAAGAAAGGAATGAGGCTAAATCAAGTTAAAGATGGTGAGTGTGAAAATAAAGTATTGTTAAGACCAAGACAGGGCTGGTTGGGCAGGGAGGGAGGCATGGCATTTGGGGAAGAAGCTCCCTGCGAGGAAGTGATGCTCCAAGGGTAGGTTTGCTCCAACAGCTGTTTGAAGTCCCACGGATCCCGAGAGACAGTGGTGAGTGAAGGGGGCAGGGTTTGCAAGGTCACCATGGATCCTGAGAAATTGTGGTGGGCACATGAGCCAGTAAAGGTTCACTGCACTTGCCGGAGGGTGTCTCCTGCTGCTGATCAGAGAAGATTTACTGTAGGTATGGAAGGATGCCCTGTAGCTCCAGATTTTTTAAAATGGACTAATCCTGACTGTGATTTAAACCTTGTGAAATAATTTATTTGTTACAGGATTACAGTGCATCCGGAAAGTATTCACAGCACATCACTTTTTCCACATTTTGTTATGTTACAGCCTTATTCCAAAATTTGATTAAATTCATTTTTTTCCTCAGAATTCTACTCACAACACCCCATAATGACAGCATGAAAAAAGTTTACTTGAGGTTTTTGCAAATTTATTAAAAATAAATAAACTGAGAAATCACATGTACATAAATAAGTATTCACAACCTTTGCTCAATACTTTGTCGATGCACCTTTGGCAGCAATTACAGCCTCAAGTCTTTTTGAATATGATGCCACAAGCTTGGCACACCTATCATTGGCCAGTTTCGCCCATTCCTCTTTGCAGCACCTCTCAAGCTCCATCAGGTTGGATGGGAAGCGTCGGTGCACAGCCATTTTAAGATCTCTACCGAGATGTTCAATCAGATTCAAGTATGGGCTCTGGCTGGGCCACTCAAGGACATTCACAGAGTTGTCCTGAAGCCACTCCTTTGATATATTGGCTGTGTGCTTAGGGTCGTTGTCCTGCTGAAAGATGAACTATCGTCCCACTCTGAGGTCAAGAGCGCTCTGGAGCAGGCTTTCATCCAGGATATGTATGTACATTGCTGCAGTCATCTTTCCCTTTATCCTGACTAGTCTCCCAGTTCCTGCCGCTGCAAATCATCCCCACAGCATGATGCTGCCACCACCATGCTTCACTGTAGGGATGGTATTGGCCTGGTGATGAGCGGTGCCTGGTTTCCTCCAAACGTGACGCCTGGCATTCACACCAAAGAGTTCAATCTTTGTCTCATCAGACCAAAGAATTTTGTTTTTCATGGTCCGAGAGTCCTTCAGGTGCCTTTTGGCAAACTCCAGGCGGGCTGCCATGTGCCTTTTACTAAGGAGTGGCTTCCGTCTGGCCACTATACCATACAGGCCTGATTGGTGGATTGCTACAGAGATGGTTGTCCTTCTGGAAGGTTTTCCTCTCTCCACAAAGGACCTCTGGAGCTCTGACAGAGTGACCATCGGGTTCTTGGTCACCTCCCTGACTAAGGCCCTTCTCCCCCGATCGCTCAGTTTAGATGGCCGGCCAGCTCTAGGAAGAGTCCTGGTGGTTTCGAACTTCTTCCACTTACAGATGATGGAGGCCACTGTGCTCATTGGGACCTTCAAAGCAGCAGAACTTTTTCTGTAACCTTCCCCAGATTTGTGCCTCAAGACATTCCTGTCTCGGAGGTCTACAGACAATTCCTTTGACTTCATGCTTGGTTTGTGCTCTGACATGAACTGTCAACTGTGGGACTTTATATAGACAGGTGTGTGTCTTTCCAAATCATGTCCAATCAACTGAATTTACCACAGGTGGACTCCAATTAAGCTGCAGAAACATCTCAAGGGTGATCAGGGGAAGCAGGATGCACCTGAGTTCAATCTTGAGCTTCATGGCAAAGGTTGTAAATGCTTCTGTACATGTGCTTTCTCAATTTTTTTATTTTTAATAAATTTGCAAAAACCTCAAGTAAACTTTTTTCACATTGTCATTATGGGGTGTTGTGTGTAGAATTCTGAAGAAAAAATGAATTTAATTTATTTTGGAATAAGGCTGTAACATAACAAAATGTGGAAAAAGTGATGCGCTGTGAATACTTTCCGGATGCACTGTATATCCTTCACTTGAACATGGTTTTCATTGTGAATTATTTCTTTATTTGTGAAGAAACTGTACCTTATTTTATTGTTTGGACACTGATTTAAAAATATCAAGTACAATGCACATTTCTCATCTACCCTTATTATGCGTCCTTTTTCAACCTTGTCCATCTCAGATTATGAGTTTAGAAAACCTGAGTTCAAGGAGGAAATGCCAACTGCGGGCAACCAGACTTCACAGTTCTCTTCAAATCATTCCCACTCAAATAAGAAGTCTGACTACGCAAATTGAAATTATTTGTTCAGTACTTTTTGGATGTGGTTTTAAACTAAAGATCTTATTTTTGGAAACAGAACATGGGAAGATGTGCAATAAACATTAACAACTGTCATTTGACAGTCTCTGGAACATTGATTAAAATCAGAAATGTTAAGATTGAAGGTGAAAATTAATATACCATACCACCCTGTTTTCTTCTTCTTCTTCTTTTTTCAGCTGCTTCCATTAGGGGTCGCCACAGCAGATCATCTTCTTCCATATCTTTCTGTCCTCTGCATCTTGTTCTGTTACACCCATCACCTGCATGTCCTCTCTCACCACATCCATAAACTTTCTCTTAGGCCTTCCTCTTTTTCTCTTGCCTGGCAGCTCCATCCTTAACATCCTTCTCCCAATATACTCCGCATCTCTCCTCTGCACATGTCCAAACCAATCCAGTCTCGCCTCTCTGACTTTGTCTCCCAACCGTCCAACCTGAGCTGACCCTCTAATGTACTAATTTCTAATCCTGTCCATCCTCGTCATACCCAATGCAGATCTTAGCATCTTTAACTCTGCTACCTCCAGCTCTGTCTCCTGTTTTCTGGTCAGTGCAACCGTCTCCAACCCATATAACATAGCTGGTCTCACTACCGTCCTGTAGACCTTCCCTTTCACTCTTTTTGATACCTGTCTGTCACAAATCACTCCTGACACTCTTCTCCACCCATTCCACCCTGCCTGCATGTATTCTGTCTTGTTCCTACTGACCTTCATTCCTCTCCTCTCTAGAGCATATCTCTACCTCTCCAGGGTCTCCTCAACCTGCTTCCTACTCTCGCTACAGATCACAATGTCATCAGCAAACATCATAGCCCATGGGGACTCCTGTCCTGCTCAATCCTGAGCAGGGTTGTGGATGAATAAGGGTGCTAGGCAATAAGTGCCCCTGGGCAACACACTAGTCCATCACAGGGTGCGCATACATCACATGTCTACTAGGGCCAATTTAGTGTTGCCACCTATCCTGTAAGTAAAAACTAAAGTTACAGAAATAGAAAACAGGGAGTAATAAAAATGTTACTAATGCTTACAGTGAGCTTCTCATTCTAAAGAATTAAAGTTCACATGTGACACACACTAGCTTACTGAGGAGAATAAAAACTTAATAGTATAATGTACACTTGAAATCCATTTCAAAGTCAGTGGTGTCTTAAGTATATCCTCAGTCACTGGTCAAAACAACTCTGGATGTGGCTAGAAATTAGATCATTTACAAATTTAATTCTTTAGTTTTCTGTAGGCATTCCTGGACAGAAGAATGTTACATAGCTGTGAAACTGGTTTAAAATTAAGTACAAAGTGCAAATTTCAGCCAAATAGCCCAGTATTCATCCATTGGTTCTAAAACAAATTTTGCTGAGTGCAATTGGGGTATTGAGCTGGAAACACCAGTACACTTTAGAGAAAAGTAGCAGGAGGTAAACTTTTATGAAGCAGTCTCATAGTCTAAAAGCATCTTAGCTGTGATTTGGAACAGATTTTAATGATAGAAGATGCAAGAGACCTATCTGCCCACTGCCATTTCCTCAAAAAGAGATCTAATCAGTTTTTGGCTGTGGTTGCTTTTCCATTTTGCTTAAGGTATTCCCATATCTTTCCCCTAAATCGTATTTAATTTCATCCATGGAAAATGATAAGATTTTAATTAATTTTTCCCATCTGCCTATTTCAGCAGGGTTATAAGGCTTGAACCAGTTCTTCACAGTGCGCTATTCAGTTACAGGGCACCTTTAATGCATATACCAAAACTCACTCTTGGATTTGTATTAATAAGCCAAAAATCTCACAAACACTCCCCAAGCACACCAAGTACTTTTCCCCCAGTTATTGAATTACTAAGAACTGTTAAATGAATTATGCTATTCAATAAAGATAAATTATAAAACTGCAAGTTAATAAAAAATCATTTTAGAATTGAACTAAGAATTTTCAACAAGTATATACTGGTCTAAAAAAGAATCAATGAAAATATGAGCAAAAACAATGTCAAAATGTATTTTTGTAAAAAATAAATGATCATTTATACAAGTCAACCAGTGTACACTTTCCCTTCATGCTAGCACACAGAAAGAAGATGAGCTTAAATCAGCATTAGAGGGTATGTGAGGAAGTGCCGGCTGCTTGGCCAATTTACTTTGGCTATTGAATGTGCTGTCTCAGTTTGCTGGCTTGTAAATGTGATGATCTTGCACCAGGTCATTAATAATTGTGTGTACTTTAAATGAATTGTAACTTTTCAGCTCACACACAATGAATGCACTGTGATCATAAACAAGGTAGTTCAAGTTGTCAATGTATGTGAGTATAGAGAGCTTATCTGACTGTGTTGTGTATGCTTTGGCTCTCAGGTCATACAGATCCACATTGCTTATTAAACTCGGCTCGCTTAAACAATTTTGCTTTGCGTTCTGTATGTATTTATCTCCCATTATAAGCATCCAATACAAACTTCTATAGATGGTGTCCTTACCCCACCGTGCAGTGTGGTGAGACGTAGTACTTATTCCTTTTAGAAAAGGAGCAGCTATCTAAAAGTGTTCTCCTATTACCAGAACAGGATAGCAACATAATAGTACCACATATGTTGCAAAAAAAGTTGTCATTTTTGCTCTGCTTATTTAAATGATTACCTTATGTGCCGTTTTTGGCTCAGTATTTTCATTGCATCATTAATTGGTAATGTTCATTTTTAGGATCATGTACAGTATTTAATTATAGAATCGTATGTGTAATGCATTTAATAAATTTAAATGGACCAAAATTTAATTGATCTGTAGTTGTAAAGCTAGTAATACTGTAGCCTTTCAAGTCAGCTCCAATATGGATCTGATTAGAAGATATGTGATAACGGAGGAATTCAGCTAGTTGTTGTACAATTTTGAAAGCTATGGTGAAATGGTTTCCAAAGTTGGCTGCTGCTTATTTGCTGAACCAGGGAGAACTTAAAGCAAAGCCTACCGATATAGGGTGACACAATTTCACAGTGTTAGTGCTACTGTCTCGTAGTAAGGAGACTAGGGTTCATGTCACCGGTCCTCCCTGTGCGGAGCTTGCATGTTCTCCCCATGTCAGCAGGGGTTTCCTCCCACAGCCTAAAGAAATGCAGGTTAGATGTACTTGCAAGTGTGTCTTTGTCTGTGTAAGTGTGTTTGTTCTCCCTGCAGTTGATTTGCACCCTGTCCAGGAATTGTTCCTGCCTGCTTCCTCGGATAGAGTCCAGCCCCCTGTGACCTTACCCAGGATTAAGCAGGCTTAGAAAATGGTATGAAATGCTAAGTTAGTATGGGTTTAGTAAGGCTAAGATCAATAGATGGTGGCATCCAAATGAGATATTACTTGACAAATGCATAGTGCCTGCAGGTAGGGTTGTCACAATACCAAAATTTCAAACTTCAATACTATTCTAAGAAAACTATTGAAATTCAATATCATTTTTGATACTCAATATAGTATATAATGTAACTCAATGAAAAAATATTTGAATAAATTCTAATTCTGTATGCATTGAGTCTTTACATTGATAAAAACAAATAATAGAAATTGTAGTCATTAAACGGAGATACTTCAAGTGTAATCTTTTGTAAAATGTATGAGTAAAGTTCTGTACACAATAAAAAGTAAAGAGGTTTAAATCCAGTTTAACTTTTTTTACATTGATGAAAACAAATTCCTTTACTTGGATAGAACAATGACATGTTACAAATAACAATAAATGCTACCTGGATTGGTGTAGAGGTGTTCATACATGGGTGAATATGGAGGAAAGGCGCTGAAGGTACACGTATAGGGCAAGAGACTGCAGATATTTTTTAGTTATTCAATTACCTGTCTGTAACCAGTACTCTGGCCACTGATCAATAATTGACTTCTTTATCATGTTGGAAAGCAGACTTCAAAGCTGATTTGTAGAAGGTGAATGGCAGTCCTAGAACAGAAAACCGGTAATGTTGATATTACTAAGTGGTGGGTACAGCACATTGTACCCAGGTGCATGCATGTGCACAGCTTAGGGTTGGACAATATGGCAAATTAATTAAACCTGATAATTTTTTTTAATGTATGACTGATTTTTTTTTTTTATACACATTTTAACATAGAAATCACTTTCAACTAGTCATGTGGGAACAAAATGAGGATGCCCAAATTTTGGAAACTGAAAATGCTGCTGTGTATTTCTCAGAAATACAAAAACATGTATGTTTTCATTGTCATTGAGGAAAGGTGCAAAATAAGAAAATGTCTCTCTGTGCAAACTTTCCCGTACTTAGAGCTGGGCGGTATACCGGTTCATACCAAAAAACGTTTTTTGTTTTTGTTATGATAAGGATTTTTCTTATACCGCAACACCTGTTTAAATAGCCTAAACAACGTTCAGAACGTGGCGCAGTGGGAAACTGTTTAAGGGGGGGGACTTTTTTATTGCTGCACCGCTAAACACAAATACAATGGAGTACATGCATTAGTGGAGGTATTGAATGGTCAAAATGGACAGAGAACATTCCGAAACTGAAGCTGTAGCAGACAATAAAGTTGAACATGATAACACAGAAGAACTTTTTTTGAAAAAAGGAGGTGTGTCTGTTGTCTGGAGATACTTTGGTTTTATAAGGTCGGATGTGGACCATTATGTTCAAATGTGTGAATTCTGTTTCTATACTACTGGATAATACTGTAAGCCAAGTTGTACATGTTTTATTTTTTTCAATACTGTGTAATGTACCTGGGTACTGTGTAATAGTGTGACGACATGTTGACTTTATTCTTGACATTTCCACTTTAATCTCGACACTTATGACGAGAATAAAGTTGACATTTCTACTTTTATTCTCGCCGTTTATGTTGAGATTAAAGTTGACTTGTTGACTTTATTCTCGTAATTTGTCATTAAAGTAGAACATCGTAAACTAAACTTCATCTTAAAATGAATATTTAATTTACTAGATTTTCTCAAACCCCGTCATAAGTTATGTAGCACATTAAATGCTTTGTGTTAAGTGTTCCCCGAGCCATGTTAATTGCTATGTGCTTCTTAAACTGACTTCCTCTTGCACTAAGAGGAGGTGCAGGCAGCGATCACCATACAGAATACATTAATTTCATGATATTCCTGCTCTCTGAACATTTAGAATGCCAAGATAAATACTTGATATCATTTTCATGATGAAATGCATTAAAGCATGTATTAATCATGTGGGGGCACGGTGGCGTGGAGGTTGCACTACTGCCTTGCAGCAAGGGGGTTCTGGGTGTTCCCCTGGTTTGCTCGGCGTGCTTCAGTTTCCTTTAAAAGTCAGGTAGGATGTGGGGTTTTGTGATGCTAAATTGACCCTGCTAGTGTGTATGTGTGTGCTCGTATTCACCCTGCGAGGAGCTGGCGCCCTGTTCAGGATTTGTTCCTGCCTTGAGCACGATGCTTGCTGGGATGGGCGTAACCCTGAATGGATGGCATAATTAAACATGTATAACGAAGATTTTTTTAAAGTTTTGAACACTCTGTGGTCTAAGTTTATAACTAGTCCTAATTTCACAAAGACATTTATCGTGTGTTGATTGGTTAGGTGGAGAAAGAAAAAGGAAGGATAGGAGCTGAGGGTTTGGTACATCAGATGGGAGACAGCATGCATGCAATAAAGAAAGCCCGCTCAGAAGAACATCCATTGAATTCTGTGTTCGTGTCTCTGACCACCAGATCATGAACCCAACATTTACACAATATTTCAGTTAAACCTGTGCAATACCCATTCATATATCCAGTTTTTTGGAGCCTCTTCACACCTGCCATAATGTTCTCTACACTGAACGTACACCTGGGGACCCCTTACTGCGAGGGAGCAGCACTACCGCCACATTACCGTGCATGTGTAATACACACTTAAATGCATTTCATCATGAAAATTATATAAAGTATTTACCTTAGCATTCTAAATTTCCAGAGAGCAGGAATATCATGAAGTGAATGGATTCTGTGTGGTGATTGCTGCCTGCACCGCCTCTTAATGCAGAGGAAGTCAGTTTAAGAAGCGTGTAGCGATTAACAACTGGGTGATGATACCAGTACAGTAAATTTTATTTACAGCCTGTCTGAGGAACAGGCATGTTAAATGCGCTTCTGCAGCTGGTTATCTTTGGACTTCTTGATCAGTTAAATTTTCTTCAGCTCCATCTTGCCTATGTTTATATAAAGGAAGCACATTCTATACTTGACGGGAGTGTTTAGCATGTATCTAAGTTTCAGAAGTTATTTTGGAGAGAGAACAACAGAAAGGCTATTTATTATTAATGTCATATGTGGATGGAGATCTTCTTGGAGAGTTTGAGCAGAATTTTAATTTTCTCTTGTTTTCTTGACCCACTTTTGTTGTGACTTGGTGCTTCTCACCATCTCTTAGTAGATTTATTTATTAGAATAAATGAGTTGCAAGTTAGTAAGGCACACCATGGTACATCTTATTCAAATCAAGAGCAGCATCCATTTTCCTATCAAACTACAAAGCAAGGGATAAGAATATTTAATATCATGTAATCGTTCAGAGTTGCTGAGGTTCAGCATGCTGAATTAATTAAAGACAACATTCTTAGTTTTCTGCCAAATAGTAAAGGCAGTTGTAATGATTCCCTTATACTGATTGTTTTTTCCCAGTTTAAATTAAAAGTTGAGCTTTTTCTTACTGCACCTACAGGCAAAATCTATCCTTGAGTGCTTTAGTGGCTGCAAGCATTCTTTGATGCAGATTTGAGAATCCTTGATAATTAGATCCTGGGGCTCTGATTGCCTTAGTTTTATCCAATTAAATTTCATGATCTTTTACATTGCCAACAAAAATGGAATTTGATCCTTGAACATTACGTAACATTCTCAAACTTGCTTAATCCAATTCATTGTAGTGCTGGGACTGGGGCCTATCTCGGAAGTAAATCTCTCCAGGGCAAATGGGGAATCGCCACTTAATCTAACCTGACTAGAAGAAAACTCATGAAGGTTCGAAAAGAAGTGCAGTCTTCACACAGCTCCAGACTAGGACTGGGTTTGGGGATTCAAAGTCGTTAGTCAGGAATAGTCATAGATGATCCATCCTGCTGCAGTGTAATACTTGAATCAGAACTGAAATCCTTATGAATATGTGAATCTCAGTGTTTCCATTCTAATTTGATTTTCATTTTTGCTGTTTAGTCTGAGCTGGGACACTCTAATCCGATATTTGCAGCTGAAATTAATTTTTTCTTCCACTTTGTTTACTATGTGTTAAAGTTCAGATTGTATAGAAAATTATTTGTGCCAAAAGTAATTGCAGTATGATGTTTTAAATACATTGCAATACAATACATATGCAAGTGGTTCCTTTAACGTTTGCACAGTCCACTTTCTTTAATGTAAAGGCAGATATTTTGGTCTCTCTGGTAATACTGGCTTCTCTGTCTTTGTACAGGAAGTTCAGAGCAAAAAAAAAGACAAATGCATGAGCTCAAGTACTGTAATAGAGTGCGCAAAGGAGCACGAAAACTGAATTACCATAAAGTACAGAGAAGCAGATGCTAAAAAATACTTTTTTGTGATTGACCAATTTACTGATCACCAAGCAATTCTTTTCTAATGAAAATCATCTAATTTAGACAAGCGGCCAATTGTTTGGGGCATTAGTATTCACTAAATTTAATATTTGGTTAAAACCTCTTAACAACCCACACCTCAAAAATGTAACCATATTGCTTCATTTAATATCTCTCTATTATAAAAAAAAATCCTGTGGACAGGAATGACTAGGATACTATACGTGATCTTCACGTTAACATCACGGAAGACACTTAAAAGACCCGTGAGACTAAAGAGATTGACCACAGAGCTTCTCACGGGGACCTTAAACATGAGACTTTGTGCCAAGAGATTGACCCAGGAACGTCTCGCGGTGACGTAGAACATGAGATTCTTGCGAAACACGCCCTACTTACAACCAATATCAAATAAGACCACAAAGAGAAAAACAAATCAATTGTGTAAATGCTTGAGAAGAGAAACATGAGATTCTTGCAAGTCACACCCTACTAACAACCAATATCAAATAAGACCACGAAGAGAAAACCATCAATTGTGTAAATGCATATAAGGACAATACGTTATAAATGAAACGTAGATGCCTAAACGAAGAAGAAAGAGCAGCGCCAAGAAAATAGACTCAAAAGCGTTGGAGAGACAAAAAGGAATAATCTAGGTGCAAATTCAGAAAATAAGAAAAGTAATTATCAGCCTGGAACAAGTGCAATTGGAAAAAAAAGTAACTTTGGCACGATACACACGTGGGGAAAGTTAAAGAATATGAAAGTAGGAAAATTAGAAAGTATTAAAAAGAAAAAGTAAAGATCGCAGTAGCGCAAACAAATGGAAATTATTACTTTAAAAAGGGAAAATAATCACCAATCACATATCTTTGTAGTAAATGTTAAATTATTCTATCCATCCAGTCATTGGAAAATAAATCAGGACAAAGCGAGGACAAAACACGGACAAAGAAGTTTTCTTGGATTTCTATATGAATCAGATCATGCACGGAAATATAATAAACCAACATGTGACGAGTTATCAGCAATAATAGTTTCAAAAGACGGAGATATCAAAAACAGAGTAGATATTTGTGTTTATCTGAAAGCAGAACATGAATCGACATTTCTGTTGAATAATTCACAACATTCGATCCATTACTCTTTTCCTTGCTTTTACCAAATGGAGAAACAGAATGGTCATACAATATGAAATACACAAATTCAGATAAATGAATAACACCAACGCAATATTTCGGGGCAAAATTAGCGATACGTTCCAATGTATTTAACCCACTTCCGTCATCTCAACGTCTAACGCAACATTACATTATTAATGCGTATCTAAAAGTCGAAGCTAATCGTCCTTTCTTTATTAAATCGAATCAAGCAAAACTTAGAACGGAACATATGCAAAGACTCATTGATCACGTTCAAAATTCAAATATCAATAGTTCAGACAAATTCAAAATAGGTAAAGCAGTAATATTACCATCATCATATCAAGGTTGTCCAAGAGCATTGCAACAGTTATATCATGATGCAATGGCAATACCCAGAACTATCGGTCGGCCAGATTTATTTATTATGATGACGTGCAATCCGCAATGGCCAGAAATCCGGAGATTCTTGAAAACAATGCCACCAGCTACATCGGCGCTGGATATTCTGACTTTCGTAAGTAGATTGTTTTATCAGAAAGTCTTAATTTTATTGAAAGAACTCGAAAGGGTGTTCGGTCAAATCCGAGCATACCTTTACACGATCGAATTTCAAAAATGGGGTTTACCTCAGATGCATTTATTGGTTACTTTACAAAAAAAAAATTATTAACTGCTGATGATGTAGATCGTTTTGTCTGTGCTAAAATTCCAAACAGAGAAACAAATCCTGAATTATGGTACAAAGTCATTAAACACATGTCTCACGGACCACGTTGAAAAGATTCAGCATTTTGGGACTCGAAAGAAAAAAAGCTTTCGTTCAAACAACAGATATGACTAAGGCTGGCTTTCTAGATTATCACCGAAGAGATAATCGTCACGAACAACACACTTATCACGGAGAGAAAGATCAAAAAATTGTGATGATCGATAATTCAATGATTGTACCATATAACCCATATTTGCTAAAAAGATTAGATTGTCATATTAACAGAGGTGGGTAGTAACGAGTTACATTTACTCTGTTACATTTACTTGAGTAACTTTTTAAAAAAAGAGTAGTTTTACTGCACCATACTTTTCACTTTTACCTGAGTACATTTGTGAAGAAGAAATGCTACTCTTACTCCGCTGCATTGGGCAACACTCAAATCGTTACTTTTTTTCCATTAGATAAGCTGTACTGTATTTTTGCCAGAGAGAAGCCGCCAGTGGATCTACTGCATAACTGTTTCACCAATCAGACGTAGCAACAATAATCACAAGACTCCGTTTCACCAATCAGACGTAGCAACAATAATCGCATGGCTCTGTTTCACAAATCAGACATAGCCATGCAGTCAGATGACCACACACAAACTGTCGCGTCCTCACAGACAGCGGACAGGGAAATAAAGAATACTGTACATGAAAAATGAGAGTCAACTCACTGGGTTTGAGTGAAGAATAAGCACGTTTTAACCAAATATGCATAGACAATCAAGGTAAAGTGAGACTTCTTGTACGTGCACAAGCTGCCCTGTTCTAATGTTATTTTTTTGTTATTATGTGTTATTTGGAGGGCAAGTGAATATGCAATATTATACTGACAGTGTACAGCAGGGGTGCCCACACTGTTTTCGGCTTGCGAGCTACTTTTAAAATGACCAAGTTGAAATGATCTACCTACATTAAA
>JANRMT010062798.1:13238469-13256112 GCA_026402145.1 Polypterus bichir lapradei
AGACCCAGGCGTGTGCGAGAGAGAGAGAGACAGACAGACAGACAGACAGGCCAGACGGACGCAGGCGCACGACAGACGGACGCAGGCGCACGACAGACGGACAGACAGAGACAGACAGACGCAGGCGAGAGAGAGAGAGGCAGACAGACACGTGCGTGCGAGAGACAGACAGACGCAGGCGCGACAGACAGACAGACAGAGAGAGACACACACAGGCGCGTGCATGCATTGTTGCAATGTTACTTTTCTTGTTTTTTTATTAAATTACGGATTTTTCAAATGTTCATTTTTTTTCCCTGTGCTTAAAACTCATTAAAAAAGTGTTTTTAGCGAGTGGGTCGTAAGGTTATAGCACAAACTCTTGCAGTGTTAGTTTTCTCTGTTGTTCAAGGTTTGTGCTTAAAAACTTAAAAAAATATATATTTAAATACAGTTCATACAGTCTGGAACGGATTAATTGTATTTACATACAATCCTGTGGGGGAAATTACTTCAGTTCACGACCAAATCGGTTACAAACAGAGTTTTGGAACGAATTATGGTCGTGAACCGAGGTTCCACTGTATTACTGTCAGACAAAATTACAGGCGTTTTACGGAAATACAAACCAGTATTACTGAGAGAGAAAATTAAAGGCACACAATACAGTGACGCATATTACAGCCACATACAAGGTCCCTTGCCATTTAATATAGACTGTTCCTACTAATGTTTATGCACTACTGTTCTAGCACCCGTTATTGTAACGGGCTTAATGTCTAGTAGTTAATAATACAAAAAGTCCAACTAGAACGTGAAAGTAGCTTTTCACACACTATAAGATAATATGAAATAATTAGCATGCTTTGGAAAGATATACTGTGGTGTTTATGTAGGTGCTTGCACACGTCTGAGCTTAATGCTTCATCCTACTTTTGGTGCAGACAATGCAAAGCTGGAGCCATCTGTATTTTTAATATGACTCATGATGGATTTTCCCTGTTTTATAGTTTGGCATAAAACAAAGTTGCTAAAGAGCAAAATTACATTTAGTTGTAAAGTAGAAAAAGTATATCAAGGCCAAGTAAAAGTCTTTAGATTAGTCTAAAAAATATTATCTTGCTTATGTAGTGTGTTTTTCTTTGTTTGTTTATATATCTATAGTGGAGATGCTTGTGTGGCCCCTGAACCCAAACGCACACTAAAGAAGTCAAAAATAGAACGTAATAACACAGAAGGGTACAGGACTTTGGACGCAGAATGTTAAAAAGTAAGGGACTATGTATCTGTTGATACAATACAACCAATGCATAACATACAGAAAAATATATCTTGTATTTTCATTTTAAGTTAATTAAAACAGTCAACATTTAAAAAGTATGATATTTGAGGGCTTTGGAAAGAAACAGTGGATTTTTTTCCTGCATATTCCTTGGCGGCATATGTAGCAGAAAATAAAAGCAGCATGTAATCATTTTTAAAATATTGTTAAATATGTTGGCAAAACAGTTTTTTTTTTCTTTTAGCTCATAAACCATAGAAATGCATCTAAAGATTTGAATGTGACAAACATTTATATGATTTATACGATTTTTAAGAAAAATGCGTGTGCAACAAATCATTATAACTTAAGATTTGGCTGATGTTATTATTCACGGCAACTTAAAAAAAATTGAGTTACAACTGGTTGCATTTTCTTTTGTTTTTTCAGTTGGAGCACAGGGAGTTGAAAATGTCTTTCTTTTGGTCAAGTTGTGTCAGTAGCAAGATTCGAACCCACAGCGCCACAGTTTGAAGTCTAAAGCTATAACCGCTATGTCATACTGCCTCCCTATAACAGAGCAAAGAGTGAAGATATGCTTGCTGTGGAAATGTCACTTACATTGGTATATACCTTCTCACTCAGGGCAGAGGGGAGGGTTCAGGTGCAGTCAGTTATTGCTGAGCCAGCTTACAAATGTGAAGATATATCTGTGCTTATGTTTTCTGCCGTTCATGCGGGAATACAGTTGACTTCCATGTATGAGATCCTGTCATCCTCAGTAGCTCTGACTGCTCACTTGTTGCCAATCTTGTGGGACATGAACACCTCCCAGACAGCTCTCCCATGGCAGACTTCTCTAGTGTGGTGGTGATACAAATGACTCTTCTGTGTATATCTCTGTGGACATGTCTGGCACAATGTGTTTGTTGGGACTCTACATAAATACAAGTAACAAACATGTGCAGTAATGTTTATAAATGTATGTAACTATTGGCAAACTATATTAAATGTGATCAATGCAAGTAACCATATTAATATTAAATGATGCAAATAATTGATACATTACCTCTTGCTCCGTGTTCACAGTCTCTTAGATGAGGTGATCATTGACGTTGAGCCACAATACAGCATCCAGGTGCAATAATTATTTGAGCCATGGGTTCAAACTAGTGCTCTTGTGGAGGAAAGTCTGCAGGCCAGGGCCAGGGCCAGCAATGTCTTAATGGTTTTCTTAACATCCTTCATTACTTGACTGTCATGATTAGATGCCATAATTGACTTCAAGATTATCATTTTCAAAGGCACAACCATTAACACTTATGGTGTTATATCAGTGCACATCAGTGTTATGACTATCCTCATGGCCTTCAAAAATTTGATTGGGTCCTCCATCACTCTTATAATCAGATAAAAGTTTAATTTTTTCGTTCGTGTTTTGTCAGTTAGTCACTTAATGCCTGCTGCTGGAGATACCTCTAAACAATGTCATAGCTTCACTTCTACCTGTTAGGGAACTGGGAGTTGCAGCATCTCCCGTTATGTCTTCAGTGTTGTTGGCTGCTATTCTTTCATGAAAGAAGGTGACAACTTTTGTAAATATTATAAAAGAAAGAGGTGAGAGCTGTGGCTCCACTTGCGCTGCTTTCTGAGATGCTAGGTTAAGGACACAAACAAAACATCCTAGTTGTGGCCCCAAACCAGAAATACCATTATCAGTGGTGACAGGAGTAGGCACAAAGTTGAGTTGAGTTTAAGGAAGAGGTAAGACAGGCACTGGCTGGCAGTGAAGAGCTACCAGACAGCTGGGAAACTACAGCAGATGTAGTAAGGGTGACAGCAAGAACGGTGCTTGGCATGACATCTGGAAAGAGGAAGGAGGAAAAAGGAACCTGGTGGTGGAATGATGAAATGCAGGAGAGTATACAGAGGAGGAGGATGGCAAATGAGAAATGTGATAGTCAGAGAGATGCAGAAAGTAGACAAGAGTACAAGGAGATAAGGCACAAGGTGAAGAGAGAGGTGGCTAAGGCTAAAGAAAAGGCGTATGATGAGTTGTATGAGAGGTTGGACACTAAGGAGGGAGAAAAACACCTGTACCGATTGGCTAGACAGAGGGACCGAGGTGGGAAAGATGTGCAGCAGGTTAGGATGATAAAGGATAAAGATGGAAACGTTCTCAAAAGCGAGGAGAGTGTGTTGAGCAGATGGAAAGAGTACTTGGAGAGGCTGATGAATGAAGAGAACGAGAGAGAGAAGAGGTTGGATGATGTGGCGATAGTGAATCAGGAAGTGCAATGGATTAGCAAGGAGGAAGTAAGGACAGCTATGAAGAGGATGAAAAATGTAAAGGCCGTTGGTCCAGATGACATACTTATGGAAGCATGGAGGTGTTTAGGAGAGATGGCAGTGGAGTTTTTAACCAGATTGTTTAATGGAATCTTGGAAAGTGAGAGGTTGCCTGAGGAGTGGAGAAGAAGTGTCTTGATGCCGATATTTAAGAGTAAGGGGGATGTGCAGGACTGTGGTAACTACAGGGAAATAAAATTGATGAGCCACAGCATGAAGTTATGGGAAAGAGTAGTGGAAGCTAGGTGAAGAAGTGAGGTGATGATTAGTGAGCAGCAGTATGGTTTCATGTCAAGAAAGAGCACCACGCATGTAATGTTTGCTCAGAAGGTGTTGATGGAGAAGTTTAGAGAAGGCCAGAAGGAGTTACATTGCGTCTTTGTGGACCTGGAGAAAGCATATGACAGGGTGCCTTGAGAGGAGCTGTGGTATTGTATGAGGAAGTCGGGAGTTGCAGAGAAGTATGTAAGAGTTGTACAGGATATGTACGAGGGAAGTGTGACCATGGTGGGGTCTGCGGTAGGAGTGACGGTTGCATTCAAGGTGGAGGTGGGATTACATCAGGGATCGGCTCTGAGCCCTTTCTTATTTGCAATGGTGAAGAACAGATTGACAGACGAGATTAGACAGCAGTCCCCATGGACTATGATGTTTGCTGATGACATTGTGATCTGTAGCGATAGTAGGGAGCAGGTTGAGGAGACCCTGGAGAGGTGGAGATATGCTCTAGAGAGGAGAGGAATGAAGTTCAGTAGGAACAAGACAGAATTCATGTTGTTTAAATGAGAGGGAGGTCAGTGGAATGGTGAGGATGCAGGGAGTAGAGTTGGCGAAGGTGGATGAGTTTAAATACTTGGGATCAACAGTACAGAGTAATTGGGATTGTGGAAGAGAGGTGAAAAAGAGAGTGCAGGCAGAGTGGAGAAGAGTGTCAGGAGTGATTTGTGACAGATGGGTATCAGCAAGAATGAAAGGTAAGGTCTACAGGACGGTAGTGAGGCCAGCTATGTTATATGGGTTAGAGATCTCCAGAAAGCAGGAGACAGATCTGGAGGTGGCAGAGTTAAAGATGCTAAGATCTGCATTGGGTGTGATGAGGATGGATAGAATTAGAAATGAGTGCATTAGAGGGTCAGCTCAAGTTGGACGGTTGGGAGACAAAGTCAGAGAGGCGAGATTGTGTTGGTTTGGACATGTGCAGAGGAGAGATGCTCAGTATATTGGGAGATGGATGCTAAGGATAGAGCTGCCAGGGAAGAGGAAAAGAGGAAGGCCTAAGTGAAGGTTTATGGATGTGGTGAGAGAGGACATGCAGGTGATCGGTGTAACAGAACAAGATGCAGAGGACAGAAAGATATGGAAGAAGATGATCCACTGTGGCAACTACTAACGGGAGCAGCCAAAAGAAGAAGTAGTAAACGCATTCATACAAAATGCAAGGTAATGCAAGAAATAGTGAAATAAATACACATTAACTTTGTGTAAGACTATTCTGAGATATTGGGGTGGCCCATACTGAACAAGGATATCCAGATGAACTATTTGTTAGCTTGATGGCTTTATCTGGTTGTTTGGTTTACTCCAACATCTTACAGATGGGAGAGGTTCAAAAGGTTGTGGCCTTGATGTGAAGTCCTGTTGATGATTATTCCTGCTTGGTTCATGACTGTAAAATATTACAGGTCCTGTAAGGTGGGAAGACTGGTGCCAATGATCTTTTTAGCAGACCTGACTATTCGTTGTAGCCTGTTCTTGTACAGTATTTCTTTAGTTGCTTATCCAAACCACACTGTAATTGATAAGCTGAGGACAGACTCGGTGATTTCTGTGTAGGCAGATTGTTCATGTCCCTGCTAGGGTTGTCAGAAGTATCAAAATATTGATAAGTAATGATTGTAAAATTGCTTCAATTCCCATTTTTCATGGTATGGATTTTACAGTTTACATTACAAATGCACTTCCTGTTTTCTCTGTCTTTTGACAGCCTTTTAGGCTATCAGTGGGCATGGCAGGGTTGAAGCCTCATTTCCATCCACTCACAGGTTTTAATAATATGGTAACTTCAACAGTGTCAGAGCCTTTACCAGGTCACTAAATGGACAGCAGGAGGCCATCTGGAAAGATATGCAACCCAACAAGATCATCCAACAACCTCATAGTTGTTCATGTGGACATTCTAGTCGTCTTGCAAAACATTTGGGACTTTTAAAGACGTCATAGTTTACACAAAAATGCAATGTGCATTCTTGGCATTTTTACAAAGCCTTTTAAGTAGTGGTTTTTGTGTGTTAATTTACTGAACCAGTTGTTTATAAAAGATCATATTAATGTCCTACTTACATTTTTAATGTTTGTTTAGTTGAATTAGGCCTGAAGACTGCCCCCTAAAAACAAAATAGTGTTCTATTATAAATAGGGACTGATGTGCAGATCTAAATATATGAAATCCCATAATGTACTCAGTTCACTGTATTAAGTGATGAAACATAATGTGACCCAAGAGCCTCTGAAACACAGCATACTAAATTATACCTAGTGACTATTAGATATGTTAAAGAGAAAAACTGGGCTAGATTTTTTTTCCTAACCTCATCATGCCATTGTGCAAACTTTCATTGTTCATTTCTTTCTCTTCATCATCCAGTGTGTTTTCTGGTAGGACATGAAAAGCTGTCAGCTATCTTCACTTAAAAATTGTGTGTGTGTGTGTGTGCTCAAGTGCATGTATGTGCTGACATCTGCCTCCTTGTGTGCCTATTTTGTGACCGCTGCTGCTGGGGGAAGTGGCGGCCCTTCAGAAACCCTCTCTTAAACAGTTTTTCGATGGAAAAGAAACACACTCTTTAAGTACCTCTTTGCAGGAACAGCTGCTGGCTTGCTGCGAGGCGTGCGCCTCTTGCTGGGCTACGAACATTTAAAAGATCAAGCTGCGGCCATCCTGAGGTCTCTTACTCCCCTGTCTCTCTTCCCCCAGACTTCCTCAGTTCTGGCTGCTGCTACCAGCCCATTGGATCCCTTTGATAAAGAGGACTTTGTGTTCTTTTGAGCAGGAGTCGCGGCTGATGCGTCACGTTTGATAGCTGTTCCTTGTGAGGCCAGATCGCCTCTGTTTGTAACTGGCATTAAAGCAATAAAGTTTCTATTTCTTGGAAAACGTGCTGAACTCTCCTGTGCAACTTTGTGACCCAAACTTGACAATATGGATATCTGAGTAAATTATGTATTTCAAAAACTAATTATGGCAAAAAAATGCAAATAAGTAGGCCTGGTCCCATGACTAAACAGAGCAGACTTAAAAAAAAAAAAAATCCCAGAAAAATTAAATAATTTCTACAGCATTTATTGTTGGACTTAGGTTAAATGATTTTTGCAGTATATGGAGTTAAAAACTGCATTAGAAATAATAGGCCTGGAGCCTGTAACAAGACAAACACGATGCAACTTGTTTAACAAAGTCAGATCAATTTTCTTTGGAAGTTATCCTTGCATATTGGTCTCTGTGCTCGGGGCAGATATTTCAGAAACTGCTTGTTTTAAATTTTTGTATCTTGGCTAGGCTATAGTTATCAAGGAGCTCTATAAAACACAAAAAAATCATATTTTTCCAGCACAAATTGTCATTTTAAGACTTGAAAATCAATTTCGATTTTTCTCAGACAATGTGCTCAAAAGTGAACTTTTTTCAAAATTTTGAACATTGTCAAATCAGAACGTGAACTTAACTCAATAATGAATTTTTGACCCTATCCCCATACTGATACAGTTATTTACATGGAAGTGAAAACACCAGGCTTTAGAAGAAGTGCATTTATCGGTGGTGTTGCTCTTGAAAACAATCTGTATCTTAACTTTGAAAAGGTCACTTAAGTATCCATTTCAGTAGTCAAGAGTAACAATTAGCTGCAAATTTTTTGTTAAGATGCACGTTTAAAAATGAGAATTTGTAGGCTAAATATTGACATTTAAATGTGTTATCAGTCTGTACTGTTAGTAAAGACCTTAGCATTGAACTTGGGAGTCAAAAAATTGCTTTGGTACCCCCGATATTTTACAGATGCTTACTGTGTGCAACAAGCTCATATGTGAGACCGTGAGTCTCATGGAGACATGGGTAATGAGCCTCCCGGTGCCATGGATATGGTGGTAATAGAAGCCAGTGTATGCTTTGGGGACGTGCATTTACCTATTTCGCTAGGAGAGGGTTATAAGATAAGGAGAACGAAGAGTTTTATTAAGCGTACTGTCACGGAGGGCTTTGTGCACATCGTGCTCGTTCTGTTTTTTTTTTTTTTCCCATTGTGTTCGTTGGTATTTGCTCTGCACGCAGGTCAGGCGCTCCCAGAGCCATCGTCAGTTTAAAACGTGCTGCACTGCCCGTACTGTAACGTGTATGGGTAGGTAGAAGATAGAGTACTAGGGGGGGTGCCATGAGTGTCAGGTTTGTTTTGAGGGGAAGGTTTGGGTTTATTGTTGATGTCTTGTGATTTGAGGATTGTTAATATAATAAAAGTATCTGTTAAGGGTGCTAACATAAGTTTTGATTCCGTTTTTGTCACTGTGACTGTAAAAATCCCCCACCCCCCCACCCAGAGATAAGAATGGAGATGCCTTGGTGAAGCGTATCATTAAATGGGCTGGTTTTAGGTTATTTAAGGCTGAATAGACGGGGGGGACTGGACTGCAGAGAAGTGGTAGACGAGAGTGTTGAAAAACTGAAAGCGCAGTAGAGAGATTGTGTGGCTCAGTGGCAGGCGGATTCTGGGACTATGTAAAAAAAATGACAACCCTAGTAAGCCAGTGTTGACCCCTGATTTTTTTTGGTTTTGTTTAGAAGTTGGGCTGCAACAGAGCTATATATATATTTTTTGGCCTTTATATTTTTTATTTTGTCTTCTTTTTTTCACTGTATTTACGATTGCACCCTAAGAGCTATTGAAAAGGATTTTATGCAATAAACTGCAACTTCTTTAGTTTTAAGATCTTGACATCTTTGCATGGCTTTTTTTCTCTTTTTCAACTACTGTCCCAGTCAGTCCCAACTACAAGCAGCATACCTGCAGTTGCTGGTGTGTTGTGACAGCATATATAAGGTTAAGGACAAAGTCTGAAATTTCAAATGTGAATGATTGTCGATGCTATGTAAAATTCTGGCACTCAGTTCAGGTCTGCTTTCTGCCTTGCGCCTTAAACCCTTACAATGGACTCTTGGCTTCCAAAAACCCTGCATTGGAATAAGTTCAATTGGAGAATGTATGAGTGAATGAATGAATGTACTCTGCTTACCTAATGCGGGACTTACAGTTCCTCTGAAACCGTTACACATCCAGAGCAACATTCACTGTTACGGAATTAGGCAGGGAGAAGTGACAGCTGTGTGTCTGCTATCCTTACAGTTTTATGTTCTCCTCCAAAATGAAAAGTTTATGATGGCAGAAGGTCTGAATTGTTTTAAATCTTGAAATCGGCATGAGTATGCATTTGTTGGCATTTTAAGCTGTGGTTGCAGATGCATGTTATACTGTGTTAGACTGGAGTTAGGTAAGCTGCGTGATTGGATTAAAAAAGCGGTGAAAGGAGTCTTATCTACCCTATTTTCAATAATTTAAGCAAATCTGAATTCTCTTCTTAGGTGTGGTTGTAGGCAGAAATGTTTTCCATTGTTTTTCCTTGACAGTTGTAATCTTTTGGAAGTGATGTATGTATTCTTCTGACTTCTGATGTTCCTGTTTGTTTTTAACATCTAATAACACAATGCCTATTTTTAAACTCTTCATATAAATGCAAGCTTCACAGTGTTAGGTCAGCAAGTACATTGAGACATGAGGAGATGGGTGCCTGGAGACTGATGTGTACAAGTTTGTCCCTGGCTCATTTCCAGTGCTCGTCCTAATGCATTTCAAATCGGGATTACGCTGACATTGTAAACAGTATTAATGGCTTAGAATGAAAGGGATACACTTAGGGCTCCGTACAACATTTCAAAATAGGTCATATGTTTTTAGACCTGCTGCTCGGAGGTGTGGAGTTGAGTAGGCATCTTAAGCTTTATTCTTGTAGTTTCTTGCTTTGTTTTGGTACAGGTTTTTAATACTGGCAGGTAATTGTTACCCACCATTTTTCATTCTTGAATTTAGACCCCCTTTTGTAGTACTGCTGAGCTAAGAAGGGCCTAACTAGCTCATGTGGCGTTAAATCCTTTAAGTTTAAAGTCATTTGTTTCAACCTTTGACAAAAGTTATTTACATTAAAGTTTTTTTTTTTTTTGTTATGCCCTGAAACTATCTTTTGTGTAGTCCTATTTGGTTATTAAGGGAATTAGAATCAAGGTCTTAACACAACTGATTCATTTTTTTTTTGTTTTTAATCATTCTTCTTCTTTTGGCTGCTTCTGTTAGGGGTTGCCACAGCGGATCATTTTCTTCCATATCTTTCTGTTACACCCATCACCTGCTGTCCTCTTTCACCACATCCATAAACCTTCTCTTAGGCCTTCCTCTTTTTCTCTTGCCTGGCAGGTCTATCCTTAGCATCCGTCTCCCAATATACTCAGCATCTCTCCTCTGCACATTTCCAAACCAATGCAATCTCACCTCTCTGACTTTGTCTCCCAACCGTCCAACATGAGCTGACCCTCTAATGTACGCATTTCTAAACCTATCCATCCTTGTCACACCCAGTGCAAATCTTAGCATCTTTAACTCTGCTACCTCCAGCTGTGTCTCCTGCTTTTTGGTCAGTGCCACCGTCTCTAACCCATATAACATAGCTGGTCTCACTACCGTCCTGTAGACCTTCCCTTTCACTCTTGCTGATACCCGTCTGTCACAAATCACTCCTGACACTCTTCTCCACCGAGTCCACCCCGCCTGCATTCTCTTTTTTTAACCTCTCTTCCACAATCCCCATTACTCTGTATGGATGATCCCAAGTATTTTTAAACTCCTCATTCCACTTCTTCACCATCCTCTTCCTTCGTATACTCTCCTTTACTTCCCCATTCCACCACCAGGTTTCCCTTTTCTCCTTCCTCTTTCCTGATGTCACGCCAAGCACCCTTCTTGCTGACACTCTTACTACATCTGCTGTAGTTTCCCAGCTGTTTGGTAATTCTTCGCTGTCACCCAGTGCCTGTCTCACCTTCTCCCCAAACTCAACCTTGCAGTCTTCCTTTTTCAGCTTCCACCATTTGATCCTTGGCTCTGCCCTCACTCTCTTCCTCTTCTTGATCTCCAACGTTAACCACCATCCTATGCTGCTTAACTACACTTTCCCCTGCCACCACTTTGCAGTCTTCAATCTCCTTAAGATTGACTTCTGCATAGGATGTAATCTACTTGTGTGCATCTTCCTCTACTCTTGTACGTATCCCTATGTTCCTCCTTCTTCTTAAAATACGTATTCACCACAGCCATTTCCATCCTTTTGGTAAAATCCACTATCCTCTGACCTTCTTCATTCCTCTCCTTGACACCATACTTACCCATCACCTCCTTGTCTCCTCTGTTCCCTTCACCAACATGTCCATTGAAATCCGCTCCAATCACCACTCTGTCCCGTGGGTACACTGTTCATCATTTCATCCAACTCACTCCAAAAATCGTCTTTCTTTTCCATCGCACACCCAACTTGTGGGGCATATGCACTAACAACATTCATCATCACACCTCCAATTTCCAGCTTCATAATCAATTACTCTGTCTGACACTCTTTTCACCTCCAAAACACACTTGATATACTGTTCCTTCAGAATAATTCCTACCCCATTTCTCCTCCCATCCACACCATGATAGAACAATTTGAATCCACCTCTGATCCACCTGGCCTAACTCCCCTTCCATTTAGTCTCTTACAAGCACAATGTATCAACTTTCCTTCTCTCCATCATATCTGCTAACTCTCTCCCCTTGCCAGTCGTACTGCCAACATTCAAAGTTCCTACCCTCAGTTCCACTCTCTTTACCTTCCTCTTGCCTCCGGACACGTCTCTCCTCTCTTCTTCGGCCAGCAGTAGCCCAATTTCTGCCAGCACCCTGTTGGCTAACAGTACTGTTGGCAGTCATTGTTAACCCGGGCCTTGACTGATCCAGTATGGAAATTTGTATTATTGTCTGCATATTGATTTGGTAAAAGTTTACACCGGATGGCCTTCTTGACGTAACCCTCCCCATTTATCTGGGCTTGGGACCAGCTCGGAGAAACACACTGGTTTATGCAACCCCTGTGGCTGTTTTTTTTTTTTTTTTAAATCATTATTATGTATATAAAAATGTACCAAGCAGTTTTATAGGAAGAATGTATTTTTTTAATAATATTTTCATTTTGATTTTCATTCTACTTTTCTAGGTGTTCTAATTGTTTAATGAATCCATTATTTACTAATCAGCGAGTCTGACGCTGAAGTAGTTGCAGCCTTTGATTATCCAGTGTTGTTTGCCAGCGTGTCTGCTCTGCTCATTTTTAATTGTCATTAATAAGATACAATGAAGGGGATAAACTGCACAGAGAAAGCGCAAAATTTAATGAAATCAACAAAAAAGAGTTAAGCATATAAATCTGTAGCAAAAGCAGAAATATTTCTAAATGTCTTATAAATGTAAAAATCATGCTGCTGTACTTTTCTGAATCTATACTAATAAAAGGCAAAGCCCTCACTGACTGACTGACTGACTGACTCATTCACTCACTCACTCACTCACTCACTGACTCATCACTAATTCTCCAACTTCCCGTGTAGGTAGAAGGCTGAAATTTGGCAGGCTCATTCCTTACAGCTTACTTACAAAAGTTAAGCAGGTTTCATTTCGAAATTCTACACGTAACGGTCATAACGGTCGATAACGGTCGACAACGTCCGCCATGTTGAACTTTCTTATTTATGGCACCATCTTCACGAAATTTGGTAGGCAGCTTCCCTGCACTAACCGAAACCGATGTATGTACTTATTTCGATGTTATGACGCCACTGTCGGCCGCCATATTGAACTTTCCAACGTCACTAATTTTCCAACTTCCCGTGTAGGTAGAAGGCTGACCCCATCTTCATGAAATTTGGTAGGTGGCTTCCCTGCGCTAACCAAAACCGATGTACGTACTTATTTCAGTGGTATGATGCCACTGTCGGCTGCCATATTGAAGTTTCCAAACATCACTAATTCTCCAACTTCCCATGTAGGTAGAAGGCTGAAATTTGGCAGGGTCATTCCTTACAGCTTACTTACAAAAGTTAAGCAGGTTTCATTTCGAAATTCTACGCGTAACGGTCATAACGGTCAACAATGTCCGCCATGTTGAACTTTCTTATTCATGGCCCCATCTTCATGAAATTTGGAAGGCGGCTTCCCTGCGCTAACCGAAACCAATGTACAGTGGAACCTCGGTTCACGACCATAATTCGTTCCAGAACTTTGTTCGTGAACCGAAGCAGTTTCACCCATAGGATTGTATGTAAATACAATTAATCCGTTCCAGACCGTGCAAACTGTATGTAAATATGTAAAAATATGTAAAGATTAAGCAAAAATATAGTTAATCACACCATAGAATGCACAGTGTAATAGTAAACTAATGTAAAAACATTGAATAACACTGACACAAAACACCCAGGCTCCCTGCTCAGCTACACGAGCTGGCTCGCTCGCGCCCTCTCTCTCTGTAGCACACACACCACCAAAGCCCCTCCCTCAGCTACAGGAGCAGGCTGGCTCACGCGCTCTCTCTCTCTCTGTAGCGCGAGCACGCGCACACACACACACACACACACACACCCCCGATCCTCGCTCCCCCCCCCCATCCCTTCCTTGTCAGCTGCCCGCCGCTCTCTATCTCTCTCTGTAGCGCGAGCACACACACACATACACACACACACACACACACCCCTATCCCTTCCCTTTCAGCTGCCTGCGCTCTCTCTGCGCTTGCTCGCTCGCGCTCTATAATCTCTCTGTAGCAGGGGCTCCCGCAGCATTTTTTTTTAAAATGAGTTTTAAGCACAGCGGAAAAAAAGGAACATTGGAACAAATCCGAACTTTAATTTAAAAAACTAACCACAAGCAACCAAAAAAGTAAGATTGCAGGAGATCACGCTATTAACTTAAAGCCTGATCGCTGTAAACATTGTTTTTAAAATGAGTTTTAAGCACAGCAGAAAAAAAAGGAACATTTGAAAAAAGAGAAAAGTAACATTGCAACAAATCGCGTTATGAACTGAAAAATTAACTTTTGAAAAATCCGTAATACAAAAACCACCAAGAAAACTAACCTTGCATGAGTCGAGTTCTGGCATGAAGTGTTTTCCTTCAGGTGTTTTCTCTCTTGTGATTTCTTGGGTTTCTGGTGCTTTTAGCTGCTGGGAGTGAAAGCCTCATGCAGCCATTCCAAAAACAAAGTTCTTGTAAAACAACCCTTCATGTTTGCCCTCCACATTACTGGCAGTCTGGCTTTGTTTACATTGTGCTGCTTGAAAGCACGAGGGTTCTCAGATTGGTAAATAAGTAAACTGGTAAACAGTTTTTCCACCTCTTGTAATTTCTTTCTTTACTTCGATTTCAATTTTCTTCAAAACTTTCTTCTCACCACTCTTCACTTGCTTAGAAGCCAATGGAAGGAGAACAATGAACAGAGCTCTTGCAGCCACGCGGCAGCCTGCCTGTGGGGGGGGATGGTGCGTTTGCACGTAGGCAGGCAAACACGTGCTGCAATCTCCTCCTTCTCCCCCTTCCCAGCAGGCACATGGAACTGGGGGGATGGTTTGCCTGCCTATCTGCAGCCAGTAAGTGCAAGCCAACACGTGCAGCAATCTCCTCCTCCCCCTCCCCAGCAGGCACGTGCTTGCTCGCTCGCTCTTTCTCTCTCTCTCTCTCAGCTCAGCTCAGGCAGGCAAGGGAAACTGGCTTGTTCTGCAAACACGTGCAGCAATCTCCTCCTCCCCCTCCCCAGCAGGCACGTGCTCGCTCGCTCTTGCTCTCTCGAGCCTGCAGCTCGGTCACCGTGTGAGGCGGCGTTGGGTCCCCCATCCCAACGCCTCCCACGTTGATGGCTGCCTGCCTATATAAGGCCGTCTGTCGCTCCAGTCTCTACTTTCCCTTCCTTGCTTCGCCACGGTATTCACGTCTCCCTGCTGATAACTACAGCCTTTTTATTTAATCCACGGCTTCTCCGCTGTTTTATTGTTCATTTATTACGATTATAGTTATTGTGTAGGTATTTTAGACTTACTTTACATTGTTCAGGTACCCACTTCCTTTATCATGGAAGCCCGGAGATGGCACCTGCCTTTTCCATTCTCTTTGTTACATATTGCACGGCCATATCAGGCTCACTATTGATATCCGGAGGAACATTGTGTCTTATGTATTGAATGACTGGGACAGGTTCAAGGTGTGGACTGATGACAGTACAGGAGATAATTATACTATACAGGAGCACTAGAAGAGTGAAATGCTTAAGTGTACCGAAATGGCCAAATATTTTACACCTTTGGACAACCGCCAATGCCTCTTAAACATCTTAGATTCACAGGTGACGATTTCAGTAGTGGACACTTTGATGTTTAGAAATGTTTAAACTCTCAAAAGCTGGATGTGAAGTCCTACAAATACTGTCGTAATTGAAACAAACCATGAAACTCAAACCGATTATGACAGTAGCAATCCAAGCTGTGAGATTTGAAACAAGATTACTGTTCACATGGCCATCTGTACGTTGCATGCTCAAGAGTAAGCTCAGCGCACAGCTACAGCTTGGTCATATTACAACTGGAGGGCCGAACTGACAACGTGGCATACAAAGAGATCCTTAACAAATAATTATTGGTATATTTTCCCTCAGTTTAAAAAGGTTTAATTTTCTTCTTAATAAAAATGTTAAGGCAGTACTTCGCCGCTGCGAAGCGCGGGTATTTTGCTAGTGTAGAATAAAAGAAAACTACAGCAGCTAATTAAATGAGATCAGTGTTATCAGGTGTTGTCACTGATTAGGAATCTTGTGGGAACAAAATCCTGCAGCCACAGTGTGCCCCATGGACCAATGTTCAGAAACACTAGCTTAGGGACACAAAAGGAAGCCTGGAAAGAAGCTGACAAGGATACAGGGAAAACATGCAGTGCCCATGAAAAAAAATGTGAGATGGTGATGACTCTCAAACCCAGGTTTCTGCAGGCAGAACACAGATTTAAGTTCCTAAGTGTTGGCTTTTGTTTACTTTACTCAGCATTTTTCTGCTTCCTAAATACACAAGATATACA
Organism: Polypterus bichir lapradei; assembly: GCA_026402145.1. Taxonomy (NCBI): domain Eukaryota; kingdom Metazoa; phylum Chordata; class Cladistia; order Polypteriformes; family Polypteridae; genus Polypterus; species Polypterus bichir. The sequence continues at coordinate 13,254,301 of JANRMT010062798.1, forward strand.
ATGACAGTTTCCTCTTATTTTTCAAATATTTACAATTTGAAAAGCCCCACTCTGATTCCAACATATTAAGAAATAATGCCACTGCCTCAGTTGTTTCCCAGGAGGTATTATTTGGAATTGAGGGCCTGTATAGTGATATAAACCACATTGAGCAGGCTGTGTAAAGTCATCTTTTTAGTTTGTTCTATTTGGGATATGTACCACCAATGAAGTCTTTGAAGAGTAAATTTGAACATTTTAAATTATAAAAATGGCACGGTGGTGAATTCTTTGGTGAGTGGCGTTCACATGTTCTCCCCGTGTTCATGTGGATTTCCAGCAGATGCCTCGGTTTTCTCTCATGTTCCAAGCATTTACAGGTTTGGTGGAATGGATGTTTGTGGATTGTTCCTGCCTTGTGCCCATTGATTGCAGGGATCGGCTCAAGCTGCTCTGTGACCCATCTCTGGATAAGCAGTATAAAAAGATGGATGGATGGGTGGATTTTGATGCAATATATTTAGTCTATATTTGGGCTTTTTGTGCACTGATGAAACTTTTATGAGAATCTGGTTCTTTTGTGTACCTTGAAAGGATCATTCAGCCACCATCTTCCTGCTTGCTGTATACACAAAACTTTCTTCTCTTGTGCTTCCACTTAAAAGTATTTGTATTGTCCTTAATAGGAGAGGACCATCTGGTATCTTTCCAAATCAAAGTAATGCCAGGAATTTGTTTGCTACAGAATGTAGAGAAAAGACAAGCAAAATGACACCTTTTATTGGCTAACTAAAAGGATTACAATATGTAAGCTTTCGAGGCAACTCAGGCCCCTTCTTCAGGCAAGATGTAATCTGCAGAACATACAATGAAAGAGTGATTATAGAGAAAGCAAAAAGTAAATGGCTAGAAAAAAAGATAAAATCGAGTACACCCTGCTGACTCCTTGGGTGTTTAAATAAAAATATTTGCTTTGGCTTTGATGTTGGATGTAACTGTCATGTTCCCTCCTCCCCTGTACCAAAGTTGATTTTCTCTCCTCCTCTCTGTACCACTTTCTCTTTTGTCCATATATCATTCCATTTTGAATCTAAATTGTTATTTCCTCTATTATGTTCTTTGTCTGTTGTTGGTCTTAAACTATTGTCACTACTCTGTGGAAGATGTGCACACAACTTCTGGGCCAAGCCATATACTTACATTTGGGGTCCAGGCTGCTTAGGGTAAAATTGAATCTGCTTGTTATTTGCAAATGTTTATGACTAAGATTTTGAAAAAACTGTGTAGCACAGTTTTCAGGGTATATCATCCATTGCTTTGGCCCCTTGATACACACCTGTTTCTAACTGCTTTAGCTTTTTGCTTGTCCACCATGGTCTGAAATTCTAATGTACGGTCTAAGGTGCCACAGTGCTTATCCTCTCTACTTCAGGAGGCATATTGCTGAGCTTCTCTCAAGAATGTCTAAATGTTCCTAATTGTGTCTTTTCTGGGGTATGTCCAATGTGATAAAGAGGTCTACCACTAAATGATTAGGTCCTTAAATTTGTCTGTGTGTCCCTGGCCTTTCCTCTGTTTTATCTTTATGCTGTTTGAGCTCCCAAATTAGAGGTAAAACCCACATTTTTAGTAAAATATGTTAGACACCAAAATAACACTGTATAACCAAAATTGCCCAGTATAGCAGAAATTATAGTCATAATACACCTTTTGATAAGTGGAGTGTGAAATCTGATGGTAAAATGTTGCTTTTCGGAGACAATAAAATCTTCTGAGCAGCTCTATTCTATTAAGGTTTTGCAGCATTTACATTGAGAGACATCTGGGGGGGGG
>JANRMT010062798.1:13256512-13280089 GCA_026402145.1 Polypterus bichir lapradei
CAAAAATAAAACATAAAATTCAGACAAATTGAATGCTTATTGAAATGAAAAGCTTTTCCAGAGCGAATGGTGTTTTTTTTTTGGATGCACTGTGTTTTATATTCATTCTAATAAATAGTTTGCTATGTTTTTTGTGGCGGCTGTGTTAGGCACAAGTACTCTTAGTATCCTAGAGCTGCTCTTCTCTGTGCTCTTTCAACTTATGTGTAAACTGTAAGGTGCAGTGGTATTATGTAGATTTAGTATGTTTGGCTTTTTTAGGAGAGCAACTGCAAAGTGAACCACAGGGCTTAAAATACAGATCCATTAAACAATGTTCACATTGGTGCCTCCTTTCTTTAAGGTAATCAAGCATAATTCAGTAAATGCTGCAAGCGCTCACTCCAACGGTATAACTATGAAAATGGTCTGTTAGCAACGTGGGAGCAAATTCTCTGTGACAACTGGCACAAACAGAAGGGTCTGTGTCTGTGTCAGTGTCAAAGAGAATGCCTTTCAGCAATCACAGGAAAACTGATAATACTGCTGTTTTGAAGTATCTTGATGTTTTTTCTTCAGTGTATTCCTGACAGGGATTTACTGCCCAGATTTACCTTATAATAGCACTAAAGCAGATGAGTGGTTGTCTTGCTTTATAAGCAATGTACAATGGCAGCTTTTTTGTCATCTTGATGATTTCAAGCTTAGAAACAAGCTGACTCTTTATAGCAACATAGGAAATTCTAATAGAAGACTGAAGGGTTGCTGGGGTGCTCTTTTTTTTTTTTTTGCTTTGAGCTAAATTTTCAATGTGCTCTGTATAGTTGATTTGTAGTAAAGCTAATATAGAAACTTGTTTGAAGTGATTACGTAAGTTGTACAAAAAGTTTTGGTTTGAGGGTAAAATTAACAATGATGTGTCTTGGTGTTTTTTCACTTGATCAAGTTACTTCTTCAGATGTTGGAGTTGTGCTGTCCTAAAAACTGAATTTCATTTTTTTTTTCCATTCACATCTGAGTTTGAGTTAACTCCTAAGTCTTAAGTTATTATAAATGTCAGAGAAAGAGAAAGCTATTAAATAGATTGTAAGGAAATTCTTAGTCTTGCTTACTAATTTAAATATGTTTGTGGTAGAGCCACTGAAGAAGCCTCTGAGAGACCCGAATTAAAGGAGAAAAGGTGCCTAAAGCTTTGTGTATTCCAAGGACGAGAGGTTAAGTTAAAAATGCTTAACAAAGTTGCTGGTAGAAATAACCTGTTATTATAGTTAGTATTACAATCAGAATAACAGAACAGTATGAACCAAACCAGTTGATTAGTAATGTTAAAGGCAGCTCTAGAGCAGCTAGTTTGGTGAGCTTTGGGACAAATTTAGAATGAGAGAGCCTTTCCTAAGCAAAATGAATCTTGTTGCATCTTTCACAGTCCTAGTTTGAATTAGATGGATTTGATGATGTTTGTCACAAGTCACTGTAGGAAGCAGGCACGGGCTCAACAAATGAAGGTGTTTCTCAAGAAAATATGAGTAATGCAAATACTACATGGGGGGAAAAAGGGTCTATAAAAGCTTTATTTGACTTGCCCGCTGAGTATGTGCTTGAAGGCTTGGTCAATCTTGGATGAAACTGAGAATTAATCAGAAGTTTTAGTCATTTTTCCAGTCTAGTAAGTTTTCTGATATTTAATAAGTAGGGATGCACCAATATGGGAATTTTGGGCCGATGCTGATATCCGATAATGTCTATTTACTTATCTGCCGATATACGTATTTATAAGATACAGAGAAAAATGAGACTTGATCTGTCTGGACAAGAATTACAGACAAAGTGAACATTTATTTGTGTAACAATTTTGCACACCACATTCAATCATTAAAAACAAATGATATCTGCCACATTTGGCTGGCTACCTGTTGGTTATATGGGAAACAGTTTTGCAGGTTGTTGCTTTAAATAACAACTCTTTTTTTTTGATGGAACAAATACAACAAATTCAACAATAATCGAAAAAATGAAAACTGAAAAAAATGATAAAATGTACAATGACAATGAAATAAGCAATACCACTTAAGAATAACAACTTTTGCAGATTATTTACAATCATTAAAATGGCTTCTGCTCAACCACATTTGGCTGGCTATCTGATTCTTTGTTTTACAGTCTGCAGTATTAAACACTACATAATACTTTTTTTCTTTTTGATGGAATAAATCTAACCAATCTATAATTTTAAAAAACAGAAAAATGTACAACGGTAAAGAAATAAATAACTTTTTTTCTGTTGGCTTATCATTCTTTTCTATTTTTTAAGCATTGATGGGGAGGTTTTTCTTAATGAACAAGAGCATCTCTGCCTTATTGCAGGAAATTCTGTTTCTCTTTTCTTTGATCACATTAGAAGCCAAACTGAATAATCTCTCGCTGTCCACGCTAGTACATGGGACTGACAGGAACTTGCATGCTACTTTGGCAATGGTAGGAAGCTGGCTCCAGTTGTTGTTCCAGTATTTCAGTGGATTTTCATTCCTCTGGATTGGTGCTTCAGAAAGAAATCCCTGCACCTGCCGAGTAGCATGCATGCATACATATACAGCATTATATTCTATGTCATCTTTCATATCTAAAAGATCTGCATTTTGGCTTTTACCAGGGCTGTCAGATTAAGATTAGAATCCTTACAATAAAAATAAGTATGGCATTTGACTTGAATGCATGTCTGTATTGTATTTGCTATTTTTTGAAACATTTTATTAGTATTATTTTTGCTTTTCATTGTAGATCATAATCTGCTTACAAGTGACTCATTATTGCTTAAGAAACTCAGGTGAAAACAGTGGCTTCCATGAATGTGATTGGCTTTCCCACAAAAAGCAACACAAAGAGAAATAAGACAGGCACCACACTGGCACTTTCTAACAACATAGTTCAAAAGAAAACCAAACAAAATTGTCAGTGATTGCTCAAACAATGTAAATGCAGTCATTTTTTTCTTCTTTCCTAGAGGCCAGAGGACCTTATATCCCTGTGTCTATTTTTTACAATAAGTAAACTGAAACATTGTAACCCTTTAAGTGTTTTACAAATGAAATAGGTGTATTAAATGTTACTTTGTGGTGGTCTTTTAAGTATTTTGAGTATTATAATCAATTATTTAGCAGACAGCATTTTTCAAAGTAACAAAAAAATGTAAAATGAGTTTAAGTGTTTATTTCACCAAACTATTTAGTTAACACGCACCAAACAAAAATATGAAGCAAAGAAGCATAGGCGATCTTTAAAAAGGTGTGTGTAAAACAGATGCCGATTGTTTTAACTAATTGACTAATAATATGGGTTAACAATTCAGAAAACACATATAGGATGATCCTATAAAGTTACGTGCAAAAAAGATCTGTAAAATCCCACAGTAGTGTCCAGCACGTCTTAAGTAATATGAAGCCAAAGTTAGTACGAGGTAAAACCAACAACCGCTCTTTTACATGCGATTGCCGTTTCCCTTTTTTGCCTTCCAAGATTTTTTTATACATTCGAATTATGTTAGAATAGTGATATTCGATCCAACAGCCCTAGTTATTTACTTAAAACAATGTTTTTTTTTAACTCACCTATGTTGTCATATGGCTGATTTCCCGAGGCATCAATGTGTTCTCTTCAAGAATTTCATTGTACATTTTGAGGAGCGTGCATGCCATCTTGTCATTTATCTTGACCCTTTTCTGTTGTGGACAATCTATCTGTGATTCACTCATTTGCATTTCATTCGATGTAAGTTCCATCTGAACTTACAACATTTTGGGTGCTATTGATTTTGCATCTGCATTGAAATAGTGGTCTTTGTGTCTCGGGTCCACAATAATGGCAACACAGTACATGGGTTCTGTGTAAATCTCAATGAAACGATTGTTTACAGCCTCTAAGAGAGCGCTTTTATTGGTTTTGACTCCGAAGTCAGTATGAGCGTTTTTAGTCAACATTTGTTTTAAAGCATTAACTGAGGGAAGTATGTTAGAAACCAAGGCATCAGACTGGCAAATTTCTTTTGTCAATTGTTCAAATGGAATAAGGATTATGATTATGTTCTCTATCAAACCCCACTGATTAGGCGTTAGAGTTGCGGGTAACTCGAAATTGGAGGCATAAGCCCCAAGGGCTCTTTTCTGCTCCAACAAGCTTTGCAGCATATAGAATGCTGTTCCATCTAGTCGAAATGTCTTGTTGAAGCATTTTCGGCTGCATACCAAGTTCATTTTGTATAGTTTTGAGACGCGAGTTGACTAATTGTGAATGCTTAAAGTGACCGACTATTTTTCTGCCGATCGCTGCGCTGGGATAGTACGCCGTTGTTTACGGCACGCTGTAAAGTATGAGCCATACATGGCACACTTGGGATCCCGCATTCCTCCATAGTCTTTGCAACGTTGCGTGCGTTGTCTCGTAATACTACATGAACATTCTCTTTGGGTATTTTCCATGTTTCAAAGATTCTTTTAAACACCACAGAGTGCAGCACCTGTGAGTGATCCACAGCATTCTTGGGCGTGCAAGATTGCTTTCTGCAATTCAAACTTGCGGTCAATCCAATAAGCAGTTAAACTAAGCCTACTAATAGCACTCATATTAGATGTCCATATATCAGTGGTAAAGCTTATGGCTGTGACATCTTCAGCAAGCAGTTTGTGCACACGACTTTCCACAATCTTATGTAAGTCTGGAAGCACTATGTCAGAAAAATAATGGCAACTGGGTATCTGGTAACAGGGCTCGAGATGCTCAAGCAGCCTTCAAAATCCCGTATCTTTTACAACAGAAAATGGCTGATTGTCCAGAGCAATAAATTCCATCACCTTTGCAGTAATTGTTTGAGCTTTAGGGTTATCTTTATCAAATTTCTTTGATTTTTTTCAAGTAACTGATCAACACATTGAGCAACTGCAGTTTTTGATTTTGTGCGCGGTGGCGTAGGATTCTCCTCTTTTGCTCTGAGGAATTCTGTATATTTGTCAGGATGCCGTGTCTTCAAGTGTGTAATTAAGTTGGTGGTATTGAAATGTCGCACTTTGGTCACTCCGTGAAAAACTTTAGTCGGAACAGTGTTACAAATGGCATATTTTATGTCGCTCTCACTCACTTTGAAAAACTTCCACACTGCAGACATTTTCGCACAGTAGCCCAGCGTCGTGTAAACGCCTGGCAATCCGGGACACTGAACGCGTCATCAATTTCGGTTCGAAATATCGGTCAAATTTAGTCATCGGTCCTTTGCCAATAAAATTATTTTAACCCATTATCTGCCAATACAGATATAAGTCCGATATTATAGTGCATTCCTATAAAGTGTAAGAAGTCATAAATGCTTCCTATTCACTAGCCTGCTCGGTGAAGTCACGTGACAATAAATAATAAAAGTATCTTTTCAGATCTTGGCGGTTTAGTGAAAGTTTTTAGGCCTGCCAGTTGTCCCTGGGCTAGGTGTTATACTGTAGAAACGTCTTCTTAAGACCTTTTGTGATTACTTTTTTTCATGTCATGTATGCTTGTGACTTACAGTAAATAGCCTTTGATCATCTCTGTCCAGCAGCAATTTGTAAAGAATGGAAAACAAGGTTTATTCAGGTTTGCTATCACATTTTTCCCACTGTTACCTTCCCCTGCTTTCTTTCTGCATTTCTTTTTAATGATACAGAAATGATACATTCATCTATAAATACCAGACTTGCATGTGTAAAGTGTAAATATAACAGAAATGATTTGTGTTGTCAGGTAATTATGGTTCCATTAGTGTGTTTGTGCAAACCTGTCTTTGCTTGACTGTTCAGTTTGACCTTGAACTAGACCCAGTGAACCTTTTTTTAAAATGTTTACATTTTAATCCAGAGTTCAAAATTAAAATTGTGAAGCCGTATGATTATTAAGTGTTTCTGATGTTTTTTTTACAAACTATCTGTGCTTTACATTAAATTTGACTTGGTAGGCACATTGTACTTCATGAACTTGGTGCACACATTGATCATTGGGAGGTATGAATTCTCAAATGCTTGCACTTTAAGTTATGTATAACAGTAAGTTATATAGCATTGATAAAAAGGTGGAACAACAACTTAAAATATCAGGGAACATAAGTCTGTACAGTATCTCTTTGATTAACCAGGTTTCCATCCAAGGAGTTTTTGCGAAAAAATATTTAGCGCTTCAAATTTTAGCTGATGGAAATGCTAATTATCGATAAAATGTTGTACATGTCGACATAATATTTTTCCGTTTAACTTTAGCGCATACATTCCATATCGATACTTCAGATGTTGCAAAAACTACATTGGAAACACTTTTTGTCGGAAAAAAGGGCTTTAACGCAAAAAAATGTGTCACATGATACATTTTCATCACGTGCAATCAAAACGAGAATATCGGAGCGATTCGCATGGTCTGATGAAGAGACTCGTTATTTCTCGTGATGAGCCAATGCAGTAGCGGATAGGCTGGGTCTCCTGCTACTTAAAGGGGTACCTGAACTCCCTCCACATCAAGTGTAGCCTGGGGGTGTCTCTCAGGATGTCTAAATAATACAAAAACCACAAAGGTGATTTACTGTGCCAGTCAAAATATTTAAAAAACCGTGTGTTTCATTATCTAAACATTTTTTTCTTATTATTAAATGGCAGATGTTTTAGCATATATAAGAAATTCTCTCATTAATATTAACTTTAGTTTTTTTGATTAAACGTCGTTATTTTGTATTAATTCAAATTTCAGTTTTAATTAAAAACCTTAAGGGAAGCAGGTTACAGTACTAATTCAGTTGTTATCGCACTGAGATGGGATGTTGAAAGGTGGGCTCACCTCTACAGATCCGATGCTGCAAACACAGCTGCATCATGGGCACTTCCAGACTTTGCCAACGCAAATGTCTCGTATCATGCACCTGTCATCAACAAGGGCCTGGAGAACAATAGATGGCCACCCTTTGCGATTAATGTAATCGCGGTAGCCTTCCGTCGGGGGAAGAATAGGCACATGCGTGCCATCCAGTGCACCGTAAATCTGTGGCACAAGATGCACCAAAGAATTGCGGTATGCAATTTCATTGGCCTCCGCTACAGTCAGAAGTCTGATATAACGCCGCATTATTTTTTCTTTAATAGCGGTGCACACAGCATATACACATCGATGGACGGTAGTTTTACTAACCCCGAAAGTTTCTCCAACTACTCTATACTCGGCGCAGGTTGCCAGCTTGTAAAGGGCAATGGCAATCCGCTTTTGGGTTGGAACCGGTGGTCGGTGGCAACCTGTGATGGGCGCAACATCAGGACTGATGAATCCACACAACATCTCAAACGTCGGCCGTGTCATTCTAAAATGTTGCAGCCAGAGATTTTCTGTGAAGTGTCTCTCCACCACCTCCTCCCAGAAGGTCTTATTCTGTCGTCTCTCCCATACCCGTGGGTTTCGTCGCACTGGGGTACTTTCTTCGAGCTCTAGGGCTATCAGACAAGCAACTGCTTCATTCTGCTGTCGTCTTCAGATATTATGTACAATTCCAATTATTTGTGAAACTGAAATAACAGTAAGCTGGCAAATTTCAAAAAACTGTCTGAATAATCTCTCCATTTCTTTGTTTAGTGGAGGGGGTGTAACGTGGAAAACAAAAGGTAGATAATTTTGTGTATGTCGCAAATTATGTATGGAAACGGCTCAAGGGCAGATTTTTTTTTCCGAATACAACAAAACTTATGCGACAGTTCGTTTTGGGGGGGATGACGTCATCACGCACACCATTTTATCAATAAAAAGCCAGTTGGATGGAAACAGGCTGGAGACAGCAAATTTCGCACATTTTTTTTACGTATATTCTGTTTGTCGATAACAAAACGTCGCAAAAAACTGGATGGAAACTTGGCTAGTGTGAATAGAGTGCTCTTTTTTAATTTTTTTTATGAGCTGAAGGAAGAACAGTGTGGGTTTCTAACACATTTATTACAGAATAATAGAAGTACGTTGAAGAGTTGTGGGAATTTAGAACAAACTTTAGAGGCATGGCGTTAAAGTAGAAACCTTGCCAAGTTTTAAAAAGTATCTGGAGGAGTCATTAGGACAACCGATGTAGCTAAACAAAGTTGATTAACAGTATGGTCCGTTAAACTTCTTCAGTTTGCACCATTGTCAGTCTTCACCCTAGAGAGACACTATACTTAGTGAAGGGCTGCATCAGCATGCATCTGCAAGGAAAAAAGGTTGAAAGTCATTTCCTTACTGAAGGGGATGGAAGGAAGCAAGGCTGAAGACAACATCTAGGTGTCAAAAGTGGCTAATGGCAGCTTTTTCTCATCTATTATCAGCATTTCTCCTTTCACCTATCCCGGTTTTGTTCACCTCTCCTCCCTTATTTGTTATGTGCTCTTTCCTTTTCAGTTGCACACCTAATGAAGGCAATAGAATCAGAACATTGTGTCTTTAAAATTATTTCTTTTTCAATTTGGGAATAACCTTTAACTTTTTTACCATTGCAATGTGATTAGCTAAATATATTATGTAGATTATATCACAACAAAAAAATATTTAGAAGATCATCAAAAAGTAATTACATATTTTACTTTTTTGGTGTTATATTAAGCCTTACCGTATTGTCTAGAATTTGTTAAATAATAGACTTTGTTATTGGTAAGGCTTGTGGTGGTGTGCCAGCAGGCATGAGATTTTGAGAAGGAGATTGGAAAACAAGGATGTTTGAAGATTTTAGGAATCGGATGGAGAAGCATATCCCTGGATGACCTTTTTATCCTGTCACTTTATCGACAGGCAACAAGCTCTGAGGACTGCAGTATAGTCCAAGTAACAGGAATCAATTATAACGCTGTCTAAAACGTGGCAATGTAACGGCCCAAATCAAAATTAAAATCACAACTATCTTTCAAAAATAAATAAACCCAGTGGGTATCTTAGGGTATAAACCCCCACCCCAACATAAGCCAAAAATGGGAGTTCCTGAAACAGGATCAACAGTATAGTATTAGGAGATGAGGTGGAGGGCCTTAAATGCATTCAGGCTATTATCACATTTGTGGGCGTCCTGCGTCCCCAGATTTTAGCCTTTAATCACTATGTCAGATTTTCAATGGGTCAAAAGTGTACAGACACCAAGTTGACAGTCTCTTTTAAACAGCATGGATGACACCAACAATTAATATCATTACTTTTATCAGTTTTGGAGTTGCTAATAGTCATAATAAATAGTTAATTAGGACAGCTGTGGCTGTTGATTAGATTAGATAAACTGTATTCTTCCCAAGGGAAACATTAAATGATTACAGCAGCAGAAACATAAAACAGATATATAGACTTTAGGACAAAAACTCAATCATCAATAAATTAAAAATAATACAGTAAAGGTGTATTGTGTAAAAGAGAGGTGGTGCGCTTCATACAATAGATGGCATCTTAAAGAAGGAGCATTATCTGGAAATTCGAAAGCAAGACATTAAGACATCCGCAAGAAAGCTAATGCTTGGTAGCGGATGTTTCTCCCAACAGGACAATGATCCCAAATGTATACTTCTGAATTAGTAACACATTGTCTTGCAGACAACAATATGACAGCATTGGAGAGTCCATCACAAAGTTCTGAACTAAATCCCACAGAAAAACTGTGGACCAAACTGAAGAGATGTGTCTGAGCAAGGAGGTCCATGAATTTGACTCAATTTCACCATTTCTGTCAGGAGGAAAGGACCAAAACCCTGGCAAAATATTGTGTAAAGGCAATCCTAAGAGTTTGCTGCAGGGTTAGCAATGTAAAAGCAATAGCACAAAATGCAAACTTAGTGTATGTAAACCTTTGACCTACTGAAAATCTGACATGGTAATTAAAAGCTGAAATAAATCTGTCTCTTAATCATCATTCTTTTGGAAATCAAGTTGATACACTAGCCTACTTAACAAACTGTTTAGTATAGATGTTGTGGAAACGAGCTCCGTCCTTCTACTCTCCCGACTCCAGCCATCGAATGGAGGGAGGCGGCCCCTTTTAAACCCACTTGGACGTGCTCCAGGTGCCTCTCAATGAGTGTCTGCCGGCACTCTCTGGTGTGGCGCAAGTGCTGGCTGTGCACCCGGAAGCACTCCAGGTGTCCCTGGTCTTCTTCCCCCAGCACTTCCGGGTGTGGCAGAAGTGCTGAGGGCCAGGGCTTCTCAGGTATCAGGGCGCCCCCTGGCAGTGACCATGGGCCCCTATAGGGTTGAGCTTCCAAGCTCCTTTCCCATGGTCCCCAAAGCCACCAGGTCGGTCGCTCCCTCGTGATCTGGAGGAGGCTCAATCCCTCCTCGGGTCCTTCTGGGCGTCCCGGCTAGGTACTGCCTCCAGTCGCTCGCCACAATGTACAGTACATAAACTTATGGCCTCAACTGTACTGCAGATGATGGACAGAAAGGTCTGTAGATTTCTAAATTAAGCCAATCTGACAGACCTCCAATTTACTGCATTTTCAGGGCTTGTATCACTTTTGCACATGATTAGACGTGATGGTGTCTAAGGGTGCCTTTCGTTTCACAGTCCTTATATACTAATATTGAGACTGAGTTGGGTGTGATCATGGTAAAAACATCTTTCATAAATACCTCAGTAGACCAGATAAATCTTTTATAACCATTATTCATTTGTCTTTAGTAGGGATGCACCGAAATGAAAATTCTGGGCCGAAAACGAAACCGAAATTTTTGGATGCACTTGGCTGAAAACCGATACCGAAACCGAAAATGGCTTCATTAAAAAACATGTTTAAAATATTTTCTTTTTGTTTGTATTAAAAAAACTACAAATTAATTAAGCAATCAAACTTTTATTGATAATAAATAACAGTAATAAGGCTGTTTAACAATAACAAAACTAAATAAAATTTCTTTCTGTAACACAATTGTGCAAAAAAAATGCTAGCTGCTTTTTTACTTCAATTTTAAATTACTGTACCAAACAACAGTGCACAAACAGAAGAAAAATAAATAAATCCAACCTCTTACTGTAAACAACATAACTATACACACTAAATTGGTCTGCTTTTAATTTAAGCAAAAGAAGCAGGTTTATCTTTATGAACAAAAGTTTTTCAGTTTTCTGGCTGAAGACACAGTTCCTCTTCTCATGAAGAACATACTGCACTGAATAAAATCACTCAGTCTGTGCTAGCTTTTAGTGCCTTTACGAATTGTGCAAAATATTACCTGCATTAAACGTTTTACTTCAATTTTAAATTACTGTGCAAAACAACATTGCAATAACAGAATAAATAAATCAAACCTTTAACTGTAAACAACATCAAATTAGGCTGCTTTTATTTTAGCAAAAGTGGCAGATTTCTCTTTATGAACAAAAGTTGTTCAGCTTTCTGGCTGGAGAGACGATTTCTGTTCTCATCAAGAACATGAGATGCTGCACTGAATAATCGCTCACTGTCTGTGCTGGTGCTTGGGGCAGATAAGTACTTGCGCGCAGTCCATGCAAGCAAAGGAAAGCGATCTTTGTTCGCGCGCCAGTAGTCAAGTGGATTGTCACTTCTGCCAATGGGTAGTTCAGCTAGATAGGTTGCTACTTCTTGTGAGGCTGCGCTTGCTCTTACACCGCTGTGGGTTGGGACGCTTTCCTGTAAAATTTCGTCAAACATATCGGAAAGCGAAGGAATGTGCGCCTCATCACTTGTACGTGACCGTTTCTCAGGCACAGTTTGCTCTGTTCTCCCCGTCGCGGCTTGTGCTTCACCAGAGGTTTCAAGAGCCGTAAGCTCTGTTTGCACCATTTCGCGTACATCCTGCCTTTTCTCATCGTCAAAGTAATGGTCTTTAAAGCGTGGATCTAATATTGTTGCAATGCCGTAAAGAGGGTTGGACTCAATGTCTTGGAAGCGTTTGTTAACAGCTTCCAGTAGAGTTTTTTTAGCTGTTTTTACGCCATGATCTGTTTCCGCCTCTTTTCCAAGCAGGCGCTTCAGTGCTGCGATCAGTGGAATAACTTCAGCAACAGACGCTTGAGCTGAGCTTATTTCCTTGGTTAACTGTTCGAACGGGGCGAGAAGAGAGACAATGTTTTCCACCAACATCCACTGATGTGCACTCAAAGTTGCTGGCAGGTCGTGATCTGTCATGTATGCAGTTAAACCCGCTTCTGTTCAAGTAATCCTTGCAACATATAGTATGTACTGTTCCAGCGAGTGGCCACATCTTGCTGTAGTCGTTTTGTTGGCATCCCAAACTGTTTTTGCAAATCTTGTAGTCTGGAATAAGCAAGTGGAGAATGCTTAAAATGTCCCACAATTTTTCTCCCAGTTGCTGTGATTTCTGATATGCTCCGCTGACTAAGCACTCCCTCATTCACAGCCAACTGCAGCGTGTGTGCCATGCAAGGTATGCTCTTTAATCCACTGTCATCCATAGCCTTTATCATGTTCCGTGCATTATCTCTCACAATCACATGCACTTTAGACTTGTCTATGTTCCAAGTTTCAAACATGTTAGCCAAAGCATCGGATATTGCTGCTGCAGTGTGTGAGCCGACAAACTCCTGTGCATGAAGCAGAATGTTTTGCAATTTAAACTCCGCGTTTATCCACTGCGCTGTCAAACTGAGCATGCTAGTTGGACTAACGTCAGAGCTCCATATGTCTGTGGTAAAACTTAGAGCAGAGATATCTGTGGTCATGAGCTCATGAACATGTTTTGCAACACGGTCATACATTTCAGGTAGAGAGGTCTCTGCAAAATACCGTCTGCTTGGCAGTGTGTAACGCGGCTCAATGTGGTGTATTAGCCTACGAAATCCGATGTCCTCCACGACTGAAAACGGCTGGTCATCTAAAGCAATGAATTCCATTACTTTCTCTGTTATGTCACGTGCTTTAGCACTGTCATTTGCAAATTTCTTAATTTTTTCGAAAAATGTGGCAACCGAGGGTGTTGATGTGCTAGTTGGCTTAGTTTTAACCAACGTTGTTTGACGGTATTCCTCAAATTCAATTGCGTGTCTTGACTTAAGGTGGTGTATTAAACCTGTAGTCGAAAATGTCTTTGCTGTTGAACCCCCTCTTGAAACTTTTGCAGAGCAAATGTTGCATATTGCAACTTTGCTGTCCTCATCTGAAACTTTGAAGTGCTTCCAAACCGCCGACATACTCCGTGTTTGATGCGTAATGACAGCGCGAACGAGACGGGAGGATGGGAGAGGCGTGGCGACAATTTCGGCTTTTATTTTCGGCGCTTTCTTATGTTTCGGCCGAAACCGATAATGCTATTTCGGCCGAAAATTTTCGGCGGCCGAAATTTCGGTGCATCCCTAGTCTTTAGCCAGTAACTATTTTACTTTTAATTATAACTTTTCTCTCACTGTCCAAACCTTTGCAGGTTAGGTGTGTTTTCACCCTGCGATAGAGTAGTGCCCTGTCCAGGGATTATTCCTGTACCCGGTACTTGCTGGGATGGACCCGAAACTCCCTGTGACACTGCCCTTGCGAAGCAGGTTAAAATAATTGAAGATGTATGGATTAAAATGTAGCAACACAAAGTTTTCTTCAGGTTTGGTATAGTGCCATTAAGTGCAGATCAGCAGCTAAGGGTTAAGGGTGAAGCATATAATTAGGATAAATGGCAGTATTTAACAATATAGGAGCAGGTGAAGCTCTCTTGGAACTGGGATTAAGTTTAAAAAAGAAAATGTAAGCTATCTTTGGGCAATAAATTCAGTCAAAGGGCTGTTGGTTGTTGCTGGTATGAATGCACAAAGTGCAAGTTTCACATAGTGCAAGAATTACCCTGTTAGATAGACATGTTAGCTGTCACAGTAGGAGCTTCAAGTATAAGACAGCATTACATTTGAACACTAGCATGAGTTGAGGTGCATTTGCTTCAGTTGGATGGAATGCAGTAGTAGCGTAACCATTCTGTAGCATTATTTCCCAGCCAGCCTCAGTTTAGTGGAATTCCAGGCTCATTGTAAAGGGTTAAGTCAGCTGACGTGGCATAGTGAACTTTGGAGTTTACATGTAAATGGTGCCTCTGTGCAGAGGGAGCAAAGATTCTGCTCTAATCAGCGACATTCCCCTCTTTGGAGTTGTCTGTGGGCCTGCCTTTCATGGGTAAGATTTGGGTTAGGAGAGGTTATAATTTATATTAAAAAAAAAAAGCACAATATTTTATCATAACACTCTGATTAAGCTGTATAATGTTATGAGTCTTCAGCATTTACTCCACTGGTAAATTCTGTCTTTTATTTCTTCATATTGGTTAACTTGTATTTACACTAACTGGCCACTTTATTAGGTACACCTGTTCAAATACTTCAGGGGTGGGCAAAGTCATTCCTGGAGGGCCGCAGTGGCTGCAGGTTTTTATTCCAACCCAGTTGCTGCATAAGAAGCCCTTATTGCTCAAGTAACACTTCTGCTTCATTTTAATTGTCTCACTCGTTTATATTTTGAACCTTTATTGCCTATTTTAGTCTTAAACAGCTGTAGTCTTGGTTTTTAATCACCCCTTATTAGCAATCAGATGCAAATGACAAAAGAAATTCAGCATTTCTCCATTAAGCTTGTTTCCATTTACACCTGCGTGTGTTTATCGTGCACTATTTGGTTTAATTAAATACTTGGAAAGAAAATGAAGAGAAAAAAGTGAATGATTGAGAATTACTCATCTGTTTTAGACTTCAAATCATTTGGATGATATCCTTAGAAAGGAAAAAAATATCTAGGATATGAGAATGACCTGACAGAGCAGAGTTAAAGCACTAACGAGCCCTGAAATTAAATAATTGACAAGGATTTTTTTTTTAATTAAGCAACTGGGTTGGAACAAAAACCTGCAGCCACTGCGGCCCTCCAGGAATGACTTTGCCCACCCCTGAAATACTTGTTAAGACAAATATGTAATCATCCAATCACATGGCAGCAACTCATCGCATTTAGGCCTACAGACATTGTCAAGATGACCGGCTGAAGTTCAAATCGAGCATCAAAATGGGGAACAAAGGTGATTTAAGTGACTTAGAATGTGGCATGGTTGTCGGTTGTACATGGGCTGGTCTGAGTGATCTACTGTGATTTTTCAAGCACATCTATCTCTAGGGTTTACAGATTAATAACCAGTGAGCAGATGTTCTCTGGGTGAAAATACCTTGTTGATGTTGGAGGTCAGAGGAGAATGGCTAGACTGGTTTGAGTTGATAAAAAGGCAAAAGTAACTCAAATAACCACCAATTACAACTGAGGTATGCAGAAGAACATCTCTGAACGTCAAACCTTGAAGCAGATGGGCTACAGCAGCAGGAGACCACAGTGGGTGCCAGTCCTTTCAGCTAAGAACAGGCAACTGAGGCTACAATTTGCACAATTTGCACAGGCTCAACGGTTCAAGCTGGTGGTGTAATGGTGTCAAGGGAGATTTTCCTGGTACACAGCTGAGCATCATTTAAATGTCATGGCCTACCTGAGTATTTTTGCAGACCATGTCCGTCCCTTTATGACTGCGGTATATCCATCTGCTGATAGCTACTTCCAGGTGAAATTATCTCAAAGTGGTTTCGTGAACATGACAAAGAGTTCACTGTGCTCAAATGGCTTCCACGGTCTCCAGATCTCTATCCAGTAGAGCTCCTTTGGGATGTGATTGGATGGGAGATTCTCATCATGGATGTGAAGCTGACAAATCTGCAGCCACTACATGATGCTATCATGTCAGTATAGATCACAACCCCTGAGGAATGTTTCCAGCATCCTGATGAATCAATGCCATGAAGAATTAAGGCAGTTCTGAAGGCAAAAGTAGGTCCAACCCAGTCCTAGCAAGGTGTACCTAATGAAGTTGCCAGTGACTGTATATTCATGTTGTAGCTGTGTTTTCCAAAATTACCAAAGTTCAGCAGCTCTAGCTTAAAAATGGGATTCAACAAAAGCCTGACACACCAAAATGATTCCACAGACAAAATATCTTCATTTTGAAAAGTTTTAGGTAAAATTCAAAGTAAAACAGTTCATACAAAAAAGCTTAAATCTTGTTACATTTCAAATCTTTACAAATCACTTCAAAACGTTTCTGAACCATTTCAAAACGGCAACGTTTCTGAACCATTTCTAGACGGTCAGAAAACTGAATGCCTATCCCATTTCTAAGCTGAAAATGGGTCTTTTAAGACCCTGTGTACTGGGACCTGTTGTAAGCAACAACTGACTCAATTATCACACTGTATCTCAGTTTTAGCAAGAAAGTTCTATCACTTACTAACTTATAGAGGGAAAAGACTATACCATTGTCTATGACTATGGAAGAAATTTACATTCTATTCAAATTAGGCAAACATTAATAGGAGTTTAACTCAAAACTTTAACTTTCTGAGATTGGCTTTTACATATGTAATTATTTTTTTTCTATTTTGATACTATTGCATTTTCAGGGATCTTCTACCAGACTCGTAAGTATTTTTTCCTGGAGCTTATCTCCATCCGGGGAAATAGGACTATTGATGTACTGTATGCAAACGTTAAAGACGCATACAGTGCCACCCCGCTGCCTGCACTTGGAAAAGCAGATCATAACCTGGTTCTGCTTCAGCCTCACTACAAACCAAGAGTGAGGGCGCTACCTACAACCACACGCTCATTCAGGAAATGGTCCCCTGAAGCAGAGCAGGCTCTGAGATACTGCTTTGGAACTAGGGACTGGGATATCCTGCAGGGATCACGTAGTGAGAACATTGAAGAGGTTGTTGACTGCATAACTGATTACATCAACTTCTGTATGGACATTGTAGTTCCAGTAAGAACAGTATGCTGCTATGGTAACAACAATCCATGGATTACAAGTGACATCAAGGGCCTTTTGAACCAGAAGAAGATGGCTTTTAAAGGCGGTGATCAGCATGAGTTCAAGCGCGTGCAGAAGGAACTCCGAGTCCAACTCAGGGCGGCGAAGGAGCAGTACAGGATTAAGCTGGAGCAGAAGTTGCAGAATAACAGCATGAAGGAAGTGTGGGATGGGATGAAGATCATCACTGGCTGCAGCTCGAATCGGGGTGTCACCATCGAGAGAGACGTGGAGAGAGCAAACCAAATGAACAACTTCTTTAACAGGTTTGACCACCCTAACCCACTCTCACCTCGGAGTACTGCATCCTCCAACCATCCTTCTGCTGATACCAGCATAGGAGAGACATTCCCACCCACAATTACAGCAGCACAGGTGAGCAGAGAGCTGAGGAGACTTCGTGCCAGCAAAGCAGCGGGTCCAGATGGAGTATCGCCATGACTGCTGAAGGCCTGTGCGCTGGAACTGGGGAGTCCTCTACAGTGCATCTTCAACCTGAACCTGGAACAGGGGAGAGTCCCGAGGCTTTGGAAAACATCTTGTATCACCCCAGTCCCAAAGGTATCATGTCCTAGTGAGCTGAATGACTTCAGGCCTGTTTCTCTGACGTCACATGTGATGAAGACCATGGAGCGGCTGCTGCTTCACCACCTGAGGCCACAGGTCCGCCACGCCCTCGACCCTCTGCAGTTCGCATACCAGGAGAAGGTGGGAGTGGAGAATGCCATCATCTATATGCTACACCGATCCCTCTCCCACTTGGACAGAGGCAGTGGTGCTGTAAGAATTATGTTTCTGGACTTCTCTAGCGCCTTCAACACCATCCAACCTTTGCTCCTTAGGGACAAGCTGACAGAGATAGGAGTAGATTCATACCAGGTGGCATGGATCGTGGACTCTCTTACAGACAGACCTCAGTATGTGCGTCTCGGGTACTGCAGGTGTGATATTGTGGTCAACAACACAGGAGCGCCACAGGGGACAGTATTTTCTCTGGTCCTGTTCAGCCTATATACATCAGATTTCCAATACGATTCGGAGTCCTGCCACGTGCAAAAGTTCGCTGACAACACTGCTATTGTGGGCTGCATCAGGAATGGGCAGGAGGAGGAGTAGTATAGGAAGGTAATCAAGGACTTTGATAAATGGTGAGACTCAAATCACTTACACCTGAACACCAGCAAGACCAAGGAACTGGTGGTGGATTTTAGGAGGCCCAGGCCCCTCATGGACCCCGTGATCATCAGAGGAGACTGTGTGCAGAGGGTACAGACCTATAAATACCTGGGAGTGCAGCTGTATGATAAATTGGACTGGACTGCCAATACTGATGCTCTGTGTAAGAAAGGTCAGAGCCAACTATATTTCCTTAGAAGGTTGGCGTCCTTCAACATCTGCAATAAGATGCTGCAGATGTTCTACCAGATGGTTGTGGCGAGTGCCTTCTTCTACGCGGTGTTGTGTTTGGGAGGCAGCATAAAAAAGAAGGACGCCTCACACCTGGACAAACTTGTGAGGAAGGCAGGCTCTATTGTAGGAATAAAGCTGGACAGTTTAACATCTGTGGCAGAGTGACAGGTGCTGAGTAGGCTCCTGTCAATCATTGAGAATCCACTGAACAGTGTCATCTCCAGGCAGAGGAGCAGCTTCAGCGACAGACTGACCTACTCCACTGACAGACTGAGGATATCGTTCCTCCCCCACACTATGCGACTCTTCAATTCCGCCTGTGGGGGTAAACGCTAACATTATTCAAAGTTATTGTCTGTTTTTTACCTGCATTTTTATTACTCTTTAATTTAATATTGTTTTTTGTATCAGTATGCTGCTGCTGGATTATGTAAATTTCCCCTTGGGACTAATAAAGTATCTATCTATCTAGCTATCTATCTATCTTGTGTTTTGTGGATGGTTTGGCGGCACAGAGTTTAGTGCTATTAGTTATGTCTTCCCAGGTACCCTTTCTATCTTGGTCATTCCTTATGTAGAGTCTGTATGTTCATTCTATGCGTGTTTGCATTTTCAGCATTTGCTGCCAAACCATGAAAGTTAGGTTCATCTCAATTTCTCCACTGTTAGTAGTAGTTTATGTGTGCATTGAGTGATGGTGTTTTGTTAAGATTTGCTTCCTGCACTGTATGCTGTAAGGATGAGCTGTGGCTTCCATTATTTATGGAATAGAAAAATCTGCTGGACATACTAGAAGGATTTAGGGATTTTGTATGGGCATTTATTGACAAATTTCATAAATGGTGATTAAAAATTGTAGTTTACACATTTTGGGATATAGTAATAGAATGAGTGGAAAATGTTCATATTCCCAAATGAAGTACATAAATGTAAAATTGAAAGTAAATACTGGGCATGAGAAAAAAAATTGGATGTATTGAATTTTACAGTCCAAAATGCTGCCAGAGAAAAAGTGTGGCTGTGTATTGTGCACTATATGACATTACCACATGACTGAACTGAAATACAGACAAAATGAAATATGCTTTTCATCAAAAGCAGGTAATTTAAAAATCATTGAAAAACTAGAACTACAATATAATATAACGAAGTACACTTTGAAAGAAATGTTATTCACTGCCTGTATGTTGATGTTAAGGTGAGAGTTGTTGGTGCTTCGCAGACATCATTGTACATAAAAATACGCTGGCATGATAGATGATGTGTTTTGCATACTCTTTGCTTAGTGAGTTTCTATACTTGGATGATTATGTGAATCACAACATTGTTACATAAATGCAGTACTACATCCATAGACTTGTTTTCAAACTTAAGTGTATTGGAGCTGGCAAAGCACAAACATATCATTGTATTTTAGCAGTTCTTATGATTTACTCAGACTAGCTGTACTTAATGTACCTTTTAGGGGCAGCTGATTTGACAATGAGAAAGGACAGAACAGGCTCTTTTTTGTTAGGAGACATGCCTCGTTTAATGTGGGTAGTGACATCCTTCACATCTACAGTACTATAACCATGGTTACTATAACCATCTATGTTTTTCTGGTCAAATCATACATCTGTGTCCAATGGGTGTTTGAGCTGCAGGGAGTATTGTCACAGTCAAGAGGTCTCTGCTTCATGCACAATATTAACATCCTCATTTTTCTTGAAAGGAAATATGTGCAAGGTTTTCATAGATCCAGTCAGGACCCACAGCTTATCAGTAAATCATTCAAGGAGGATAAACGGACTTTCATTGTTGAAGCATTGTTTGATATTAAGTCAGAAAACGAAAAGATAACTGTACATGTTGTTTATTTCACACTGCAGTAACTTTATATTATAGATTTATAAGTTGGTTATTGTTGTGTACAGAGTACATGAATTCTTACT
This sequence comes from Polypterus bichir lapradei, assembly GCA_026402145.1. Taxonomy (NCBI): domain Eukaryota; kingdom Metazoa; phylum Chordata; class Cladistia; order Polypteriformes; family Polypteridae; genus Polypterus; species Polypterus bichir. Next base: position 13,276,669 of record JANRMT010062798.1, read on the forward strand.
TTCATGTTCTAAGCAACCTGCAGCATGTATTATGGTCGTGCAGTACAGATTACCCTGAAGTTCGGCCTGGCTTGGCAGAGCTGTGCATCCCACAAACCTCAGGATTATTCATGATGCACTTTAGAAATCCAGGAAGGCTGAAGAATTTATGTGGAGACTATCAGAGCATAGGATAGGTATAAGCCCTTGCTTAATCTACTAATTGGTCTTCAGTAGATTACAGAGATAAACATTGGAAGATGATCAGAGACGTTCATTGTGTAGAGTGACATAAGGGATGGTGCAAGGATAGCCATGACTTGATTGCAAGTGGGTGTCTACTTTGAGGCATTTTTAGTAACCATACCAGTGAGCAGGTGCTGCTTTTCAGAGTATGATCTTTCAGTGTTAACCTCAAAAATGTCATTTGGTGTTTACCTTACTTTTATTATGCTTTCATGTTGTATGAATGTTATATTATGAAGCCTGTGACACAATATGAATTTTATCATGGGATAAGGGTATTGATCCATGCCTAATCAATACAGTGGGATGCAAAAGTTTGGGCAACCTTGTTAATAGTCATTATTTTCCTGTATAAATCGTTGGTTGTTACGATAAAAAATGTTAGTTAAATATATCATATAGAAGACACACACAGTGATATTTGAGAAGTGAAATGAAGTTTATTGGATTTACAGAAAGTGTGCAATAATTGTTCAAACAAAATCAGGCAGGTGCATAAATTTGGGCACCGTTGTCATTTTATTGATTCCAAAACTTTTAGAACTAATTATTGGAACACAGGTGAATCCTATAATGAGAGAGAGTATTTAAGGGGGTCAATTGTAAGTTTCCCTCCTCCTTTAATTTTCTCTGAAGAGTAGCAACATGGGGGTCACTAAACAACTCTCAAATGACTTGAAGACAAAGATTGTTCACCATCACGTTTTAGGGGAAGGATACAGAAAGCTGTCCCAGAGATTTAAGCTGTCTGTTTCCACAGTTAGGAACATATTGAGGAAATGGAAGACCACAGGCTCAGTTCAAGTTAAGGCTCGAAGTGGCAGACCAAGAAAGATTACGGATAGACAGAAGCGACGAATGGTGAGAACAGTCAGAGTCAACCCACAGACCAGCACCAAAGACCTACAACATCATCTTGCAGCAGATGGAGTCACTGTGCATCGTTCAACCATTCGGCGCACTTTACACAAGGAGATGCTGTAGGCGAGAGTGATGCAGAGGAAGCCTTTTCTCCGCCCTCAGCACAAACAGAGCCGCTTGAGGTATGCTCAAGCACATTTGGACAAGCCAGCTTCATTTTGGAATAAGGTGCTGTGGACTGATGAAACTAAAATTGAGTTATTTGGGCATAACAAGGGGCGTTATGCATGGAGGAAAAAAGAACACAGCATTCCAAGATAAACACCTGCTACCTACAGTAAAATATGGTGGTGGTTCCATCATGCTGTGGGGCTGTGTGGTCAGTGCAGGGACTGGGAATCTTGTCAAATTTGAGGGACGCATGGATTCCACTCAGTATCAGCAGATTGTGGAGACCAATGTCCAGGAATCAGTGACAAAGCTGAAGCTGCGCCGGGGCTGGATCTTTCAACAAGACAACGACCCGAAACACTGCTCAAAATCCACTAAGGCATTCATGCAGAGGAACAAGTACAACGTTCTGGAATGAATATAATTGAAAATCTGTGGTGTGAGTTAAAGAGAGCTGTCCATGCTCGGAAGCCATCAAACCTGAATGAACTAGAGATGTTTTGTAAAGAGGAATGGTCCAAAATACCTTCAACCACAATCCAGACTCTCATTGGAACCTACAGGAAGCGTTTAGAGGCTGTAATTTCTGCAAAAGGCGGATCTACTAAATATTGATTTCATTTCTTTTTTGTGGTGCCCAAATTTATGCACCTGCCTGATTTTGTTTGAACAATTATTGCACACTTTCTGTAAATCCAATAAACTTCATTTCACTTCTCAAATATCACCGTGTGTGTCTCCTATATGATATACTAGCAGAATACCCGCGCTTCGCAGCGGAGAAGTAGTGTGTTAAAGAAGTTATGAAAAAAAAAAAGGAAATATTTTAAAAATAACGTAACATGATTGTTAATGTAATTGTTTTGTCATTGATATGAGTGTTGTCATATCTATCTATCTATCTATCTATCTATATATATATATATATATATATATATATATATACTAGCAAAATACCCGCGCTTCGCAGTGGAGAAGTAGTGTGTTAAAGAAGCAATGAAAAAGAAAAGGAAACATTTTGAAAATAACGTAACATGATTGTCAATGTAATTGTTTTGTCACTGTTGTGAGTGATGAGTGTTGCTGTCATATATATATAATATTTACACACACACACATAAACATATATATATACATATCTATACATATACACATATATATACACACACACATATATACATATATATATATATCTACATATATACACATACATATACATACACATACATACATACATACACACATATATATACACAAATACATATATATATATATACACATACACACACACATATATAAACATATATATACATATACATACATATCTACATATATACACACACAGCTATTTCGTATCAGTGCAATACGCTGCTTGTTAAAACGGATAACTCCCGCTCTTACGTGCAAGTCTGCGTGGATATTATGAACTATCATATTTGTTCAAGTTCTATTTTAATTTTAAATAGAAGGAATTTTTATTTAGTTGACAGAAATATCTTTGGTAGGAATGGTAAAAACAGACAGGAATATTATTCCTGAATAAATCAACTCAAACCTTAAACAACTTATAATATTTTGCTCTCCATAAAAATATATCCTGTCTAAATTATACAAGTTAGAAATAAAGTAAAAGTTAAAAGAACAAACATTCAAATTTCTTTACTCTTATGTAATTTTATATAAAAAATAAACTTAGATTTTAAATATCCCAAAAGATTTTGCTCTCCATAAAAATATATCCTGTCAAAATTATACAAATTCAGATATGAACATGCTGCATAACAAAACCTGGAAATATAAATAAAATGTGTTCCTTTCAGCAATAACAAATCAAATCATTCAGTTGTCTTTGCTCATATGTCATTTTAGAGCTGGACGCCTGGCATCTTTTTTTGGCCACAAGTTATGTTTGGTGTGAGGTTCTGTGTTGTGGAGATTCTCAGGACGGACTGCAGGTGCTCATCAGTGAGGCGACTCCTGTGTGCTGTTTTGTTAGTCTTTATCACTGAGAAGAGCTTCTCACACAGATATGTGCTACCAAACATGCACAAGGTTCGAGCCGCATGTAGACAGACTTTTTTTGTTCTTCAAAGTCACCAAAGCGCCGTGCAAACTCAGTGCGCTCAGTTTATCAGCAAAGTGCGTATTTGGGAACACCGTAGTG
>JANRMT010062798.1:13285089-13301224 GCA_026402145.1 Polypterus bichir lapradei
CTAGCGGCAGCCTGTCTATGAACTTAATTTAAAGTTTAGGTTTACATCGTGCTTTGTTTCCGAAGTAGCAGAACTCATGAATATGGTTGTATATGTCACTCGCTCGCTTCTTATTGTTTCGCTGCCTTCTCAATTATATAATGCATGTTTTCTTCAGCGCTTTTTGGGCCTCTTCCTGGTTTTCTACCTACTGCGTGATTACGTGGGAGGCGTGATGATGTCACACGAAACTCCGCCCCCACGGGTTTCACGCTCATCTCCATTACAGTAAATGGAGAAAAACAGCTTCCAGTTATGACCATTACGCGTAGAATTTCGAAATGAAACCTGCCCAACTTTTGTAAGGAAGCTGTAAGGAATAAGCCTGCCAAATTTCAGCCTTCTACCTACATGGGAAGTCGGAGAATTAGTGATGAGTCAGTCAGTCAGTCAGTCAGTCAGTGAGTCAGTGAGTGAGGGCTTTGCCGTTTATTAGTATAGATATTCGCAGCGGAGAAGTAGTGTGTTAAAGAAGTAATGAAAAGGAAAAGGGAACATTTTAAAAATAACGTAACATGATTGTTAATATACAGTAATTGTTTTGTGAGTGTTATTGAGTGTTGCTGTCATCAAGGATTTGATTATCATTATTTGTTTCAATCGGGGTCGTATTTGTACGATGTGTTGTGTTCAAGTTACATTCCGTGTTTGTCAGTCGTTGTAAAGATAAGAGGTTTCATTCATCGATTCGTTTCTTACTGCATCAATAAACAGCTCGTCTTCCTCTTTTTTTGAGACATCACACACTGCATGCACGGGTTTTTTTTTTACACTGTCTTCCTTTAGCGGGATATTTACTTTTTGCACCGTGTGCTTTGTTTCCGCAGTAGCTGCACGCCTAATATGGGCAGGCAGGCAGTCAAAGAAAGTGAATGAAATAAGTATAATTGTAATAAACGAACAAAACAACAGCAGAAAAGCCGCGGATTAAATAAAGGAAATGGGTACTTGAACAGTAAACTAAGTGTACAATACGTACACAATAACTATAACAATCGTAAGAAATGAACAATAAAATAGCGCATAACCCGTGGATTAAATAAAAAGGAAACAAGGAAAAAGGACTTTTGTATATGTCGTTCGTTTATAAAACAGCGCAGAAGCTTTGAGAAAGCTGCTTCCTTGTTGAAGCAAGGAAACTAATAAAGACACCGCAGTGAAGAATGGCCTTATATGGGCAGGCAGTCAATTACATGGGAGGCGTGCTGAGTTGCGCAGCAGCCTTACATATGAATATGCTAAGTGTTGACTAAATAGAAGTTGAAAAGATATATTTTTTTCAAATGTGATCGCGCAATTCAGATCGAGTTGACTTGCACTATAGTACATCGAGCCCGCGTGCTATTGTGGTTTTGCCTGCGTGCCTCAATAAGTTACCCTCCCCTCGCTCTTACTTTTTTACCGTTCATCTAATGAATACACTGAGTATGGCTTTACCAAAACAATCATTGATCGCGAATAAAGTGTCCATTATTCATAAAGCTTCAATTGGTGATCTGTCTTTCTGCGTTAACCGCATATTTTTTTATACGTCTCAAACCAATGGGATGCGAGGCTAAAATGAATCGGGAAGCACACGTACATACTCAGTGCATCCCCTGTCGGGAATCAAACTTCGGACGCCGGCGATAGAGGCGAAGCATCTACTATTGCGCCACGGCGTGTGGTTTGTCTATTTGAGCGTAGCAGTGTAATTCGGTTTTTGTTCAGCACTCTTTGGAACTGTTGCTTTTTGTCTGCGCACTGCGTCAGTTCACGTGAGCTGCTGAATATGGTTTTATATGTCACTCGCTCGCTTCTAATTGTTTCGCTGCCTTCTTAATTATATAATGTATGTTTTCTTCAGCGGTTTTTGGAGCTCTTCCTGGTTTTCTACGTACTGCGTGATTACGTGGGAGGCGTGATGATGTCACACGAAACTCCGCCCCTCCACGGCTTTCGAGCTCAACTCCATTACAGTATATGCAGAAAAATAGCTTCCAGTTATGACCATTATGCGTAGAATTTCGAAATGAAACCTGCCCAACTTTTGTAAGGAAGCTGTAAGGAATGAGCCTGCCAAATTTCAGCCTTCTACCAATACGGGAAGTTGGAGAATTAGTGATGAATCAGTGAGTCAGTCAGTCAGTGAGGGCTTTGCCTTTTATTAGTATAGATTTAACTGACATTTTTTATCGTAACAACCAACGATTTATACAGGAAAATAATGACTATTAACAAGGTTGCCCAAACTTTTGCATCCCACTGTACTCCAAAGTTATAGAAATAGTATTTGTCCCCTTCCTGATTTCCTATGTTTTTGGTTATTTATTACACCTGATAGTTTCTGATTTTGCATAACATAAAAGACAACCTGAGTTAACACACTAGAGAGGTTTTGATAAAAATGAGACCAACAAGTGTGTTTTAGACTCTGAGTCCACTGAGACATCCCACATTGGCAGGAATTGATCAAAGCTTGTACCCTGAAGTGATTATAATGAAATATTCATTTTTTTAGTGAGCCTTTATGGTTTTGTGCCTTGTTTGTTTTGAGTGAAATTCTGCCGGCTTCCCTAGATGTTTTTTATTCAAGTTTCTAAATCAATACTGTAGCTATTTTGATTGTATTTAATTTTAAATGTAATCATTAATAGGGTCATATTTAAAATATTTATTAGTCATTCTACGCCTTAAACATGTGCCATCTTTTCATCTTAATAGACTTTACTGCTTTGTTGCAAAGGGTCGATACGCAAAATCTGGCCTGGAATTTTCTTAATAGCTTTTCTTTTAAAATGGGGTGGAGATTTTTGAAATGGCCCTTGAAAGCTGCTTGTAGAAATAACTTTTGTGCCAGATTGCATATTTAGAAATATTTGTGCTCAAATTTTTTAATAATAGTGCTTGATATTTCAACTCCCAGTGTATTTTCTTGTTTGTGTATTTTTAAATGAAATGCTACCCATTAGTTCATCTAGCATTCAGCATTAGGAAAAGGCTTCCTGTTCTCTCACAATTATTATAGAATGGTCAGAAATACGAAACATTTTGTAACACTTTAGATTGTTATGGCAATAAACATTTGGCTATCACCTGAATCAACAGCTAATGTTTAAATGTCAGTGTTTTAAAGAATATCTTTTCCAGTATATTAAAAAGTGGGGTAATTATTTATTGAGCCTTTATAACACCATTGCTTGGTTCTCACCTCTAAGATTTTTGTATTTTTTAAAGTAATGAGTTCTTACAGCATTCTAACACTTGAACGTTACTTACAAATGCTGTAGAAATTTAGGCTGATGAGGCATGATGGGACAGCTCATGCCTTCTATCCCGTCACTGTCCTCTTCAATGTAACATTTTCACTGACCCTTTTAGCTCTGGTCTTACCAGGCTGGTTTCTGTTATTGTTGGGAATAATGGCTGTAAAAAGCTTTTTTTGTGATGCTTTAAAGTTTTTGTTCTGCATCATTTCGTAAATTTGTATTTTTTTTTCTGCTGAGTGCACACACCTTGTATTGTATGTATATTGATTTTACAGAGGTGTGGATAATAGTGAACTGATCACTGACCATTACAATTTAACATTTATGTAAGTGTGAGGCTGGTAGTAATATCCTTCTATATAAAAGCGGTCGGGATTGTCCTTCCGTCCCATGAGTGCTACGCAGGCGCGGAGTTTCACACACGCCCCGTCCATTTTGCAATGCACAATGGGATTTGTAGTTTCGTTTTTCCAGGTAAAAGATGATTTTCTACTCCAGACTGTGCGATATCTTCTTCTTCTTTCTTACTATATAAAAGCGTTTGGGATTGTCCTTCCGTCCCGTGAGTGGAAAGCGTAGCGGTATTCCACTTATCACAGACTTACTACTTGCAGTTTGCGGTACGAAGTGACATGATGTGAGCAGAGTTCTGGTGCTCCCATCGTTCCCTTGCTTTTGTGCGCGATGCGCTGGAAAAATAGACAAAATTATGTCTCTGGAAATAATTAATGTTGATGGAGTACAAATGCCACACCGCGTAGTAAATATCATGGGGGTTCAAAAGGGCGACCTCAATATAGAAAAAAAGTTTAAATTTCATCACAAACATAACAGAAACTAGAAGTATTAAAGTAATACCTCTCAAATACAATATAACCAAATTAATGAGTTTGTATAAAATATCAAATTTATCTACATATTGAATTGCCTTAAGAAGTGGTCAACGTAAGTCGGTCGCCTTAAAAGGCGGGTCAGCCTAGTTCTATTATAAACCATGGGACACATTAAAAAATTAATAAAAAACACAGATTTTTGCTCTGCTGGTAGTAGCCGTAGTCTACTCCCCATGGTTGGCAGAATGCTCATGTGTGTTTTTTCTCTTTTTTGGGGCATTTGAATATACCCTGTTGAATAAGCAACAAAAAATGCTCCACATGGATACTTAAAAATAAACAGAAGGATAGAACCAATGGTTCAGTCTTGTGCTTTTCAATATTCTGCTCATCTGTCAACTATAGCGTCTTCATTAAAAATAATACCCACAGTGATAACTTCTGGTCTGTTCTCTTGTTATATGGGCCCCGGAGGAGCAAGGTGGCTGTCTGAAAGTTATGGAACAGTTTGTCTTAATAATGGGATACAAATGGGGGCTAGTTAAGGGTGGTGTAGCAATATTATCCTTACTCAATCATTCTGTTTTAGAGCAAGGCAGCCACTCCTGCAGCTTGTGCACTTAAGCAGCACACAGTGGCATCAAGCATCAGAAGCCAATGTCATATTACACAACTTCTAGTCGAAGGGCATGTCAAACATGATGATATGATTTCAGATTATGTGACTAGAAATCACAGGGTATTTTAACCAACTAACGAATTCCAGCACAACTTCACATTTTGAAGCATCATGAGCTTGTTTAATATGACACTGGCTTATATCTATAATATAAGTAAAAAGAAACCACTGCTTCTCATCATTGAAATGAAGTCACCCTTGATGACGATAAACAGTTGAAGTGATGAAGTGAATAGAAGTGATGTTTGAATATTTGATAGCATTAATATCACCACTGGCTTAACATCCATTTCCCCAGTTGACCCAGGTTATCCACTTGTGACATCCCTTTTTTTGCCTTATTGGCCATCCTTTTCTTATCATGTGATCCACTTCCTTCCACACCCTGGGCTTTATTCTCTTAACCTTCATCTTGGTTCTCCTCTTCTCCCAATCATCCTCTGAGTTTTGCTTCACATAGCCAAACGACCTCAGGCGATTTCTCCTATCACCACTGTACAAAATCTTTCGCCTAATTTAGCTTTCATCATCCTGTCACGTCATGATACAATTCCAGCTGCTCATTCTCATCTCTGTTCATTCCATCTGTTAATTCCTGTTTTGCTTTCATTGTTCATATCTTACTCCTAAACTGTTCCTCACATAAACTTTACTTTTCAATGCCAGAGAGACAACTTCAAAGCCCAGAATGGACGACCACTCCAAGAATTTCATCCATAAACCTATACACATCTCACCCTTACTATAATGACTATACCTGTGCCTCAATAGAAGAACTTCTCTACTTTTTCCAAAACTAGGGGGCTTTGCCCCCTGCTCGCTTCGCTTGCCAACTCCCATTTTTGGTTTTCTGAATACACACTTTTAAGATTTTTTTTTTCTTTAAATTGTTGGTATTTCATTAGTTTCACTTTTATTTCAGAACTTCTGTAAAAACAATATATGGAATCTTTCGAGTCCCAATATGCTGAATCTTTTAAATGAGGTCAGTGAGACATGTGTTTAATAACTTTGTAACATAATTCAGGACAGGTTTCTCTGTTTAGAATTTCAGCACAGACAAAACGATCTACATCATCAGCAGTTAATAATTTTTTTTGCTAAGTAACCAATAAATGCATGTGAAGTAAACCCCGTTTTTCAAATTCTCTGACTAAAACCTCAAATCCTTACAATATATACATACTTCAGACATATCACCTTTGTCCATATATTCGATCTCTATTTGCCTTTTCGTTATTTCTCCAAGTAATAATTTCTCTTTGTTTGCGCTAATGCGATGTTTACTTTCTTTTTTTGACACTGTTGTTTTTTTCTGCTTTCATATTCTCTATCTTGCTCTGCATGTGTTTTGCACCTACGTTTTTTTTGAGTCTTTTGAATTCTAGTTTTCATTATCTCTAACCTGCTCTGCATGTGTTTGGCCCCCTTGTTTTTTAACCTCTTTATGACATTTTACTTTGTTTTCTACTCTGTCTTTTATTTCTGACCTCGCTTTGTCCTACTTTTTTTTTCAATGACACCTAGTCCGTGGTGATTATTTTCCCTTTTTCAAGAAATAATTTCCATTTGTTTGCGCTACTGCGATCTTTAGTTTCTTTTTTTTTTTATACTTTTTAATTTTCCTACTTTCATATTCTTAACTTTCTCCACATGTGTATCGCACCAACGTTTGTTCTTTTTTTGAGCCTTTCGAATTCCACTGCTTTCATATTCTCTAACCTGCTCTGCATGTGTATAGTGCCAACGTTTTTGAACGTCTTTATGAAGTTCTACTTTGTCTTTTACTCTCTGTCTTTTAATTCTGAGCCCAATTGAACCTGCATTTTTTGTTCCGGGCTGATAATTACTTTCCTTATTTTCTGAATTTGCACCTAGATTATTCTTTTTTCTTTTTTTTCTCTCCAACAACAACAACAACAACATTTATTTATATAGCACATATTCATACAAACAGTAGCTCAAAGTGCTTTACATAATAAAGAATAGAAAAATAAACACAATATGAAAACAAAATAAATCAGCATTAATTAACATCGAATAAGAGTAAGGTCCAATGGCCAGGGGGGACAGAAAAAACAAAATAAAAACTCCAGATAAAATAAAATAAAAACTCCAACGCTTTTGAGTCTCTTCTCCATGCTGCTTTCTTCTTCGCTTAGTCGGCTACGTTTTATTTCTAGCGTATTGTCCTTATACGCTTTATATGCGCTGAGAGCCTTGGATCTGTGTGTGCTCAAAGCCTCCTTTACACCACTGAGTGTTTTGCTGCCCGTGGTCTTATTTGATATTGGTTGTAAGTAGGGTGTGTCTTGCAAGAATCTTATGTTCTACGTTCCCGCGAGACGGTCCTGGGTCAATCTCTTGGCACAAAGTCTCATGTTTAAGGTCCCCGCGAGACGCTCCGTGGCCAATCTCTTTCGTCTCGCGGGTCTTTTAAGTGTCTTCCGTGATCTTCACGGGAAGATTACGTCTCGTCGCCCTAGTGTTTCTCTCCAGGATTTTTTTTTTTTTATTATAATAGAGAGAGAGCCCCATTCCTGATTTGATATTCAAGCCAATGTGAATGTCAGATAGCATCTAGAAATCTTGCAGCATTATAGTGATGATCTGAGTAATGCTAATATGATTGGAGACCTTTGAAAAGTTCCAAGTTCAAAACTGGATATGAATTAGACAGGCATGAGGCAAAGTATATTCTTAGGCTGTGCAAAATAGAAATGTATTGCAGTGAAACAAAAGATTAGAATGTGCCCACGCACCCACCCACATCTTAGCTTTAAGTTTTAAATGTGATCTCAACCATGAATATTTATTAATGATCCTCACACAGATCTTACTCATATATCTTTTGTTCAGGTCAAGGACTATAGCATAAAAGCCAAGTCAGTCTTGACCTGCATTCTGTTCTTCCCACAACGTGTTATCTTGTGTAAAAGGATATGGATTTTTGATTTTGATTCTGTACAGGACAAGTACAGCCTCTTAAATAAGTTTCATTCATCTTGGTGATTTTCAGATGGCCTACATCTTGTTAACACTCAGCGCTGTCTGCATCCATGAGTTCTATAACTTTAAGAGAATACTAAACATCAGAAGGAGGATTTTGAAATTGGCTCTAAACCTAACAAGCGAACTGTACTTGTATGGTGTGATTTTGTGCTTAAACTTATAACCAAAAATGCAGTACGGTAGTCATCTGTCCTCTGAAAGAAGGGATGAAGCAGAATTCCCATTATCTATGCTTTAAAAATGACAGATTCAAGTTTCTATCTCTAGTCTGACACAAGCAGAACTTGGATATGACAGAATTAAGCTGATGTAGTACTAAGTCAGTGTCAAAGTTATCACCTATCCCACAGGGTTTAGAGTGAGTGGACACCATGTCTGGAATAAAAGCAAAGACCAGTATAAGAGTTTGATTCTTCACATACTGCAAATGACAGGATTAGTGTTAAGGAAGCCACTTCGTGGCAGAGCCTGACACTCTAACTACTGTATATTCTCAAGTGTTTTAGAGGAGTGGTGATGTCAGCTTTAGTTAAAGCTACGTTCAGTCTAAAAGCCTAAAGAGTGTAGCAGTACTGCATTAATAGTCTGTCACTTCCAGCAGGAGTGAAGAATCTTATTACATTTCTCATGAATGTGAATTTCAAGGTTAGACTAGAGGTGGAAACTACAGCTGAGTTTTTTTTTTTTTTTTGTTGAAGACCTTGCAGTTGTAGAGTAAAGATGTATGTAGGGCACTCAATTTTCTGTAGCCTAGAAGCTGATCAAAGGACCAGGTTCATGTTAATTATTAATGCAGCACATATCAAGATCCAGTAGTTCTAACTAGATCAGCAATTTAATTGCTCATTTTGCATTCATGTGCATTTTTGTTGTTTGAAGTCCTTGACATGACTTAATAGAGGTGTGAGTAAAGTGGGCAAAATTCAAATCATGTTGCAATAGAAAATTCTGAATGTTTTCATAGGTACTGGTGTAACGTGCAGTCAATCTTTGTTATCCATTGGGGTTAGGGTGTTGACGTACGATCCTAAAAATCCCCATAGTTGTTGAAATAAAATACTACTTCCCAGTTGAGTAATTTTTCTCAAATTTCATATCTGTTTGCTTTCTATTGTTATGAATATCTATACCAAAATTGAATCATCTATCTGTAATTATAATAGTTTACTTGAAAATTCGCAAAAGTATTTGGTTAAAGTATCGGCCCAAAAGTTGACAGGATTCATTATTTTTGATATAAAGTAGGTGTACAAAATCTTATTGACCAGGTTAAAGTGTTTTCAAGCTATTGTGTTTACCTAGAGGCACAAAGACAGACGTCATTTCAAAAATGGTATTTTCTGACTCAGGAAGGTCTAAAACATCAAGATTCATCAAAATATTGCAGTCAAATTTTTTCATGATTCGTATACTTTCTCTAAACTATGTATACAAGAAAGTAAAAAAAGTTATTTTTGAACCAGGAGTAGTCATTTGAGGTCATATCACTCAGCCCTACATCTGACCACAAGGCAGCACATCTGCAGTCTTTAGAGGTGTGTGATAATAAAAAGTGGTAAAATGCTGATTTTTTTTTTTTTTTTTTGTTCTTTGCACAAATCAGTTATCCTGATGGTATTCCTTATAAGGATTGTGAGGTATACAGGTAGTCCCTGAGTTACGGACATCCGACATACAACTTATGAACGTGGCCACAGCTGCTCCTTCATCTGTCTGGGGGACGCGACGCAGGCTCCTCAGTAACTGCCGCTCCGTCATCTCCGGCCTGGGGATGCTGCAAGGGGTGGCTGGAGAGGGGCTGTTTCACTGCTCGCGCAGTGTGGTGTCCCTCTGGTGGCTCCAGTTGATGAATGGGGCGATGGCGGCTGGGTGTGCGGCAAATGCTCATGTGCAGGATGGAGGCTTGATGGGGCGGAGGGGGGCAGTACGCTGCTCTCCCACCACACCACCGCAGCTACTGCTCCTGATTGGACGGAGGCTGGATGGGGCAGAAGGGGGCGTTTCACTGCCCACCCATCACACAGCCTTGCAGTGTCCCTCGAACGGCTTTCCCGTTTGTTCTCGGTGGGAGGCTGGTGATGCTGCAAGCAGTGACCTGGTTGTGGCTGAATGGAGGCCATTGAGGGTGAATGGGGCGGCAGGGGGCAGCATTATAGTGTGCCTCAGGTGGCTGCCTGTTGAATGGGGGCGGTGGTGGGCGATTCACTACCTGCCTTTGGCTGTACCCTGTTCGCTGTCGGTGGACTGATGCTGCAGGCAGCATACTTGAATGCAAGTGGAGGTGACTGTGTGGTGGGTGGGTGGTGAACCGTCCCCTCGCTTCCCCCATTCATTCTCAATAGCAAGCCTGCTTGTACTGTTACATATATAGCAGGAAGTTGTCTCTCGTCAGTACACCAGACGTGCTGACCAGGGGTGCCTTCCTGCTGTGATAGCGTGTACAGTGCTATGCAGAAGAGCTCATCTTAACCTTTTGTCTTCACCCTTCAACAATGTCTCTGAAGCACAAATCTGATGCAAGTGCTGGTGATACAGTAATGAAGAGAAAAACCATCACCATGGAAAATAAAGTAGAAATAATAAAAAGGTCAGAGAGAGGTGAAACTCCATCATTCATTGGCAGAGCACTTGGTTCCAGTCGGTCAACAATAGCATTTATTAAAATAATGTACCTGTTCTGAGTTATATACAAATTCAACTTGGGGACTGTAAGTTTGTTCTTATCTCGTACGTAACCCAGGGAACTGCCTGAAAAAGTATTGAAAAAGACCATTTTTAAATCAGTGTGGTACAACCATTTCTCTACTGGAAGTAAAGGGTCGTTCTTAAGTACCTCATGCTCAGTCATTTATTCGCAAGATTGGAGTAACCCTCACTCAATCCAACACCGTGTCCTGCTCCTGTTAACAATATGTGGAGTCTAGCATAGCAATTAGAGCAGGAATGCACACATATGTGCGGGCTGGGTTAATGAACAACAGTAAGTGAAACAAAGAGGGGTGTCTGTTATTTGTTTCAGAACCGTTTTGCTATTGGTATCGAGGTCTGAAAGCTTTTTATTGATACTGAAGTAAGGAGTAATGTTGGATCAGTAATAAAATTCTGTTTCTATACTCATTTTCTTAGCAGCTCTGCACACAATGAGGTTTCTTCTGTTAACGCCATAAACGTAATGAAATATTTTCCAAGACCTCTAGTAATTCTGAAGAGATGTCCTCCTGTAGACAGTACAGTGAAGGACAAGCCTCATTTTTTTTCTTGAGCACTTCATAACTTCATAAAGTCAGGGCATTATTAAAAGACAATTTCCCCTCTGGGATTAACAAAGTATATCAATTCAAAATCAAATATTGTTGTCACATATGCCTTGTCTAGTGAAATTCTTACTTATATCTCTTAACAACACGTCGACACTCTCCGATACCATCGTTAGTATGCAGAACCACCTTACTTCGAAACTTCTCACTCCTCACATCCAAATTGTGTCTTCTTTATCCGAAATAATGACCTTGCCTCAAAGTTAGAATTTTAATAAAATGGGAAGTTCAAGTGTAAGTATTCTCCCTGCTGGATTTCTCCACATTTTACTGTTACAGCTTAAAAACATGTTGTATTTAACAGTTGAGTGAAAATGGTGTCATATGTTAGGGCAAGGAATTTTTTTAAGATATGTTTCCATTTATGTTAATGAAAATATAGGACTTCAAGAACTTAAGACAAAGCAAGGTTTAGGAGAAATACAAATAGGAGAACTAAACTAAGCCCAAAACTTTAGCTCGCGGAGTGACATAACCGTTAACAATTTAAAACAGCTAATTGACATTATGCAGACATGTATTGTGTACTTCACATGGATCACTACCAGGTGTGTTTCTCTCAATCCTATATAGATAATGGCAGCTGATTTATTTATTTTTTTTTCTGTAGGTAAATTTTCTAAATAAAACAGTTTCTGCGTTCATTTATTACTTTGTGATAGTACTGTGAGTAAACTTTGAAGAAGGTTTTCATCCTTTTGATCCAGGCTGATCAAAAGTTGTTGTTTTTTTCTCCATTGCACTCTGACATATGGCCGCATTTTTTTTAGGAGAGATTATGTATTATCACAAAACTGTTGCTTGAACAAGTAATGGATGCAAGTAACATCTCAAACCATATCAGAACATAAGAAATTTGAAAAATGAGAAAAGACCATTTAGTGCCTTTGTCACTCGTTTGTTTAGCTAATAGCTTAGTTGTCCCAATATCTCATCCCGATACTTGTTAAAAGTTGTCAGTTTTTCTGCTTCAGCTCCATGTTTTAGTTTGTTTCTGATTCTCACAATGATTCTCTCACTCATGATCTTCAAATACAGTAAGTGTCTGCTTTTAATTCCGAGAGCTAATCATACAAGAAGTGGTGAGGCAGTCTCTTGCTGTTATGCGCCTAAAATCTGGAATAGTTTACTGATAGAAAATTGACAGGCTATTATGCTGGAATATTTCTAAAAAGCAGTTATTTTAACATGGCTTTCTCATAGCTTCATTTTAGTGCATCCCTGTTAAGCTATATTGAATTATCATTTTCAGCAAGGTTCCGCAATCTGTACTACTTCCTACTTTCTCTGCTGTTCTATTACTGTTTTTCTGTGGTGGTACCACCACCCGATCAAGGCACCATTCAGTCCCTACATTGATGGATTGAAGGCAGTACCCCACATGACCATCATCATCAAATTCTTGCACGTGAAGCCTGAAAGCCATAAGGACTGATCTTGATCATTTATATTAGGTGGAATGCCTAATTGGGGCCTGGGTGGTCTCTTGGCCTTGGAACCCCTGCAGATTGTTTATTCTGTCCTCCTGGCCATCTGACCTTACTTTATTCTTTGTTACTTAGTATTGCCTAATCTTATTTTTGTTTTATATAAACCTTTCTTTCTTCATCTTGTAAAGCACTTTGAGCTACACCATTTGTATGAAAATGTGCTATAGAAATAAATGTTGTTGTTTGCATTAATTAGTGTGTTTTGTCCTCGGTCCTAAATGCACTTCCCTTTAATTTACACTGTTTCCCTTGAATATATGATTCACCATTAAGTTAAATACATTTTGCGGATCTGTTTTATCAATGCCTTTGAGGAGTTTAATTCTCTGAGTCTCTCACAGTAGAACATGTCCTTAAACCTTGGGATGCACCAGGGTGCTTAGTTCTGCACAGCTTCAAGTGCTGCTTTGTCGTTCTTGTAGCTGGGTGACCAGAAATGCACAAAATACTCCAAATGTGGCCTCACTAGTACGTTATATAGTCTGAGCGTAACGTCCCTTGCTTGATATTTTACGATACAACCTAACATGTTGCTTGCTTTTTTAATCTCTTCTGTATTTTGCTTAGATGATGAAAATGTTGTGTCAACAATAAAGCCTTAAGTCTTTCTCAGAGGTAGTTTCTGAATAACTGCATCTCCCATCTTGTTTTTGCACTTTACATTACTTTTGCCCACTTGTAGCAATTTGCATGTTTCTGCATTAAACTGAATTTTCCAAGTGTTAGCCAGTTCGGAAGTATGTCCAGTTTCTCTTGAACTTTCTTTGCTGCTTCTTTAGTGTCTGCCATTTCTCCAATTTTAGTGTCATCTGCGAATTTCACAAATTGACTAACTATTCCAGATTCATTGTCATTAAGATAAATCAGAGAGTCACAATCCTAGATCAGACCCTTGATTATGTCATTCCACTGATGACTCCATTCATCTCTTATCTGTATTTTGTCTCCTGCTGGTTAATCACCTTGAGAACCTGTTTTGCAGGTTACCTCAGATGCCTACAGCTTCTAGTTCCAAACTCTAAATATATAAACAGTTTTCTAATATATCTGTTGAAAAATATGGCTATATTTTAGTAGCACTGCTAAAGCACTTTGTTAGGTTTTCACATTTTGTTTTTCCTGAAGTATTTGATGGATACTTCCTACATTCCTAATCACAGACTTGACTCAATTGCATACTTATAGTGTTTGCAATAAGGCAGATCCTTTCACTGGGTCTCACCTGTGGTTTTATTACCTTCCTGTGCACCTTACTCAAAATATTTCAAAACTGAGCCTGAGAAGATTGATTAGAACAGTTATAGAGTCAGCATAATAACCACATTATCAGAAGAGCACTGTTTTGTTGCAATGATGTATCTGTAGCCTTGCTATGGATTGGTTGGAGAGACTACCTTTTGAAAAAATATTTTCTTTTTAATAATTTACTAGTTGGCTAAACTGTTCAATTATTAGATTTCTGATAACTGAATGTTATTGCCTTTTGGCAAATACAGATTACATCATAATCTTACAGACAAATGTTTCAGTAGACTAGCTTTCCCTTTGCATCTCAAAACCGGTACCTCTTAGACAACCATTGTTCATCAACAATGATCCAAAACAAATTAAACAACACTAATCTTTTTCTCTTCCTCTTCTCTGCTGCTGATTGATACACTTTTTCTTGATGATAGTGTCGACTTTTGGTGCAGCATCGGTTCAGGGATTTAAGCCTCTTGAACTGAGCAGAGAAGGCTCCATAAAGACCTAATCGGGTTCTTCAAAATTATCAAAAGCTTTGATAAAAATGATCCAGTGGAATTCTTTCAAACTCACTTTATTAAATAAGGCCTCTTGGGGAAAATTAACCAATTACTGAACCATGGCGTTGAAGTGAAAACTTTAACAGATTTTGAAACCTCTCTCTGGATGAAGTATTGGGACAATTTGCTATTAGCTAATCACACCACCTCATTGGATTGAATGGTCTTATATTCTTATTTAACTCACTCTTGAATAAGTTGTATTGGAAAAGGAATTTCCTAGGGAGTCTTCTCTGCTGTCATCATCATCATCATCACCTTCTGCTGTTGCACCATCTACTTCTGCTCCATCTCACTCGCAGCAGGTGCAAGTGTTGGGCAGATTAGGCACATTTTGATTAATCCAACTACAGAGCATTCATTATTTCTCTTTTTTTATTCTCGGCACTGTTTTTTGATTAACATTTGTCTGGATGCTGGTATTCACTTTCCTTGGGTGCCTTTGCAATTCTCTTAAAACAATCTGTCCAAGATTTCAGTTGTATTGCCAGGAATTTTGTGTCATGAAGTGTTTTTCTCCAAAGCCATAATGTAAGGAGTTGGGTAAAAAACATTTATAAAGACGGAGCCTTTTAAACTCCTTTCAAATTACCTGAATTTATCAATACAGAATGAGGATCTTAATTACTTCTTTTTTCATGTTGGTGTGCAATAGAATAGAAATAGAAAAACAAAAGTGGGTTTGAAAGTGCATAAATAAATGTGAATGACTGAGAGTCACTGCATGGCTTTCACAAGTGATTTAATTGTTCCTGCTAGTTAATTTATTCATTGTGCATTTTAAAAGTCTTTCTCCAAAAATAAACTTGTATAAACTTACTTTCCTGTGAGAATGATTTAATGGGTTGGCATTTGAACTTATAAAGTGTTTGTGAGTGTTTGTGAGTATTGATTTTTGCGAAGTGCAGTTGGTCTTGACCAGTGCTTAAAAGTTTCATTTTCGCATATTGTTGTATTTTTGTAGGTAGGTTTAAAGTGTGGTCGAGTATCTAATGATTCGTTCATCTGTCATCATGATATAATCATTCTTTGTTTTCCTGTGGGCCATCCTTTGATTCCTGTCTTTTCCGACAGGTACACACGGGTCAGTAATGAACAAGTTACGGCAGAGCTTTCGACGGAAGAAAGATGTCTATTTGCCAGAGTCAAGTCGCCCGCACCAGTGGCAGACTGATGAAGAGGCAGTGCGTAGTGGAAAATGTAACTTTACTGTCAAGGTAAGGTTTTGACAAAGGGTCCTATATACAAATATTGAGTATCGTTTGGATTTAAATGTTTGTTTAATGAACACTTTTTATTAGCTGTAGCTTTTAAACCTAAAATTGAGGCACCTGTAATATGTTAGTTTAATTTAAGATTTATTGCCAGCTCCTTTTGTAAACTGGTGCTTTTTTGTAGTTATTTAAATCTGTATATAGGGCTTCTCCATGTTTCTAAGTCACATTGCATGTATTCTTTCTTTCTTAATTTCACACTGTATAAATGTAAACATCAGTTGTTAGAGTTTTTGTAATATGGGATGCCCCACTCATCTCTGCGGTTGGCGCAGAGCATTGTGGAAGTACTTTTCTCCTTCCTTATTTTTCAGGACTGCCTATATTTACCCTTGGGATTAAAGAAGTATCTATCTATCTATCTGTCTATCTATTATATAGTGCCTTTCACATCTATCTATCTATCTATCTATCTATCTATCTATCTATCTATCTATC
>JANRMT010062798.1:13301324-13351492 GCA_026402145.1 Polypterus bichir lapradei
ATCTATCTATCTATCTATCTATCTATCTATCTATCTATCTAGTTGCATCTACGTCTGCATTTAGATACATTATAAATTACTGCTGTTAGTTGCCTCTACATTTCTTGTATAGATAAAACATCCAAGTCTAAATTTGTCTGAAGTACCTGAAGCCCACTTTATTATTTTATGAGAAGAAATAAAATATAGAAAGCATTAGCTCTGAGAGTAAATGTTTTATAGGAGGTCCATGGACCTGCCATGAGGAACCTAAGATGAGGAGGAGGTCAAGTGGTACCTTTGGAGTGAGAAGTGATTTTCAGTAATAAGTTTAAGATAAAAGCAGTATTTTGGCAGAGAGTCTCCTTATAGAAAGTTTTAGATTTTTGCTTTTGCCTTTCACCTTTAGCAACTGCCAAGGTCTGCTATGGATCCTGTAGCACTCTTAAAAGATTGTGAGAAATCGTACCTGTAGGTATTGCAGGTTTTTGAAAGAAAAAAAAAAGCATAAATCTGGTGTGTGTCTTAATAAGAATGGTCTACCAAGGGCAATATAGCACATATGTGTTAATGCAAATCTCATACCTTGTTGGAATTAATAATGCATATGATTACAGTATGGTTGTATTTATTTGCATTTTAGAAGAGCTGATGCCTCTGTCTTTAGTGATGTATTATACCTTGAATAAAGAATTTGTGCCCCCATTAAGAATGAATTAGGTGTTAAACTTCCAGGCTTTATATATACACAGGGGTGCTCAGGTTATGACACGGTTCTGTTCCTACAACAGTGATGTAACCCGAATTTTGGTGTAAGTCGAAACACACCCTAGCCTAAATCACTTACCTATCATAACACATTTGCAAAATTATAATCTAAAACATAAAAATACAACTAAGCCACAGAAAAAGGAAAAGGACATAAATATACTGTACTGTACACTGTACTGTAGTAACAGAAAAAATGACAAAAAATGAGTGTAAAAATACTGTAAATTCCTTACCTTTCTTCTGATCTCTTTACAATGTCTAATTTCACTTCCATCGTGATGGCTTTCCTCTTCTTCGAAACACTGCCATCTGAAGACTCTGACTTTCGTTTAGGAGCCATAATAAGGGCCAAAAAGTTGCCAAACAAAGCAACACAAATTGAACACTTCCTCCGCGTGCAACCAAACGAGTTCGCCAACTCCCTTGCTGTGTTACTGCATATCCTGCCACTGCACATAACCAAACTAGTTTGCCCACGTATTCTGTAAGTAAGACGCTAATGGCATAAGCCGAAACACTCATGTCTCAATTTTTTATGGGAGCGAGCATTGTAAGTTCGACTCCCTCACTCATACACCGCATACTTTCACTTTCACAGCATGCAACAAAACTACTGTAGTTCGCAAACTCCCTCACTCATATGCAGCATACTTTCGCCACCCGCAACCAAACTAGTTCACCCCAGTAAGTCTGTAAGTACGATGCTAACAGCATAATCCGAAACACTCACGTCTCAAATTTTTTTTTTAAGTTTTTATGGGAATGAGCGTTGTAAACTCGAAACATCGTATGCCGCGATGTAACCCAAGGACCCCCGTGTATACTGTATGTGTGTGTGTGTGTGTGTGTGTATGTGTATATATATATATATATATATAATATATATATATATATAATGTGTATATATATAATATAATATGTATAAAGCATACAAATTTATTTCACATCAGGCTTCAAAGTAGAATATCATAGTGTCATTTTAAAATGATGATGGCTTTTCTATGGATGTTATTATGTTTGCATATAATTTTCTGACTGAAACTTTTATTTTTGAATAACTGTTTTAATTGCTAATTAATTACACACACGTTCAAGTTTGTTGTCTTAGTATAGTGAAATTCTACCTTATATGTCACCTTAAAATTGGTGACAATAATGTAATAAAAACAAAAAGTCACAACCAAAAAAAAAAATAATAATCATTATTAATGACTACACAGCAACAAAACTAACAAAATTATATTCAACAAAACACAGATGTCTTAGAATAAAAACACATAGCAGTATTCTCAAGCACCGTGAGTCCCATCAAAATGTGTGTTAACCCTCTGCTGCTCCAATGGATTTGATAGTACTGTAGTTGGTTATGTCTCCAACTTGAACTGATGGAAAAAAAAAAACTTGTTTTTCACTCTCACCTCTGTTGAGCAGACACGGTACAGGACAGGACTTTTACATATCCTCTCTCTTCCTTTCAAATCTCCAACTTTAGACACACTGTACAAGTGTTATTAACTCCACTTAATTTAGTACAGTGTCGTAGGGATGCCAGAGCCAGCATTAGCTCACCAATTGAGTCTGGTATTTTTGCAGTCTGGAGACTCTGCCTGGGAGATCAAAGTAGGTTTAGGTGACTTAATGGACAGTTGTCATTATTTCACAAGGATCTGGCTACAGACCTCAGCCATTCTGTTATTCAGGATCAGCACTTATCAATCAATTGAATTACACGTATATATCACTTGGTTTACTCGACTTCCGTCATTATTTGAGTCAGATAACCCTCCCACTACTATCATAACCATAGTGTAACCCATTGGAGTCAACTACACTTAATTGGAGCTCCAGGTTTGCGGCTTTGCACTGCAGATATACATTTTTACACCAATCAAGTTGAACTGCACAGCTCCCTGGGTACTATTAAAGGGCCAGGCTCAGTTGTTACACAGTTCATCATCAAGTCCATATATAACGATTTTACCCTTAATACACTAATACATTGACACACAATAATAGGTTTTGTTTCCTTTTGCATGCACTCCTGTGCACACTTTATAATAGGATGTGTTTTATGTTTACATTTGCGAGTTTTCCATTAGTTTATATCATAATTGTGGAACAGTTATTTTGAAATTTGAATTGATTTCGGGTGTAAAGATGATTGTCTACTCCGCAAAGTTATCTGATTTCCATAGCAATCATACAATGCCTAAAACTGTAACATAAAATGTAGCTTTAGGCAGATTTTTGATATAAAGGTGCCATATTTATTTCTTAAAATGACTTCTTTTCAGATTTAATTATCAACAATAACATTGGTTAATTTTTCTAAATTATTTTTCAAAGAAATGTAACTTGTAGCAGTGGGTATGGGTAATTAGGGTATAGAGAAATTAACTTATTTTTATTTTAAAGGAATACTTCACAAAAAAAAACATTTTTTAGATGCTGCTTACCCCATGTTTTTGTATAGATAGCTGAGAAAAATTCTTAGTGTTTTCATGCAAGTTTAAATAAAAAGGTTTATGATACAATAGAGACCAATAGTGGCCAGTATTGTACAACAGCAAATGATCTGAAAAACCTCCCTGGAAAAGACAAAAAAAAAAAAAAACTCCTGTCACTCATGTTGCATAATCGGCCTTTCTTATCCTACCATATACTTACAACATGCAAAACACAAGCACTAGTTGCTAAAATATTGTTAAATAGATACTTCCAGAAAAATCAGAGCACATCATAAACAGGAAACACAGCTTGCCTGGAACTGAGCTTTTGAATTGAAGAGCTGAGTCTTGCCCAATGATTGAAAGGGAGAGGTGTGTCTTCAATTCAAAAAGTCAGTTCCATGTCATTTGTGATTCCTGTTAGATGTGCACTGATTTCTTCTGAAGTATTTTAGCGAAAAATTTAATGCTTGCTCTAGATTATTTCTTTCTTGCAAAAAAATCTGAACTTGTTTTGCCTTTTTTTTTTTTTTTTTTTTTTAAGAAGTTCTCATGATTGGTGCTCTTTCTGATAACTTTACTTTTCAGTGTATCATGGTTCAAGTATTTTGCATGACTGAGGGTTTCTGTCTTCCAACCATGGGGGTCTGCTGGAGCCAATCCCAGCCAACTCAGGGCGCAAGGCAGGAACAAATCCTGGGCAGGTTACTAGCCCACTGCAGAGTACACACACACACCAAGCACACACTAGGGACAATTAAGAATCGCCAATGCACCTAACCTGTATGTCTTTGGACTGTGGGAGGAAACCTGAGCACCCAGAGGAAACCCACGCAGACACGGGGAAAACATGCAAACTCCACGCAGGGAGGACCCGGGAAGCGAACCTGGGTCTCCTAACTGCGAGGCAGCAGCACTACCACTGCACCACCGTGCCGCCCGGTTTTCTGTCTGCTTACTGTTTGTTGTAGGAGCCTAGGATGGTGTTAAGAGAGTCCACATCTTGTAAATGAGTCTCCATTGATTAAAATTAGAGGAAACCTAAGTTAATCCACACTGTAATCTTGTTGTTTGAATTAGAACATGTTTTTGCCTTTTGGCCTGTAGCCCTAATTGTGCATAAATTCTTTGTAGACTACATTATTCCTGTTGTTCACAATTTATATTGATCCTGTTCCCAGTGGTCAGAATGTCATAGATGCTCAAATGGTATTGCACTCCATTTAAGCTTATTTTATCAAAGTAAAGCTAAGTGTTAACAGTTGTTGTAGTTTCAGTTTGATTGAATCTCCAGCAAGCTCGACCACCTAGAGCAATATCTTTGGTGATCTTTGTCTTCTCAGCATCTGTGACTGTCTTTTTAGAGCTTTCTACTAATGCTTTTCACATCAGCTGCATTTTAGCTTATTTGGCTGTCTCTAAAGGCACTGTGCTCAGTGGTTCTGTCATTGTTTTATGTGTTAGACTGTACTGATTCTTTTAAAACTGCACATTATAGATTGACAAAGTGATGTTTTCACATATTTTCTTTAGGATTGGTGGGAAATTAGGTTTATTTTATGTGCAGCCTATATGCTGCCTTACATACTGTATGTGCATAATGATCATATGTCTTAAATATGGTCCTTCATTCTCTTTATAAATGAACGTAATATAATTCAAAATACTTATTATACTGGAAATTAAAAGTAGCAGTTTCTGACACTTCTCAGCTAAATGGACGAAAAGATAGCTGCTTATTGGGGCTGAATGAGCTGTCGGTGTTATGGCTACCCTTTAAGTAATGCTGCATTTCTGTAGTAACTGATCTTAGTTTGGAGAATTCAGCGTGCTTATGCACATCTCATTTGTATTTTTTACTTTCATTTTGGATTGCATGCAGGAAATTGCATTTCCGGTGCATTTATATGTAGATTTCTGTTTTGTGCAGTATTTAAAGTAATCTTTAGATGAAGCTGTCTGTATCTGAGGTATTTCATTGTTTCAAGCTTTGTTCCTTTCATTGGTATGTAGTACATTAATTTCTCTGAGTTACAGAATATCAACTGCGTTGTGTACTATTTCCAACTTCTGCGGTGTTTTTGCTTCCTTATTTTCAGTGTTTTACAATACCTTGATTTGCTGTTTCTTTTTATGGATCATATGTTAACACACCTACCTGCAGAATAATGTGATGACCCAAGAGGTTGTCAGATTCCATTGAAGAAATTTCAATATTTTATAATTGTAATTTTCATATTTGCTGTTTTCGCCATGGTCATTGCTGGTATATTAGTAATTTTTTTAAATTTTATTGATTTTATTGTAATTATTCCATACAAATAGATCAATTTTTACAAAAATAGGATTGAAAACAAATCAACCCCCACCCCTGAGAAAGAGAGCATGGCCAACAGAGTAAAACTTAAAGTGAGTAAAAATAAGTAAATCGATGAGTTTAATAAATGGATAAAGATAAATGGAGAAGAAAAAGAAATGGGGAGAGAATATGCTTCCTCAGTGCTTTAAGAGCTTAATCTAAAACATTATTGATTAGATCCTGCCAGGTTTTGAAAAAGTTCTGGACAGATCCTCTTAAGTGAGAATTTGATTTTTTCCAATTTCAAATAGTATCAAACATCAGTTACCCACTGACTTAAAAGATTAAAGTTGGGATTCTTCTAGTTGAGCAAGATACAGTAAGTCTATATGCCAATAGTGTAGTAAAGGCAATTACGGTTTGTCCTTCTCCACTTTAAGCCCATCTGGAAGTACACCAAACACAGCTGTTTGTGGGTTAGTAGGGATTGTGACACCAAGGCTGTCTGAAAGGCATTTAAAGATTTTGGTCCAGAATGATGTTAATTTGGCACAGGCCCAAAACATGTGGCTCAATGAGGCTGGAACTTGAGTGCAGCGTTTGCAGGTTAGATCTTGCCCTGGAAACATTTTGGACAATTTTAAACAAGACAGATGTGCTTGATATATAATTTTGAGTTGAATAATTGTATGCTTTGCACATATGGAGCTCGAGTGAATTCTCTGCATTGCTACATTCCACTCCTTTTCTGAGATATTGAGTGAGAGATCCTTTTCCCACTGTCCTCTTGGATCTTTGAAAGGGAGGAACTCTAAAATGATTTTATATATTGCAGAAATGCTGTCAGAGTCCTCGAGACTGAGCAATATATTTTCCAGCATAGAGGGAGGTGGGAGATGAGGAAAATCGGGCAGGTTCTGTTTAACAAAGTTTCTAATTTAAAGATATTGTAAGGAATGTGTTACTGGAAAGTTCAATTTGGAATGTAATTGTTTGTAGAATGCAAAGGCGTTGTCTATGTACAGATCTCTAAGTGATTTAATCCCAAATGTTTAAGGGGTTTAAAAAAAGTGGTTCTCGTGCAGAGATGCTACAGATAAAAGCTTCTCCATCTTAAAAGGCTTTCTACATTGGTTCCATATTCTGAGTGAGCATAGCATAATTGAGTTGTTAGTATATTGGCAATAACTTGCATTTATAGGGCACAAAGCAGGGAATTTAAAGAAGTACTGCAGGATTTTAGTTCTATTGCAGACCAAGCCTGTGTATGTTCATCTATTTGTGACCTTTTCCAGGTTTTTGTAGCTTGTATGTTTGCTCCCCAGTAATAAAACTGAAAGTTAGGTAGAGCCATGCCACCTTCTGCCTTAGGTCTTTGTAGGGTCACTCATTGGATACATGGATTTTTAAATTCCAAATAAATTAGGTTATGGTTGAATCTAATTGCTTAAAAATGATTTATTGATGTATATTGGAATGTTTTGAAATAAAAAAAGCTTAGGAAGGATATTCATCTTAACAATATTAATTCTTCCAGCTAGAGTGAGATGAAAGGTTGACCATCTATGCAAGTCTTGCTTAATTTTTTCCATACAGATTACTCCTAGGTATTTAAACTGATCTGCAATGATAAAAAGGAAGGTGTCCAATCTAATATTGTATGCTTGAGAATTCACTGGGAAGAGCACACTTTTATTCAGATTAATTCTGAGACTGGAAATCTTTTGAAATTCTGTAAGTGCTGTTAGGACTGCAGGCACAGTATTTTGTGGGTCTTATCTATACAGTACCATATCCTCTGCATATAGAGAAATTTTCTGTTCAAGTCCTTCTCTGATAATTCCCTTTATCTGGTAAGCATTTTGACAGTGAACTGCCAGTGGTTCAATGGCGATTGCAAAAAGTAGAGGTGACAAGGGGCATCCTTGTCCGGTATCATGTTCTAGTTTAAAGTAGTCTGAATTAATGTTAATACAAACTGAAGCTTCTGGATTAGTATACAGTGCAGTGCACTCCGTTTAGCTGTGATGTTTGGGGGCTGAAGGCCCAATTGCATGTAAACGGAGATTGCAAATAAGCAGAGTTAGCTTATAATAGACTGTGAGCCATGTGCTTCATGCTTGGTACACACTTTATGCATGTATTGAGTCACTGTGGTCACCTGTTTATAAAGGACACGCCAAACTGCAGTGCCTAGAGCTAAGGAATAAACACAACATATTGTTACTAACCAGCCTCAAATATAGTGAACACGGCTGTGAGAATAAAACTGAATAAAAAAAATAACAAAGCTGACCTTTACAAGTATCATAAGTTACACCGACTGTTACAGACTGGAATCAAATGTATGTTTGTATTCTAAAATGGTAAGAATACGTGCAGCTCAATTCTCAAAACGGACTCATCCGGTACAGAACCTGTGAAGTTTTAACCAATCAACAGTTGATACCATTGCACCACTGAAGCGATCATAGCAAATGAGTGTCGATGTTGCACCCTAACGCGGGTTCTTTTTCTGCAGTTATATTCCTGAATAGAAGCGCACTTGTTCTGTTATATTTGTGCCATTTGTGAAAGTGTTTCTTTGATATTTGGAATTCAGGCTTCACACATTATACAGTACACTTCATGTCTACATTTTGTCAATTATTACTAAAACATGAAAAACGTTTCTGTTTTAACGATGTGTTTACATAGATTGTTGTAGACACGGTACACACATGAAATGCAAGTGTTCCAAATAACGATATAGTATTGATAAAATGTGTCATTTTGCTTGACTTCTCACTCTATACAACTCTAAGCAACTGACACGCAGGTAAACAGATTTGAACTGAGAAAACTGTGTGGGGTGGGGGGATGTAATAGCAGGTTGCCTGCTGTTTGCTGCTTATCCACACATTTTCAGGACAAAAGACGCTGACAGAGAGGTGAGAAGCGATTTAAGGTGGGACAGATCTACGAGTTTTTTTCGTAGGCTCTGTTAATTCTAGTGTTAATTGTCTAATGTAGTCAAATTAGATTACAGTACATGTAATATACATACAGCCTTGCCAGTCTACAGCTGCTAATTTTCAATTAAGCAATGTCATTGTTTACTCGGTGTTAGTTCACATGCGATGAAAATGATCTGTTATTGTTGTCTGTGTCTGGTTCGGACGACGGTCATAAATTTGGCTGCACAGTGCATAAAATTTTTCGTACAAATCACAGCCAGTTGACTTCCAGGTAGGCTCATATAAAATCCAAGCTCTTTACTGCATTAGTGAACGTCAGTGCCATGGCAGGTGCAATCTGAACATCATTGACGTCGGCCGCGTCCAGTCTCTCCTCCTAGTTGATTAGCAGCTGGAGTAGACGCCTTCCGGCTTTTGCATATCTCTTTGTCTGTTTTACCTGCACTTGTTGGAGCATTACTGTCAATTTCAACAAAACGATCGAAGTCATTAGTTGACATTCCATCAGGCAGCTGTAGCCCCACGCTGCTGCTGTTGTCCACAACTGCTGCTGAGGCACACGGAACTGGGATAGTGCTATCTCCACAGCTTTCATGAAGCTTGCCCGTCTGTAGCAGTTAATTGTTGATGTACTGATAAGACTCCATGCATCCTTCTGCATGTGCAAACTGTCAAGTAGCATCAGCTTACGGGCCAGCTCAGTTGCCCTCATTGTTTCATTTTCACCTTGATCCATGATAGCCATCACACGGCGTAGCATGAAGGATCGGTAATTTTGCTTGAAATTTGCTATTATGCCCTGGTCCATGGGCTGTTGTATTGGGCAGCATAAAAACGAGGTTGATGTTTGTCAGTCTGATATCATCACTGTGTGCTGAACAGTTGTCACACAGAAAAACAATTTGTCGTCTTTTGGACCTCATTGAATTGTCCAGCTTCTTCAGCCACTGCAGCTAAACTTCACTGGTCATCCAGGCGTTGTGATTTGCCTCGTATGCCACTGGAAGCTTCTTGACGTTTTTGAAACACCTTGGCTCTTTGCTTTTTCCCTATTACCAGCGGCGGCAACTCTTCTGATCTATCCATGTTACAGGCCATTAGCTGCGTCAGTCTGTCTTTTGGCATTTTAGTCCCAGCAGCTTCATGCTCGGAGGCAGTGGTGCTGTAAGAATTGTGTTTCTGGATTTCTCTAGCGCCTTCAACACCATCCAACCTCTGCTCCTTAGGGACTAGCTGACAGAGATGGGAGTAGATTCATACCTGGTAGCATGGATTGTGGACTATCTTAAAGACAGACCTCAGTATGTGCATTTCAGGAACTGCAGGTCTGACATTGTGGTCAGCAGCACAGGAGTGCCGCAGGCGACCGTACTTTCTCCGGTCCTGTTCAGCCTATATACATCGGACTTCCAATACAACTTGGAGTCCTGCCACGTGCAAAAGTTTGCTGACGACACTTCTATCGTGGGCTGCATCAGGAGTGGGCAGGAGGAGGAGTATAGGAACCTAATCAAGGACTTTGTTAAATGGTGCGACTCAAACCACCTACAACAGAACACCAGCACAACCAAAGCGCTGGTGGTGGATTTTAGGAGGACCAGGCCCCTCATGGACCCCGTGATCATCAGAGGTGACTGTGTGCAGAGGGTGCAGACCTGTAAATACCTGGGAGTGCAGCTGGATGATAAATTGAACTGGACTGCCAATACTGATGCTCTGTGCAAGAGAGGACAGAGCCGACTATACTTCCTTAGAAGGCTGGCATCCTTCAACATCTGCAATAAGATGCTGCAAATGTTCTATCAGACGGTTGTGGCGAGCGCCCTCTTCTATGCGGTGGTGTGCTGGGGAGGCAGCATAAAGAAGAAGGATGCCTCACGCCTGGACAAACTGGTGAGGAAGGCAGGCTTTATTGTAGACACGGAGCTGGACAGTTTGACATCCGTGGCAGAGTGATGGGCACTGAGCAGGCTTCTGTCAATGGAGAATCCACTGCATCCACTGAACAGTATCATCTCCAGACAGCGGAGCAGCTTCAGCGACAGACTGCTGTCACTTTCCTACTCCACTGACAGACTGAGGAGACACTATGCGACTCTTCAGTTCCACCCTCGGTAAACGTTAACATCATACAGAGTTATTGTCTGTCTGTTATACCTTCAGTGTTATCAGTCTTCAATTTAATATTGTTTAATATTGCTGCTGCTGGAGTATGTGAATTTCCCCTTGGGATTAGTAAAGTATCGATCGATCGATCGTGTTTAAACGTTAATGTTCCCTCGGGTATGGCACGCCAATAAAGCCCAGTTTTGTCAGCATTGAAGATATCACGTTCATCATACTCTTTGATGATGCCAGGAAGAACTTCAACTATCCAACACTCGGCACCAAATTCATCAGCATCCTGCTTTTCCCCGTGTTCCTGTTTAAACTGGATGTTTTCTCGTTGCTTCCAGCTCTCCAGCCATCCATTTGTAGCATTAATTCCCTCTATGCCAAAGCTAACAGCAAGCTGATTGGCTTTTCAATCAACACTGGTCTGCTAACTGGCAGCTGTCTGCTTCTAACTTGGCTGAACCAATGCAACAAAGCGACTACATCATCCTCAGATTTTCCTGCCTGTTTTCTTTTTCGGCCAGGATTAACGTTTTTTTGCCAGTCATCAATCACCTGCTAACGTTTTTGAAGTCTTACACGCTGCCATATTAGACCTAATGCAACGATATTTCAGCAACTTTTGAAAAAACTAAATTATGTCAATCATATGTTGTTGATGTTCTTTTCAGATCTGTCGGCTCTCTAAGTTACTGAAATAACACACATTGCCCATGCATGTGCCTGGCACTGTCGACTTTATATGGTGTTGTCTCTCTCTGTACAGTGTATCAACTACATTCGACTCCACTTGCGTGCATGTTGTTTGAGTGCACACTCCACTTAGCTGCACATGACTTGCAGGTCCCTATTTGCATAAAGTCAAGTGCAGTCGACTCTGCTTAAACGCACGTGGCGATCTCGTCCGGAGGTCGTGCACTTAAATGGAGTAGACTGTACGGTAAGCGGAAAACAGACTCGCACGGCCATTGCAGCTATCCGAAGCCGACTGACCTGAAAATCATGAAACAGGAATATTAAAGGCATTGCAGCAAACCGGAAATTGCAGATAAGCGAATTGCAGCTAACCAAGTGCAGTTATGGAGAATGCAGAATGGAGTGTATAGCGAAATAAATAGGCCCAGAACCTGCATTGTAGCAAGGCGGAGATTGCAGCTAATCAAATTGCAGGTAAGTGGAGTTGACTGTAGTTTCATCCATGCACAAATGTTCGGGCCTAACCCAAATTTCTCCAATGTAGTGAAAAGGTAGTTCCATTCAATCATATCAAATGCTTTTTCTGCATCCAACGATAATATAATCTCTGAGGTGTTTGACCTTGTGGGTGAATATATTACTGTACATTAAACAGGCGTCGGAGATTGGAAGCTAAGTGTCGGCCTTTAATAAATCCAGTCTGATCTTGTGATATTACCGAAGGCAGCACTTTCTCCATCCTTCTAGCTAGGACTTTTGAGAGTATCTTAACATTATTATTCAGAAGTGAAATTGGTCGGCATGATGCACATTGTAATAAGTCCTTGTTTTGTTTAGGAAAGACAGTGATTAATGCTTGGCAAAAGTTTGAGGTAGAATTTTATTGTTTTTAGCTTCTTTTGCTCATAAAAGGGGAGCTACAGTTGTGCTTGAAAGTTTGTGAACCCTTTAGAATTTTCAATAATTCTGCATAAATATGACCTAAAACATCATCAGATTTTCACTCAAGTCCTAAAAGTAGATAAAGAGAAACCAGTTAAACAAATGATACAAAAATATTATACTCGGTCATTTATTTATTAAGGAAAATGATCGAATATTACATATTTGTGAGTGGCAAAAGTATGTGAACCTCTAGGATTAGCAGTTAGTTTGAAGGTGAAATTAGAGTCAGGTATTTTCAATCAATGGGACGACAATCAGGTGTGAGTGGGCACCCTGTGTTATTTAAAGAACAGGGACCTATCAAAGTCTGCTCTTCAAAACACATGTTTGTGGAAGTGTATCATGGCATGAAAAAAGGAGATTTCTGAGGACCTCAGAAAAAGAGTTGTTGATGCTCATCAGACTGGAATAGGTTACAAAACCATCTCTAAAGAGTTTGGACTCCACCAATCCACAGTCAGACAGATTGTGCACAAATGCAGGAAATTCAAGACCATTGTTACCCTCCCCAGGAGTGGTCGACCAACAAAGATCACTCCAAGAGCAAGGTGTGTAATAGTCGCCGAGGTCACAAAGGACCCTAGGGTAACTTCTAAGCAATTGAAGGCCTCTCTCACATTGGCTAATGTTCATGAGTCCACAATCAGGAGAACAATGAACAACATTGGTGTGCATGGCAGGGTTGCAAGGAGAAAGTCACTGGTCTCCAAAAAAAAATATTGCTGCTCTTCTGCAGTTTGCGAAAGATCACGTGGACAAACCAGGTGGCTATTGGAAGAATGTTTTATGAACGGATGAGACCAAAATAGAGCTTTTTGGTTTAAATGAAAAGTGTTATGTTTGTAGAAAGGAAAACACTGCATTCCAGCATAAGAACCTTATCCCATCTGTAAAACATGGTGGTGGTAGTATCATGGTTTCGGCCTGTTTTGCTGCATCTGGGCCAGGACAGCTTGCCTTCATTGATGGAACAATGAATTCTGAATTATATCAGAGAATTCTAAAGGAAAAAGTCAGGACATCTGTCCATGAACTGAATCTCAAGAGAAGGTGGGTCATACAGCAAGACAACGACTCTAAGCATACAAGTCGTTCTACCAAAGAATGGTTAAAGAAGAATAAAGTTAATGTTTTGGAATGGCCAAGTCAAAGTCCTGACCTTAATCCAATCGAAATGTTGTGGAAGGACCTGAAGCAAGCAGTTAATGTGAGGAAACCCACCAAAATCCCAGAGTTGAAGCTGTTCTGTACGGAGGAATGGGCTGAAATTCCTCCAAGCCGGTGTGCAGGAATGATCAAAAGTTACCAGAAACGTTTGGTTGTGGTTATTGCTGCAAAAGGGGGGGGGGGGGGCACACCAGACACTGAAAAGCAAAGGTTCACATACTTTTGCCACTCACAAATATATAATATTAAATCATTTTCCTTAATAAATAAATGACCAAGTATAATATTTTTGTCTCATTTGTGTAACTGGTTTCTCTTTATCTGCTTTTAGGACTTGAGTGAAAATCTGATGATGTTTTAGGTCATATTTATGCAGAAATATAGAAAATTCTAAAGGGTTCACAAACTTTCAAACACAACTGTAGCTGAGTGGAGATTTTCTTATAAAATTTGACAGGGTAGCCATCAGGGCTTGATGCTTTCCCACTCTTAAGTGACTTTATAGCATATATACTCAGCAAAAAAAGAAACGTCCCTTTTTCAGGACTGTGTATTTCAACAATAATGTTTTAAAAATCCAAATAACTTTACAGATCTTCATTGTAAATTGTTTAAACAATGTTTTCCATGCATGTTCAATTAACCATAATCAATTAATTAACATGCACCTGTGGAATGGTCGTTAAGACCTTAACAGCTTACAGAAAGTAGGCATTTAAGGTCACAGTTCTAAAAACGCAGGCCACTAAAGAGACTTGTCTACCGACTGTGAAAAACACCCAAAGAAAGATGCCCAGGGTCCCTGCTCATCTGCGTGAACGTGCATTAGGCATGCTGCAGGGAGGCATGAGGACTGCTGATGTGGCTAGGGCAATAAATTGCCATGTCCGCACTGTGAGACGCCTAAGACAGCGCTACAGGGAGACAGGAAGGACAACGTGTAACAACACCTGCACAGGATCGGTACATCCGAATATCACACCTGCGTGACAGGTACAGGATGGCCACAACAACTGCCCGAGTCACACCAGGAACACACAATCCCTCCATCAGTGCTCAGACTGTCCGCAATAGGCTGAGAGAGGCTGGACTGAGGGCTTGCAGGCCTGTTGTAAGGCAGGTCCTTACCAGACATCACCAGCAACAACGCCGCCTATGGGCACAAACCCACCTTCGCTGGACCAGACAGGAGTGGCAAAAAGTGCGTGAGTTTCTGCATGACAGCAATGTCAGTGTTCTGCCATGGCCAGCGAAGAGCCCAGATCTCAATCCCATTGAGCACGTCTGGGACCTGTTGGATCGCAGGGTGAGGGCTAGGGCCATTCCCCGCAGAAATGTCCAGGAACTTGCAGGTGCCTTGGTGGAAGAGTGGGGTAACATCTCACAGCAAGAACTGACAAATCTGGTCCAGTCCATGAGGAGGAGATGCACTGCAGTACTTCAAGCAGCTGGTGGCCACACCAGATACTGACTGGTACTTTTGATTTTGAGCCTCCCTTCATTCAGGGACACATTGTGAAACATTTTTAGTTTATGTCTTATGGTGTTGACTCTTTTAGTGTTCATACAAATATTTACACATTAAGTCTACTGAAAGTAAAAACAGTTGAAAGTCAGGGGACGTTTCTTTTTTTGCTGAGTATAGTTATTCTGATAGTGCCAAAGGTTTTTCCAATTCCTCTGCACTGAGTATCTATTTGTGGTATCTATCATGCATTCAGAAATACATTAGATTGTGTGTTGTCTTCTTTAAACTCAGTAGAATATAAGGATTTATAGTAGTCTCTAAATGTGTGCATTATATTTTTATGGTCAATGATTTTGTCTCCGTTTGTGTTGGTGATTGTTGGGATTGCATTGCGAACTTCTTGCTTTTGGATTTGTTGAGCTAAGAGCTTATTAGCTTTCTCTCCATGTTTGTAGTAAATATGTCTAGATTTAAAAATGAGTTGTTCCGTTTCTTTGGTTGTTAAGAGGTTGAGCTCTGAATGCAGAGCCTGCCTCTTCCTATGAAGAGCCTCACTTGGACACCTGGCATGTTTTTGATGTATTCTAGTAATTTTGCTGGTTTCCTCTCATACCTTCTTGGTTTCTAATTTATTTCTGTAGGAAAGATATGAGATAATCTGTCCTCTTAAGAAGGCCTTCAGGGTTTCCCAGAATATTTCTGCGGAGACCTCTGAAGATGTATTTGTCTCTAGAAAAAAACTGATTTGTTTTGATATACATTCTGTACAGTTCTTGTCTGCTAATAAAAATGGGTTAAGACGCCATCTGTGAGATGAGTATGTGGGGCATAATGATTTTAGCTCCAAGATCAGAGGGGCATGGTCGGAAATAACAATAGTGTTGTACTTGCAAAATGTAATCGTAGGCAAGAAATTGTTATCTATTTAAAAAAAAAAAAAAAAATCAATTTTTGAGTAGCAATGATGCACTGGTGAGTAGAAGGAGTATTTTCTTGAGTTTGGGTTTAGAAATCTCCAGGGGTCTGATAAGTTGTGGTCAGTGGTTACAAACAGTGTAATTGTATTTGCAGTGTTAGATGTCATCATCCCTGTGACAGGAGACCTATCTAAATCTGGATTTAAAGCACAATTGAAGTCCCCAGCCATTATAACTTTACTAGACATTAAGCCCATTACAATAACGGGCGCTAGAACAGTAGTGCATAAACATTAGTAGGAACAGTCTATATTAAATGGCAAGGGACTTTGACCTCATTCTGTTTGTTGTCTTAATTTTTTTTGTCAAAAATATTTTTGCAAGAAGCCTAAAGTAAAATAATAATAAAAATAAAATAGAAACGTATATTACAATACAGTAAGTATAATTAATATTGCCTTAGTGTAAAACTTTGTAACAATCTGTAATACACAATATCTGAAGAAGATATTTACGAAAAAGTTTCTATTTTTTTACCTCATTAAATGTTTCTATAAAATTTCATTATAGACGATATTTCTTATACATATTTTGTCTGAGTTTGGCAACAGTTTGCCTTGTTCAGGACCATCTACAACCTTGACAACAACATCTGGAAAACTTCTAACTCTTGATAATGCAACATATAACTGTCCGTGGCTGAATACTGGTTCTGGCAAGTAAATGCCTACTTTTTCTAAGGTTTGCTCTTCTGAGTCCTTTTCTTTTAGCATTTTTCTGACGCTCATTTTCTTTTTCTTTAATCGGTCTATTTGCTCATATTTTTCTTTGTCTTTCAGCCTTTTCTTTTGTTGATGTTTACTTGTTGAGCTGACCGTTGTTCCAGGAGAGGTTGCTTATATAGGATTTGATTGTCTGTCTCTTTTGTCCTACTTGACGTGTCCTTTTTTTTTTTGGGTGGCATGTTATTAGTAGGTATGTCCGTAATTTTTTCACTTACAGTAGTACTGGCTTGTATGTTGCTGTAATATGCATCACTGTATTGTGTGCCTTTAATTTTCTTTCGCAGTAATACTGGTTTGTATTTCCGTAAAATTCCTGTAATTTTCTCTGACAGTAATACTGGCTTTGATGTCCGTAATATGAGTTTAATTTTCTGTCACAACAGTGGGCAATCAGTAGAGTGTCCCCAGCAACTGATGTAATGTGTGGTGTGCAGCTGATAATTGTGCCTGTGGCTTCTCCCAAGCAACTACTTTATTTGCTTATCATGCACGGCCGTGGCTAGGCCATTCACTGTGTGCCCGGCTTCCAGTGTGTGTGCGTCCACGGTGCCGTGCGCATGGGCAGGGCACAGTGCAATGTGTGGTGAGGCCCCACGCATGCGCACTTCACCAGAAGACACACACACACGGACACCTGAATGCACACAGGGGTTTTATTAAACAGGATGAGTGTTCACATTGGGAATGGATGTAAATACATTTTGCTTGAATTCCCTATCATCCACATTTGGTGCATAAACATTGATCAAAATCACTTTACAGTTAAATCAATTGCCCATGACAATCACATATCTCCCTTCAGGATCAGATACTACATCTGATACTAGAAATGAGACTGTTCTATGTATAAGAATTCCCACACACCTAGTTTTCTTTGTAAAGCTGGAATGGAACATTTGGCCAGTCCAGTCTTTTTGCAGCCGAAACTGATCCTTGCTTAATATTGGGTCTCCTGTAAAAATACTATTTTAGCGTTTAGACCTGTTAGGTGAGAGAATACTTTCTTTCTCTTTAATTCGTGATTCAGGCCTTTTTGATTCTGAATTTTTGATGTCATTTTGTAGTCGTAACTGAAAGTGAGACAGCTTTGACCTTAATTTCCAATTTTCCCAGGGGTTATTGCCATGCAGCCTATTATTACATTGGTAATTATAATTATAAGGATTTAAAGGATAGATTAGATATAGCTTGCTCTCTTTCTCTACCCCCTAGCCCCCCCCACCCCCCATTTTGCCTCCCCACGTGAGGCTAGACCCCACTTCACAAAGTCCAAGTCCTCTGACATACCTACAGACAGAGCACGTCCAAAAAAAAAAAAAAAGCCCCCCAGCAGCAGCGTTTGAGGGTTAAAATTGAGATATCTATTGTCGATACAGTCTAAATACTATAAGCATAAAATATAATCTTTAACAGTCTTGAAATAGTAAGATAGTAAAACCCAGGGAATGGTGTTAAAAAGTGGCCCTGGATAAGCATACTGTAGTAAACCCTAATGCAATAATAACAGTAACAATAAACCAAGGGTATTATGTTAAACGGTCTCCTTTAGAATAGTAAAAAAAAAAAAAAAAGTTACTAATTTAATCTCTTCCACACATACACATATACGCGTATAATTAAAACATAAACAGAAAGTGGCCGAGAAGGGAAAAGGATGTATAATTATGGTACCAGTATCATTGCAAGTGGATCAGACAGCAGGTAACATCTTCTTGCCATGCCATGACAGGGTGCGAGTCACAATCGTATTTCAAAAAAGTGTCGGGATCAGCTTTCTTAACTCTGTTTTCTGCTTCCTCCGTAGTGGTGAAGATGTAATGCTTGTCTTGAATATCCACTTTCAGTTTGGCAGGATACAAGAGGCTGTATCTGATATCGGCTTTCCGTAAAAGCGGCATGTTTAGCAGCTGTTTAGGGTGAGAAATCAGGGAAAATACGAATGTGGTTATTTTCAAATAGGTTGGTCTCGTCCGTTACGGGAGATGGACGTCTGAAATGGAGCTCCGTTAGCATTGGTTTTATTTTTTTTCTTATTTCTTATTATCCCGAGGAATCCTGTATTTACCCAACCCGAGGAGTTTCTATTACAGTATATAACATTGAGCAACAAGAAAGGGGGTCAGAAAGAAATGGAAAAGAAATCTAAAGCTAAATCCCAGTCTAGACAGGCATTAAGTCCAAATTCAAGGTATGGCCTTTCAGAGACAGACCTGGAACAGACAGGTGAAAGCACAGACTCCCCAGGACCCCGCTCCAATGCATCGTCTCCAGTCGAGAGCGAAAATGGGAGCGAATGTGCAAGTGATGCAGGTCACGATAGCTCACCGATTCCAGAAGATCATTTGACACTGGAAATGGCGTTGCAGCTCACGCTTTCCTCTACTCTTCGTGAGCCGAAAGCATCAGCTGTAATAGGGATTGGCACTTCAACCGCGGAGCAGCAAAGCCGAAACGATCTGTCTGAACTGAAGGTAATGAGCGCTACAATGGCCACGGCCATAAATGAGCTCAAGAAAGACATTCAGAAAGATATAAAGAAAGAAATAAATGGTTTGCTCAAGACAAGTGAGAAGCTGCGAGTGGAGCTGCGGCAGGATAATAAAGACTTGAAGAAACATGTATATAATCGCTTTGATGCAGCCTTTAAAGGTATGCTGGAAAAAATTCAGGAACACATTCAGGAAAATGCGTCTAAACTGAGAGCATTTGTCGATCACCTGGAAGACGTTAAGCAGACATTCACGACTCGAATTGAAACAGCCGAACATTTGGCATCTACTGCTGATGGAAAAACAATAGCTGCAAATTCTGAATGCCAAAAACTCGGAGACAGACTTGCTACTGTGGAAGATGGA
The DNA here is from genome assembly GCA_026402145.1 of Polypterus bichir lapradei. NCBI lineage: Eukaryota > Metazoa > Chordata > Cladistia > Polypteriformes > Polypteridae > Polypterus > Polypterus bichir. Next base: position 13,320,726 of record JANRMT010062798.1, read on the forward strand.
TGCAGAAGGAATAATATTAGAATCGAAGGTCTACCTGAGAATCGTGAAAGTCCAAATCCAGTGAAATTCGTAGCTGAACTGTTCTCAAAAATAATTGGAGAGAACTTTAAATCAGACACCGAGATAGCAGCAGTTTATCGCATACGGGGATCAAATACTTCCAAACCTAGGACTCTTGTCGTGCGTTTTGAGAGATTACAATCTAAATTTTAATGTAATGTCACTTCTCAAACAGAAACAAGAGATTATATTAGTCAATTTTAAACAAATTTCTATATGCAGCAGAATAAATGATTAGTGAAATGTTAATTTTATCATTTACTTGTGAGTTCTCTGGTTGCCATTTTCTTTTCCTCCAGAGTTAATGTTTCTCATATTAATTACAAAAACACCACAATAATTAATAATGTGATTAATGTGTTTTAAATATGTACAGTAGACCCCCATGAAGTCGCGGTTCAGAGTTTGTGGCCTCAGTCATTCGCGAATTTTTCCTTAGAATCTATCTAATAATAGTTAGTGGAAACCGCAAATATCCTCCACAATTTTTATGGCTTTTTTCGTGGCAATACTGTACTGTAGAGAGAACAGGAAGCAACTGTAGAGGAAAACGCAGCTTGGGATGGTGAAAGTAGCCAATGGAATTTGAAACTGCAACTCCCAGCAGTCCCTGCAGTGGCTCTGATTGGTCTCCTGCTGAGGGTGCAGAGGCTGTTGGGGTCAAAGGATGTCAGCGTGACTTTTAAAAAGGGGGCCGGTGACCAAAAGCAATAAAAAAAAGTTTTTGTAATTTGTGTTTCAAGTTCCTGACCGTCTGCCTTCTGTTGGTTTACCTGTACTTATTCATTTTGTCCTGAATCGTTTCGTGGTTGGCGTCTGGATTTTCTGCTGTCTGCCTATGTACATGAGGGACTGTAAGTAGATTCATGGCCATCCTGCAAAGAAAGGAGCACTCCTGAACCTGTCCACCCGTCTTCACCATTTCAGGAAATAGCGGTAGGACTATCTTTATATTCCCATTCAACGTGCGCATATCTAGACTATCTATTTTCATCATTACATTTAATTTGTTGCCGTTTTTCATGGTTTACTGTGTTTTATTTGTGCTTTGTTGTATTTAATGTGTAATTGCCGTAAGGGGAACATGGGTGGTATCGTTGTTTTCATTACATTCTTTATTTGCTGTTTGATTACCAGTTTGCTTTGTTTTTGTCTCTGTTTGTGAGTGCGTACAGGTCGGGCCAAGGCTGGGTGCGTCCCTGGAATCTCCACCATAAAGATAAATAAATCACTGTATCCTCGAAGTCGAAATGCCACTGAAACGCCCTGCTCCTTCTAAGGCTTCTGGCAATGAAAACGTATTTGCATGAATTACAGCACATATAGTGGTAACATCGGCATTTTACATTCTAGCACTGCGGGAGACATAGCAGTACAGTATACAGGTTTACCTTTACATTCTTTTATTTAAGCTGAGTTTGAAATTTAAAGTGTTAGGCATTTTTTTTAACCACATCCAAAATTCGCAGTTTTTCACAATTCGCGGGTGCTCTAGGAACGTAACCCCTGCGAATTTTGGGGGTGTACTGTATAGCATTTGCAACTTGAAAGTCTTGCATAGTTTGCTATTTAATTTTAGTTCACAGCTCATTAGTCAGGCTTTGCTCTGTTGGTGGTGTTACTGTTTTTTCTGTTGTTTAAATAATGGCATGTGGCTGTATACAGTAGTCAGTGAACTTATTTTAGACTAGTACCCTGGGTAGAAACATGTGACAAGCAAATTTGACAAATTTTAATATGTCCCTTTACTATAAAACATTAAGAAAAATATTTAAAAATAGTTTCATAATGCTTTTTTAAAAATACATTTTACCAGTATTATTTCTATACGTACACATCCAACAATTTCTTCCTCTAGTCTTTTATATGTACTCCTGTCCCTACACATGTTTCCATTTCTGTCTATAAAAGCAGCAAAATTTGATAGACAGGTGATCTTGAAGTTCTCTCTGTCACATTTTGCTTTCCTTTTAACACCAGTGGCATCAACATTTGATAAGGTAGCTGAACAGCAGACCATCGGCTATATTCAGCGACACATGCTTCCTTTAAGGGATTGCTAAAAGTGTCACCTCCCAGCAACTGTACTCCCTGACACAACACAACAGAGAATCATACTTAGGACGCTGGGAGATAGCCTGCTGTCTGTCTATGACCAAGCTGTCACAGTGTGTAAAAAATGATTAAAAATGGTGACCAGATCTGTTAGTGCTGCCAGTTAACTATTAATCTGCGTCAAAAACTAGCTCGCTTCATTTTTAAGTTAAAAATAATGATGAGAAGTAATTGAAATTTAGTAGGAAAACAAATGTCAAGTGTCTTCTATAAAACTTCAGTTAGAGACGTAGCCTATACTAAATCTGGAGATAAATACAGAAACTTCAATGACTCCACAACACTAAATAGATCAATAACCCTCAAAATAGGGGGTATATTTGAGCAAGGTCTTTTTACCTTCAAGTTGATTTTATCTGTATAAATCTTGTAGGAGTTTCTAAGGTTTTTATAAAGGCAGACAACACTTATGCTTTGACATTACTCCATAAGTGTTGTCTGTCTTTACAAAAACCTTATTCAGCCCCCAACCCTGGAGTTTGGGCCTTGGAATATTTTGGACTTGCTGTCTCTGAAGCTTTTGTAGGCTTTTCAGACTTGAAACCATGCTACAGGAAGCAGAGGTTTCTGTAGCTTCTAGCAGCAGCTGCACCAGTATGTTTGAACATCATGACAAGTGTTGCAACATTCTTTCCCCATGAGTTTAATATGTATTTGGATTTAACATTTCCTGCATTTACTTGATAAAAAACATAGTAATGTTTTTTGGTTAACTTTTTATTTCTTTTCCAAACTTGTGTGGTATTTGCACCTGTCTTTTAATGTAATGGCACAATGGCAAAAGAGAAACACTGTGCAGTGAGCATCTGGATTTCCTTTGACTAATTTTAAATATGAAACTGAATATATACGCTTCTCTATAAAGGCAAAATTTGTTTTATTTTTTTTTAAACCACCCACAAATGCAACCTCCATTTATTTGTAGCTGATAAAACAGTGGAAAACGAAAATATGTAGGAAGCATGCAATTTTGTACTTGAGAAAAACAGAAAGCAGCTGTAGATTGTGATTATGAAACAAGGTTAAAAGGTGTTATTGTTCCTCCTGGCTTTGCAAGCTAGCTTAAAAGAGCAAACGAAAATTAATCTTTATTCTCCTTTCTTTGCTAGCATGGTATGGTATGTTTGAAGCTTTTTTGCTTGTGATAGTGTTCACTCAAAATAAATTTGTGTGTTTATCTCCACATCCATAAAACAACACTCTCAGTGATCAGAAATCCTATTTTCCATGTGTGTGCTATAATAACAGACTACACATCAAGTGTTAACATTCTGTACAGTGGGTATTACTGGAATAGGATCAGAAACATTTAAATCATTTTGAATTTATCAGAAATGGTATTGACAGAGTTGTCAGTTGGTGGTCTGCTGTTAAACTTGGCTGTGATTTCCAGCTTTGCCGAGGAGTTGTGTTTATTGGCAGTTGTTGCAGCCTACAAGTATATTTGGCTGTAAAAGCCTAGATGGAAAGGCCACATTCTTGGGCTAAGATCATGTTAATGACACACAAGCTATCTGTCGTCTATACTAAAAAGTTTGTGTTATCTGTTTTTCACTCAGTAGTGCTTATTTATTTACATTTTGATGTTAATGAATGACTAACAGCAGCTCTGAGCTGACAGCAGACAGCAAACAGCTGCTGCCTGCACAAGATAAGAATGACTGAAAACTGCATGCTTACATTCTGTGTGGATTTTCTCCAGACATTTGATTAAGTCCTTCTAACATCTCAAAAGATGATGTCATTTACATATGTGAAGTGACCATACAATCATGCTAATGGTCCTGTTTGAGGTGGCAGTAGTGAGACATAAACGCCAGGACCTTTGAGTTAAATAGCAAATGTTTCAGCCAGCTGAGTTCATCGGAGAAACTCCGCTCAGCCAGTTGTCGACAAGGCTTCTAGTTGACGAGTGTCTTAAGCAAGAACTAGTATCTCCTTCATCTTCACTGAATGCCCGCTTTACGTTCATCATGCATTCTGAAACTCGCTTGAGTCATTTCAGGGTCATAAAAACCTAACACTATCCTAGAAGCACTGGGTAAAAGGAGAGAACCAACATTGGACAGGCACCAGACTAAAAAATGATCAAATGGTGTACACATGCACAAAACACATGTGGTTGGCTCTGTGAGGCAGTAGCAGTAAACACTTTTCCACCATGTTGCTCTCCATTAAATCAGTTTTTCAATAATATGACATTGCATTTTCATGTTTGGGTAAATTGAAATGAACTTAATTGCACTATCATGGCATGTACTGCATGCATATTTGTGATCTATTCATGTTTCATATTCTAGATAAATCTTATCTGAATTTAAATATTTGTTGTAGATAACATGTATAATGAACACACAAAAAAATCCTTACAGATATGGTCATATTAGTTATTACATTAAACATTTAACAAAATGGCACTTGCAAAATTAGCTGAATGGAAAAAATGTACAGAATGTAGATATTGGTACTGTATATACTGTAGTTAATCTGCTGTAATAAACTTATTGTTGCCAGTATTCCTGGAATTAATGCACTTTACAAATGTGTTGTGATTAGGTTTCTTAAATTCTCATTTTTAGGTCTTATCAGCATATTACTGTTAGTTTGACATCTGAGTTTTAACTCTAAAACTTCAGAACCTTCCTTTTAATCTGTCTTTGTAATTTTTTTCTATTTTCATTTCCATGACAGTTAACTAACTGTATTAAGAGGGACCCTAGGTTATTCACATTTTTTTGTGGGTGTAGGGTTGAGGAGCTCTTCAGGCTCTTTGTGTCGTTTTATCAAATGGAAGCTTCTGTTACACAGATAACCTTAAATTGTGACAAAAACACAATAAATCATTGATACTGAAAAGATTTTGAGATCTGAAAAGGTTTAAAGTGCAGGCCAAGATAATGTTTAAAGTACTTAATAAAATATATATGCAGAATAAGGTAAGCAGACATAAATCTGACTTGTCTAATGTATGAGCAATTGGACCCTTTACCCCTAATCGAGCAGTCAAATAAACATTAGGCTGAAAATACTGTTGAGCCCATAGGTTTACATACACCTTGGCTGAAAAGCTTCAAACTCAAAGTTCTCCAACTTCACATATAGCATGTTTTAATAATAGTAATATTAGTAATAATAATAGTAATAATAATAATAATCATACATTTTAATTATGTAGCCCCTGTCTTACCAAATAATTGATGTGTTAAGTCAATTAGAGTATCTACTAAATTTCCATGGGTTTTTCTGTAAAATAACATTCGAGAGAGATTTATTTTCAGCTTTTAACCACTATCTCAGATATTCAGTAGGTAATTTAAAAATTACCCTTACAGATGAAAAAATTAACAAATAGATCATCTCAGCTCAATAAATAAATGCACTCCAACCCACTTTTCTGTATCATGGGAAATGCTAACTTGTAACTTCAAGTTGTCACATAGAAAATTATTTTGTTACATATCCAGCTTAGAAATCAAATCTTAAATTGCTGACGTGTAATGGCATGAGGCCCTTTAATATTGTAGCTATGATGCTACATACTGCTCCATATTCAAAAGTTGTTCATTCTTTGTAGGTGAGCAGGTATGCAAACCCAATTTTATTTTTTAAACTGTGACTTTAATGAAACCAAAATATTTGTGGCATTGTTGAAAGGCTGAGGCTAATTTGCCAGTATGATAAAATATTGTAGTAATACTTTTATCTTTTATTTTTTGTGATCAATTATTTATCAATTATTTATTGAGAGTAAGATATGATACATAGTAATGTAAAAAAGGAAAACCTATAAACCTATAAAATTACATTGTATAGAATTACAGAAAAGCCAAAGAAAAACAAATTACAAACTATGTTTGAAAATTCATTAACTTAAGAATGTTAGACATTAGAGAGGTTGTAAAAATCAACCCTCCAATCCCCCCCAAAGACTCCATGGCCCCAACCCCAAAATGCCCACTCAAACATGACAGCAGACCACCAATTATCCATAGTATGCAAATCATAATAGAGAATGAAAAGAAAAACCCTAAACACAGTACAGTTTGATTTTGAATTTCTGATTTATTAATTCTCGAAGCTGACCCTTCTAAAAGCATCAGATTATAAAATGAAAACTTCTCATGACTAAAGGATAATACTATCTGGGTCTCTCCAGCGACACAAAAGTAGAAGTTTTAAAGCAACAGAAGTAGTGGAAATAACCTGTTTGTGTACCTGAGATATCGACAAAAGATAAATCGAGAAATGTGGTAAGATCAGTAATTGTGGTGATACAGGTATTTGAATATCCAGAATGGAGGTAAGGGTACTTGCAACAAGATACCACATTTCTGCCACACTGTAGCATTCCCAAAAGTCTTGCATAAAGGTGCCAGGCACTTTAGACAGGCAGGAATTACAGTCTGGGGAATCGGCCCTACCCTTGTAAAAATGCTTGCGTTATGTGATACATGTACGATGTACAACATCTACATTGTACATACTGATAATCTGGATTACTGATCTGGATTTTCTATTTATACAAAACACTAATTTTATATAGTGGAGGTTAGGAAGGGCGATATGTGTAGTTATTTTCATGGTATGTATCTTAATATTTGATATTCAACTTTTTTGAGGTTAGCCTGCTAGGTATTGACCAGAAGCAACCCAAGATAGAAACACACCAGTACTCTAGGGAAAAAGACCACCTGAAACGGGCTTTGTGAGTTTCGACATGACACCTTTTCAGTCAATAATGTGTCTTTTAGTAGTCTTGCATAGCATCTCAGAATCTCAGTGGTAAAAAGGACACAAGTTTGTGTTAGTCAGGGAGCTATAAACAGGCAGAACAATAGACGGTATAATACAGAATCATAGATAGATTGTAAATTCTCAACCAGGTGAATCACACTGTCTTAATAATGAAAGTAAAGATGCTAAGCCAAATTGTAATTAGTAAGTCAATAAAGATATTTTTGTCTTAAAATAAACAAATCAGACTAACATGGAGTGTTACTTCAAGTTGTTTTGAAATGTTTTGGCGTGTGGTTGCTCTAGAAATGTGCTTTTTCTCAGTAGATGACTTTCCTGTTTAAATGCAGTTCAGGTGAGCAGTGTAACTGACCTCTCCTATTCTCAAATAGCCACTGTGATGTCTCCGGCTAGTACATGTGCATATGTTCTCAGCAACCTTGAAAAATTCTTTGTGCCATTATTTGTAACGATAACGGTAAGAAATCAACTGCTCCCACACCCCTAGTTGAGTGCCATCAGACATTGACCAGGTGATTGACTGTTTCATGACTAAACTTGTTAGATCGACTCTCTGTATGAACTTGCCTTACTGATGAAGTTAGTTAACTTTGTGAGGTACTGCTTTCACACAATATCTAAGTCTTTATTTATTTTATTTTATTTTTATACTACCTGTATAGGTTTCCTTTAAACAATACAAAGAATTTGTGGGTATTAACACCTCTCACTAACATGATACAGACTAGCTTAAATTATACAAGATTGTTAGAATGATTTAAAAACATTTTTACATTATTATTTTAAAAATGACCAATATTGCGTGACTACCCTCATAAGTTCCACCAAATATTTTACTGTGTTATACATGTGATATTTTCATTTTGTGTAGTAAAAAAAGCCTGACATCTGAAAAATTGAAGAATAACAACTTGACCTTTCTGTGGTACTTATTTGAAAAACTAGCATTTCAGAACAGAGCCTTATAAGCCCCTTTGGCATCATAAGAATGAATACTTGTTGTCATAAAACCCATAAGATAAAATTTGTGTGTCACTTTTATGTGATCTCTTGACCTGTTTTATTGAGTTGCTCAATCACTGTGACTTGAATAAAGCCACCAGACTAGTTCTGTTTGCAAGTTGTAAGCAGGTATGAAGTTTTACCAAATACAGTATCAAAATGTTAATTTCCAAAGCAATACTTTTAAAAAAAAATTATATTAATCTTACAAAAGACTGTAAAGTGTATGACTTTTGTTGGTGCGTTTCGTTTCCTTTCCTATAGAGGACACCTATGTAGATTTTGTATTATTAATCCTTTTTCAATTTAATCTTTTTGAACAAGGGAAACAGCTCTTCAGTGGCATCTCTGTGGGGAACAACACAGTAATATTTTGAATCCCTTGTATTACTTGTTGATATTCATGTTCAAATATATTGAAAAAATGAACAATTGGATATGCATGTGTTTATATGACTGTACGGTATACATTTTGTCCCAATGCTACTGCTGCTTTTTTATATACATTTTTTTTTTAACACTAGATTGTTTCCCTGGAAGGAAAAAAAAAACACTATCTTCTCAGGGGCTCTGTACGAGTGTGCATATGAATACCTGTAAACGTAAAGCATATACCTAAACCTTTTGAGTCAGATAACCCTCCCACAACCCTAATCTTAACCATAGTGTAACGGGGCATGCCATGGGCATTTCATGACTGACGTTGTGGGCATTACCTGACATACGTCATAGGTATTGCAGGCTGCAGTTAAACCCATCTCCAAACATCCCACACTCCGTTTAATAAATAAAAGCCCACCCATCTGCTTTTTTATATCACTGCGCCACAAGAGATGGAAGTGACGTCATACTGAAGCGCCATAACTTTGGTAAAGGTGTAATTAGGTAGCCCCAAAGCACAGTTTTGTAATTTTTTAATCTTAACTTTATCTCATACGTGCATGAAACTATCTCATATGTATACAAAATCATCTTGTACGTATGTGAAAGTATCCTGTACATACAAGATCTTTTCATGTACGTACAAGATAAGGGTTATCCCATAATTTTTTCACTGTGCAGTTCAGAGCTTCCATATTTTCAGGCTTCACATGGAAGAATTAGACTATGATGGACATGTGTGGACCTCTTGCCTTCAATCCATCAATATAGGGTGCTTTTATCAGGTGGTGGTGGTGCAGATCGCCACCACAGATAACTGAAAAAAGAACAGTAGAGAAAATAAGGGTTAGTACGGATTTCAGAGTCATGAAGAAAAAAAAAAAAGATAATTAAATGCATATACAGAATATCAGGGTTACACTAAAATGAAGCTATGAGAAAGCCATGTTAAAGTAATGGGTTTTTAGCAGTTTGTGTTTTTTTTTTTTTTATTAAAGTGCTCCACCGTATTAGCCAGGCGAATTTCCATTAGCTGGTAAGCTATTCCAGATTTTAGGCGCACAACAGCAGAAGGCCGCCTCGACACTTTAAGTTTAGCTCTTGGAATTATAAGCAGACATGCATTTGAAGATCTAAGGTTACAATTTGGAGTGTCAGGTGAAAGACATTCTGAAATACAGGATGGAGCGAGATTGTTAGGCTTTGTAAACCATAAACAGTATTTTAAAGTCAATTCTAAATGGCACAGGTAACCAATGTAGTGACATCAAAACTGGAGAAATGTACTCGGATTTTCTTTTCCTAGTTAAGATTCTGGCAGCTGCATTCTGCACTAGTTGCAATCGATTGTCTATTTTGGGTAGTTTTTTAGCATCATGCAAAGTAATAAGAGATCTAACTTTAGCTATATCTCTTAAGTGAAAAAATAACAACACCAGTCTTAAGACAGTCTGGGAAGACAACCATATCTAATGATGAATTTACTATGTCAGGAACACTCTCAGTTACTACATAAGATACTTCTTTGAAAAAACTTGTTGGTATTGGGTCAAGGACACAGTTTGAGGGTCTCAGTTGAGAAATTATTTTATGTAAATTGGGTAAATATATCCTGGTGAAAGAATTTTGAAATACCGGGGATTAAGAGGATCAGTATTGGGGGAGGGATGTACTGTATTATTTCTAATATTAATTTTCTGATAAAAAATATAGCAAAAGCCTCAAGTTTCATTGGAAGTTTTTTGGAGGCATTTCTTTGAATGACAAGGGTTTAGCAAATGATCAATAGTAGAGAATAAACCTCTTGGATTTCTATCATTTTTTATAGTTTTAGAGAAATAGCACCGCCTCTCAAGACGGACTGTGTTGTTGTATTCTGTTATTTTAGCCTTCAATATCTCATATTGGATAATCAACTTAGTTTTTCTTCATTTATGCTCAGATCATGTTTTCTTTCAATCGGACACTCTTTGGGTCTTATATGGTATAACAGTGCTGGAGGATTTTTTAACTGTCTTTTCAGGAGCGACTATGTCAGTGGCAGCTCTCACTTTACTATTAAATTTTCAACCTTACTATTTACATTATTATCACTATTGTAATAAGCACTACAGACGGACTGGTTGCTTAAAATGTTTGTAAACTTTGAAACTGCAGATGAATCAGACAAGCATGTTTTAAAAATATGCTTCTCATTAATTTTATCTGTCATTATTTCTTTATCTATACTAATAAAAGGCAAAGCCCTCACTCACTCACTCACTCACTCACTCACTCACTCACTCACTCATCACTAATTCTCCAACTTCCCGTGTAGATAGAAGGCTGAAATTTGGCAGGCTTATTCCTTACAGATCACTTACAAAAGTTAAGCAGGTTTCATTTCGAAATTCTACACATAACGGTCGACAACGTCCGCCATGTTGAACTTTCTTATTTATGGCACCATCTTCACGAAATTTGGTAGGCGGCTTCCCTGCGCTAACCGAAACCGATGTATGTACTTATTTCGATGGTATGACGCCACTGTCGGCCGCCATATTGAACTTTCCAACGTCACTAATTTTCCAACTTCCCGTGTAGGTAGAAGGCTGACCCCATCTTCACGAAATTTGGTAGGTGGCTTCCCTGCGCTAACCGAAACCAATGTACATACTTATTTCGGTGGTATGACGCCACTGTCAGCCGCCATATTGAACTTTCCAATGTCACTAATTCTCCAACTTCCCATCTATGTAGAAGGCTGAAATTTGGCAGGCTCATTCCTTACAGCTTACTTACAAAAGTTAAGCAGGTTTCATTTCGAAATTCTACACATAACGGTCATAACGGTCGATAACGGTCGACAACGTCCGCCATTTTGAACTTTCTTATTTATGGCCCCATCTTCACGAAATTTGGTAGGCGGATTCCCTGTGCTAACCGAAACTGACGTATGTACTTATTTCGATGGTATGACACCACTGTCGGCCGCCATATTGAACTTTCCAACGTCACTAATTTTCACAATGTCCGCCATGTTGAACTTTCTTATTCATGGCCCCATCTTCACGAAATTTGGTAGGCGGCTCCCCTGCGCTAACCGAAACCAATGTACATACTTATTTCAGTGGTATGACGCCACTGTCAGCCGCCATATTGAACTTTACAACGTCACTAATTCTCCGACTTCCCGTGTAGGTAGAACGCTGAAATTTGGCAGACTCATTCCTTACAGCTTACTCACAAAAGTTAAGCAGGTTTCATTTCGAAATTCTACACATAACGGTCATAACGGTCAACAACGTCCGCCATGTTGAACTTTCATATTTATGGCCCCATCTTCACGAAATTTGGTAGGCGGCTTCCCTGCGCTAACCAAAACCGATGTACGTACTTATTTCGGTGGTATGACGCCATTGTCGGCCGCCATATTGAATTTTCCAAACCTCACTAATTCTCCAACTTCCCTTGTAGGTAGAAGGCTGAAATTTGGCAGGGTCATTCCTTCCAGCTTACTTACAAAAGTTAAGCAGGTTTCATTTCGAAATTCTACGCGTAACGGTCATAACAATCAACAGCGTCCGCCATCTTGAACTTTCTTATTCATGGCCCCATCTTAACGAAATTTGGTAGGTGGCTTCCCTGCGTTAACCGAAACCAATGTACGTACTTATTTCGGTGGTGTGACGCCATTGTCAGCTGCCATATTGAACTTTCCAACGTCACTAATTCTCCAACTTCCCGTGTAGGTAGAAGGCTGAAATTTGGTACTTATTTCAGTGATATGATGCCACTGTCGGCCGTCATATTGAACTTTTCAACGGTCTTTGTTACTTATGGGCCCATCTTCAAGACATTTGGCACACGGGTTCCCAACGCTAACTGAATCCTACTTACGTACATATATACGTCCATAGCCTGCAGCTCGGTCACCGTGTGAGGCGGCGTTGGGTCCCCCATCCCAACGCCTCCCACGTTGTTGGCTGCCTGCCTATATAAGGCCATCTGTCACTCCAGTCTCTACATTCCCTTCCTTGCTTCGCCACGGTATTCACGTCTCCCTGCTGATAACTACAGCCTTTTTATTTAACACTAGAATTACCAGAGCCTACGAAAAAACTCGTAGATCCGTCCCACCTTAAATCGCTTCTTAAAACCGTTCTCACCACTCCGCCAGCGTCTTTTGTTAATCTAAATGTGCTGATAAAAGAAAAGCTGCAAGTAGCCGGCTATTCCATCCCCCCAACGACTTAGAAAGTGCACAAACTTCTCCCAGCTCATGCCTTGATTATCTGGGAGTGAAGTGGAGTTTTAGAGTGGAAATAATAGATCATTATTTGGAATACACGCATTTCACGTGTGTTCTGTTTCTACAGTAATCCGTGTAAACACATTTTTAAAACAGAAACGTTTTTCATATTGTAGTAGTAAATGACAAAATGTAAGCATAAACTATATAATGTATGAAGCCTGAAGTCCAAATATCAAACACATTTACAAAAGGTGCAAATATAACAGAACAAGTATGCTTTTATTCAAAAATATAACTGTAGAAAAAAGCCACCTTAGTATGCCACATTGACACATAGGAAATTCAACTGCCACGGTAGCATAATGGTATCAGCCGTTGACTAGTATGCAGAAGGTCGTGAGTTCGATCCCGCGCGATTCAGTTTTGAGACGTAAACTGCTGTTATTCTTACTATTTTATAATAAAAACATACATTTGATTTCAGTGTGTAACAGGCGGTGTAATTTATGATACTTGTAAAGGTTATTTTTTTTTTTTATTCACTTTTCTTTCTCTCTGTCGTGTTCAGGATCCTTCCCTACACCCCCCCCCCAATTGAGAATGCTGTTTTCACATAAAGATGCGCTATAGCTCTGCAGCGTATTTGTGACTGCATTCTCGTACCAATGCTTGCGAACTGCATGCAGAAGAGCCTGCGTGCACTTTTCGTGGCATTACACGTCTATTTTTTTGAGCATGCCCGTGTCGCTCAAACACAGGAACATATGTTGGTGTACAAGAATAACAAAACAAGTGCACTTTTATTCTAGACTATACGTGAAGAAAAAATAAAGCAAGTTACAGTAGGCGGTTGATACGACTGCTTGCGTGGTGCAATTCTAAGAACTGCTGATTTCCGATCCGTGCTATATAAAATCATCACATTCAAATATTAACAATTCCCTCACACCCTTCCAACATTCACGACATGTGTACTTGTTGCAGTGTACACATCTCTTTGTGCTATGGTTCCTATTACACTGAATGAGCACCTGACATTGTACTTTCTTCCCTATACAAATAACATTCGAGTATAGCGCGTCTCCAAATAAATAAAATAACATTCGAGTATAGCGCATCTCCAAATAAATCACATTCGAGCTATAGCGCGTCTTCAAATAAATCACATTTGAGTTATAGCGCGTCTTTATGTGAAAAAAAGCAGTGTCAGATGGGGGGGGGGGGGGATCGTGGACGCGACTGAGAGAATGGAACTGAATTAAAAAAAAAAGCTAACCTTTATAATTATCATGCATTTACACTGGCTCTTACAGACTGACTTAAATCAAATGTATGTTTTTATTCTAAAATAGTTCAATACATGCAATATTATTTGAAAAAGAAGAGCGTCAGATCGGGTTTGAATACACGCTGATGCTGTTACAGAAGGAGTCTGCTTATTCAGTGCAGCACTTTCAACGCACAGTACATGCAATATTATTTGAAAACGAACAGCGTCAGATCGGGCGCATTTTCAAACCCGATCTGACGCTGTTTGTTTTCAAATAATATTGCATTAGTGCGATGATGTTTTTACATATATTGTCTCTTTCATTCATCTTGCGGTTTGTAATCAGTGACCGCGTGTTTTTTCCCCGATCTTGCCAGTTCTCACATGTTGCTGTATGGTGGTGTTTCTCTTGTACTCCAGGACATGCAGAAGACAGAAGAGTACAGAGCAATAAGTTCAGCGCTATATGCAATCAAACAGACAGACAGGCAGAGAAGGCACTAGATATATAAATAAATAGGGAAGGCATTGTATAATAGTTATATAAAAAACAGCTAAGGGGATAGATATATAGATAGGTAGGAAGGAAAGGCACTATATGATAGGCAGACAGGGAAGCTCCTATATAATAATAAAATTACTGTTATTACTATATAGATAGACAGGGAGCTCAGGCAGGCAGAACGGCGAAGGTTATAAATAAATAAAGTTTCTCCCTAGCGGAGACTCGAACTCGGATCTCTTGAAGTACAGCAAGTCTGCTGCGTTCTAAGTGACGAAAACTTACCAGTACACCACGGAAGCTGTTGTAAAAATCATGAACCTTTTATGAAAGTGTATTTGCTCTTAGGCTGTCAGGCTTCACACATTTTATAGTTTATGTTTACATTTTGTGACATTTATTACTAAAATATGAAAAAGTTTCTGTTTTAACATTGTGTTTACACAGATTACTGTAGAAACAGAACACGCATTAAATGCGTGTGTTCCAAATAACAATCTATTATTTCCACTCTAAAACTCCACTTCACTCCCAGATAATCGAGGCATGAGCTCGGAGAAGTTCGTGCACGTTCTGAGTCGGTGGGGGGATGGAATAGCCGGCTGCTTGCAGTTTGTTTTTATCGGCACATTTACAGGACAAAGGAGGCTGGCGGAGAGGTGAGAGCGGTTTTAAGAAGCGATTTAAGGTGGGACGGATCTACGAGTTTTTTCGTAGGCTCTGGTAATTCTAGTGTTAATCTACGGCTTCTCCGCTGTTTTATTGTTCATTTATTACGATTATAGTTATTGTGTAGGTATTTTAGACTTACTTTACATTGTTCAGGTACCCATTTCCTTTATCATTCCAACCGTACCCCCATTAACATGTCTGTCGAGGTGATCACCATCGATCAAAGAACTGTCACTTACCAAGTGGTTTCCATGCCCGGAGATGGCACCTGCCTTTTCCATTCTCTTTGTTACATATTGCACGGCCATATCAGGCTCACTCTTGATATCCGGAGGAACATTGTGTCTTATGTATTGAATGACTGGGACAGGTTCAAGGTGTGGACTGATGACGGTACAGGAGATAATTATACCACACAGGAGCACTATAAGAGTGAAATGCTTAAGTGTACCGAAATGGCCAAATATTTTAAACCTTTGGACAACCGCCAATGCCTCTTAAACATCTTAGATTCACAGGTGACGATTTCAGTAGTGGACACTTTGATGTTTAGAAATGTTTAAACTCTCAAAAGCTGGATGTGAAGTTATCAATCAAACTGGTTGTATGCTTACAACGCTTGACAGATGCCAAATGTCTCTTCAACACAAGTCCTACAAATACTGTCGTAATTGAAACAAACCATGAAACTCAAACCGATTATGACAGCAGCAATCCAAACTGTGAGATTTGAGACAAGATTACTGTTCACATGGCCAACTGTACGTTGTATGCTCAAGAGTAAGCTCAGCGCACAGCTACAGCTTGGTCATATTACAACTGGAGGGCCGAACTGACAACGTGGCATACAAAGAGATCCTTAACAAATAATTATTGGTATATTTTCCCTCATTTTTTAAAAGGTTTAATTGTCTTCTTAATAAAAATTTTAAGGCAGTACTTCGCCACTGCGAAGCGCGGGTATTTTGCTAGTTAAATAATAAAAGAAAATGGTCTGATAAACCCAATATCCACGGTCTGCCTAACATGCTGGCTCAGATCAAAAAAGGTGCAGGAGGTTCATGAATTCTTTTACTTTCGGGTCACACTGATTATCAATATGAAAGTTAAAGTCACCAACTATTAGGAACGTGTCGTAGTTCGGAATTACAATTGACACCAAGTCTGAGAATTCCTCAGAGAAAGACGCATTGTATTTAGAAGGTCTATACATGGACAATACTAGACACTGAGAAACTCCATGAATAACAACGGCAAGATACTTAAAAAACATGAATGGACCAAAGCCGATATCTTTAGACTTTAACCGGTTTGAGTAAATATTTGCTAAACCCCCACCTTTCTTACCTTGGTGATCCGCATGAGTAAAGCTATAATTTGGAGGTGCATATTTGATTAAAACAGCTGCACCATCAGAGCTAAGCCATGTTTCACTTGATGCAATAAAATCGATTTTCCTATCACTAATAAGATCATTAATGGAAAATGTCTTATTGGTTAATGCTCTAACATTTAGTAAGGCCATATTTAAGGTCTTGGAAGAGCAGAACTGAATTGTCGGAGCATTACGGCTGTTCAAAATGTTAATTAAGTTATTCATATTAGCGCCGCTTGTGCAGATTTTTTATTTAATCTATAGTCTGTTTTTATAGATTTAATAAAGTGCACATCTAGAGGTGAAACGACAATTAAATTATTCGCATTTTTGCCACATTGTTTGGATTTTTTACATGAACTGAGTTTGGTTATTAAAGCATTGATGCAGTGCACTGTTCACTACAGAGTTTTATCATGTCCTAGCAAGCCGTTAAGGAAAGAATTAGAATTAAAAGTACATAGTCAAGAGAGACGATTTACCTTAGAGATGTTTTTGGAGAGGACCCGGGCATCAAATCTATTAGGATGCGGACCATCTCGCTTGAAGTAACGTAGCCTCTCCCAGAAGAGATCCCGGTTGTCCACAAACCCAATATTTTGTCTTTCAACCAGATGTTTAATGACCAGCAGACGACTGTAGTACTCATTTGATCTTCTAACCAGAGGTAAGGGACCCGAGATGAAGACTCTCGCAGCCGGGGTCCTCTCCTTCGTTTCATTAATAAGTGTTGCAAAGTACGCCTTAAGAATCTCCAACTGTCGATATATCACATCGTTTACCCCGGCATGTTTTACAATGAATCTCACTACCCTGTTCTTGTGTCTCGAAGACTGTCAACACTCTTGTTATAGCATCTCGAACACAAACACCTAGCAAACAAGAAACAAAAGATTTCTGTTTAGGGCAAGAAATGTTTAGGTCTCGTATGATAGAATCTCCAATCATGAATACATCACCCGTGGTTGCCTGCACAGTGGGGGAGCACTTATTCTGGGTGGAGATGCTTGTTTGGGCCAATGGAGGTGATCTACCCTTAAACCCCCGCCTGCATAGCTGAAACAGGCCGATTCCCTTATCGTTGACATTGTCGCTCCGATGAGTCACAGGGGTAAAATTCACTTGGCCCTGAAATTGAGCAACGCGGTGTGGAGTCAAGGTTGCTGAATCGTGATCAGCTGCAACAATCTCAGATGTCATGGAGAACTGATAATGATTTTGTTTTGTCACATTTTTTTTCTTTTTTAGTATCTAAAGATATTAATTTTTTTTTTGTGACATAATGGACAAATTATATGCATTACTTTAGAAAAAAATCTTACTATTACTACAGTGTACATAAAATAACTAAGCACTTCAAATTGTACAGTGCACACCATATTAATGTCGCACAACAACTTTTCTGTCTAAGTCATAGTGCCAGCACTCCAGCATGCTCACTGCATTTTTGTACAATTGACTACTCTCTGTCAAGAAGATTTTGCCCATTATTTTTTTCTGAAATTTAATAATCTCTGTTCAATATTGTAAAAAATAATTTTAATAGCCTTGGATTTAACATCATGTCTCAGCCAGTTCATAAGAGATGTGGAGCACACAGACATGTCCTTAGATTTTTGTGATGTGATTTAGGCCGCTTTTAACCTCTTGTAGCCTAGTCCCTCACTATGCATTGCTCTCATTATATCATTACTAGTATTGATTGTTTTTTTATAGCAGATAATGCTGTGTCACTGGTGACCTTGTTCTCCAAATATTTTCCTGGAAATTTGCCTTGTGGCAATTTTTTTTTTCTCTTTTTAACAGGTGCCCCATAATACTTTGCAAGGCCAGTGTGACATCAGAGAGCTATAGCAGCCATGCACAGAACTTTCACTGATGCTTACTCTAATGCCAGGCATAAACTGCGATTTTTTTTTTTTTTTAAATTTTATTTTTAAAGTCGTGGGCAAGCAGCTACTCACACTGCACGACAGAGTCACACGTCATATATGTGCTCAAACCGTGCAAGCATGCTTGGTTTGATTGACATGCTATGATGTTGTTTCTCTGATTATACCTGTACATGGCACCAGTGGACAGTTTTCCTGTTCAATAGAACATCATGTCCATAGACTTGTTAAAAAAAAAAAAAAAAAAAAAGGAACTGTGCTTCTGACTCTTGCCATACTGTGCCCTGAAAGTACAAAGAAAAGAAAATACCTTAACTAGACAGGCTAATGGGTGACGTGTGGACAATATGGTCTATCTGCTTTGCAAAGAGAACTGGAGGTATTTAATCTATGTAATTTAATATTGTGAGTGTTTATTTCTGGTTCTTCTGTTAGAGGTTTCTTAAGATGCTTTTTTGATTGGCCGTTGAGTTCTCTTTGTGTTGCTATGTGATTGGCGATATTTTGCCTGTTTCCACCCGCACTTATTTCTTCTATAGAGTTAGATTTCTTGTATGTGTAAGTGAAATGAAAAAGGTAAAAATTGACCCTGAAGCCACAAAGGTTGAGAAACACTGTGGGATTTTCATCCTGTGTTCTTTTAAAAAAAAAAAAAAAATTCATTTGAGGGGCACATTAACCAGTGATAATGAGAATATTATTTGTACTACCACTGGGTATATAACACTGGATCCCTGTGTGCTAGCAGCACAGCACCGCATGGTGCATGCAAATTATATGTTGCAACTGCAATTCCCAAAACAACTTCCAGAGGGACCCTCCCCTCATCAGAAAACACAGGACATGCTGTGAAATAATAAAAACAAAAGCTGTATTATTTACAATGTGTTTGTTTCTTCTTGATTGAAGAAGAAAGTGCGAAGCATCTGCACAGATATGTTTGAAATAAAAAAGTCATTTCCACTGCACCCAGAGCCACAACTTCAAATAATGAAATGAGACAGTCCTTTTGGCCACTTTGTGGCATGGCCAGTATGTGCCCCGAGAGTGGAACTCTGTAATCTCAATGATCTATATCTTATTTACTTACTGATGGTGGTGTTCTGTTCACCTGTGTCTTTTGTTGTTTGTTGTTGGTTGCACAGTGGTTATCGCTTCTTCCTCACAGCATGTGTCACATATTTTGCCTCAATTGTCTAGCATAGTTGGCAGACTTTTCAGTTGCCCACAAGAACACTTAAAAGACCATTGCACCATTATAATCCACATAAAATTACTTAATTTACTCCTTCCTTATTGACTTTAATGCATTTCACAGAATAGGGCAAATATCTCAAACATTTCTGTGATTTCCCTGAACTCATGGCAAAATAAACTCCACAATGTTTGCTTATCACTAGGTATCTCTGAAAAGTGGTGGAAGTAAATTAATTATACCACAATTCAGTTCAGTTCAATTTATTTTTGTTTAATGTTCTTCACTGAGTGCTGGCTCAGAATGCTGTAACAGGTTCGTAGGTAAAGCAGAATTACCAATTTATCGATTACTAATTTTATAATGCATAAACATAAAGGCATTGATTTGCTTAAACACACAGTTAAACAAAGCAGTCCCAAGTTAATTAATATGTGTTAAACCTCACAATATTGCCCATTAACATTATCTTTTAACTATGGACAGATCACAACAGAGGGGTGGAGAACAAACACTCCAGTCAGAAGCATCCATAGAGAAAATAAGCCTTTTGGTGTCCAGAATCAATTACAAAGAGGAAGTCAGTCACAGTCCTGGAGAACTAGGCCAACTTGACCGCCTAACACCTTCATGTCATTGTTTAGTAAAATGCATTGGGCTATGGAGTAAGATGACTAAGTCATTTCATCCTTCTGTTTCAAGTAGCCTGGTATCCCAGATATCTTTCCCATGAGCAGTAAAATGGCTTGATAGTAGAGCAATGGCACAACGTGTCACAGCAGGACACTAAGAAGAGGAACAGAACAGAGGAAGGTTAGTAGTGGTTCATAATTAATATAATAGTTATGGTATTATTCTATACATACAGGTGCTGGTCATAAAATTAGAATATCATGACAAAGTTGATTTATTTCAGTAATTCCATTCAAAAAGTGAAACTTGTATATTAGATTCATTCATTACACACAGACAACTGACAACTAATGAAAGTCCCAAATTCAGTATCTCGGAAAATTAGAATATCAATTAAGACCAATGCAAAAAAAGGATTTTTGAAATGCTAGCCAACTGAAAGGTATGAACATGAAAAGTATGAGCATGTACAGCACTCAATATTTAGTTGGGGCTCCTTTGGCCTGGATTACTGCAACAATGCGGCATGGCATGGAGTCCATCAGTCTGTGGCACTGCTCAGGTGTTATGAGAGCCCATGTTGCTCTGATAGTGGCCTTCATCTCTTCTGAATTGTTGGGTCTGGCGTATTGCACCTTCCTCTTCACAATACCCCATAGATTTTCTATGGGGTTAAGGTCAGGCGAGTTTGCTGGCCAATCAAGAACAGGGATACCATGGTCCTTGAACCAGGTACTGGTAGCTTTGGCACTGTGTGCAGGTTCCAGGTCCTGTTGGAAAATGAAATCTGCATCTCCATAAAGTTTGTCAGCAGCAGGAAGCATGAAGTGCTTTAAAACTTCCTGGTAGATGGCTGCGTTGACCTTGGACCTCAGAAAACACAATGGACCAACACCAGCAGATGACATGGCACCCCAAACCATCACTGACTGTGGAAACTTTACACTGGACCTCAAGCAACGTGGATTCTGTGCCTCTCCTCTCTTCCTCCAGACTCTGGGACCTTGATTTCCAAAGGAAATGCAAGATTTACTTTCATCAGAGAATAAAAGTTTGGACCACTCGGCAGCAGTCCAGTCCTTTTTGTCTTTAGCCCAGGCGAGACGCTTCTGATGCTGTCTCTTGTTCAAGAGTGGCTTGACACAAGGAATGCGACAGCTGAAACCCATGTCTTGCATACGTGTGTGCGTGGTGGTTCTTGAAGCACTGACTCCAGCTGCAGTCCACTCTTTGTGAATCTCCCCCACAGTTTTGAATGGGTTTTGTTTCACAATCCTCTCCTGGGTGCGGTTATCCCTATTGCTTGCACACTTTTTTCTACCACATCTTGTCCTTCCCTTCGCCTCTCTATCAATGTGCTTGGGCACAGAGCTCTGTGAACAGCCAGCCTCTTTAGCAATGACCTTTTGTGTCTTGCCCTCCTTGTGCAAGGTGTCAATGGTCGTCTTTTGGACAACTGTCAAGTCAGCAGTCTTCCCCATGATTGTGTAGCCTACAGAACTAGACTGAGAGACCATTTAAAGGCTTTTGCAGGTGTTTTGAGTTAATTAGCTGATTAGAGTGTGGCACCAGGTGTCTTCAATATTGAACCTTTTCACAATATTCTAATTTTCCGAGATACTGAATTTGGGACTTTCATTAGTTGTCAGTTATAATCATCAAAATTAAAAGAAATAAACATTTGAAATACATCAGTCTGTGTGTAATAAATGAATCTAATATACAAGTTTCACTTTTTGAATGGAATTGCTGAAATAAATCAACTTTGTCATGGTATTCTAATTTTATGACCAGCACCTGTATTACTAACATACATACAAAATGTGCAACTGATTAGCATCTCTAATCATTCTGCCAGACTAAAGTTGTGAATCTCCAATTTGATTTTAAAAGCTTTGCCTACTTCTAATTAATGGCTGCTCAACAGACAGCTCACATTAACAAAAGTTCATCAGTGATCTTTTAGATTTCATTTTCATTTCAAGAAGAATCAATAGTTCTCTTATCGTGGTATTGAGTAGCACATACAGGTAAGAATTTTAATGTACTCTTTAGACAGGCCAATAAGGACCATATGACCTCCTATATAGCACCTTTCACATCTTTCTGACTATTTTACTATCTATTATAGAGCACTTTTCATATTGTCACTAATCATAATGCTATACTGTGTGCAGGGGACAATATGAACCTATAAGCCTTCATCTGTGTAATATTCTTAGGCTCCTATACAGGGAAACACTTAAATAAAGGACACATTAATATCTGGCCTTATAAAATTGTACCCCAATAATTTATGTCCTAAGCACTAGAAATATTTGCCCAGGGTACCTTTAAAATCACACATAAATTGTTTCTCAAAAGAGACTTATTGGTGACTTTAATATTTTGAAGAAGAATAAGCAATAAGGATGCATCAGTCTGGTTAACATTTCACATTTTTGTGTAACATGTTCAGTTTTGCCAGTCTGATACTTTTGGCATTCTCCATCTCAATGTGTCAAACCGATGACAGAAACAAATCAGGTATGTGTTTGAAACAAGTTTTTGAGACTGCTGAATTCAGTATTTAAGGTGATGTCATATGAATATATAATTTGAGTAGCATTTGGATATATTGTTCATTAATAATCCAATTCTTGAAGGTACTTTTGGGACATTTACAAACAGTTAGAAAGCTTGTACTAAGATTTTGAGCTCAATTCAAGCTTCAGTGAAGCTATATTGTCCAAACAGAGAAAGTTTGGGACAGTTGTTGATATTACGCAGGTTTGCCATCCTGTCCATATCTCTAGAACTTCCTGCTGTATTCTGTTGGTTGTGTTTTCCACAGCTGTGTGCCTTCATTACTGCATCATCATTACTCTGGTGGTTCAGTGGCAGTTATTCAGTGGACTTTTCAAAAATGTAGTCTATTTTATTGTAGCATGGCAGAAAGCACTGCTTTCTATAATGCATATGACTGCTTACCTCAGTTTTTAACAACTTGAGTTCCGAAATAATATTTTATGTATTCATTAGCTGAAATTAAACTTGCCTGCATCAACCTCTGTGTGTACAGAGAGAGGTTAATAACTAAATTGTACAGTTAGAATCTCATTCCATTTGCCAGACATTGTTGAGTTGTGGTTTTGGACTGAATGTAGACAACTAATCATCAGAGAAGAAATGATAAATCTTTTCCTGCAGAGGAGGTATCTTTAGAAGTAAGGAAGATCAGCATTTATTTGAACTGAATATGTAGAGCAGATAGCATATGAAACAAAACAATTATGTGAAACATATAATCCTTCTTGACAAAACTGTGGAAAAATCAATTAAATATTTTGAAATGGACTGACAACATCCAGACCTAAACCTTACTGAGGTACTGTGGCAGGAAGTAAAATGTGCAAATTCTGCTCAAAACCCACAAATGCAACTAGGATATAGCAGTTTTGCAAGAAGGGGTGAGTCAGATTTCCTCCACAGCATTGTGAGAGGCACATCATTAATAAATGATCAGCAGCAATAACTGCAAAGAGATGCTTTCTACTATTAACTGTAGGGGGAATTATTTTTCTCTTGTGAAGAATTTTGCTTAATCTTAAGAGAGTGTTTTTTCTTTGCTCTTATGACATTGTAAATATTTCAGTTAGTGTGACCAAAACTGGAAAAATAAAAAAGGGTTACATTATTGCTGCAGCCTCTGCTCTGTGCTTCAGTATTAACCCACATAGTGTTGTGTAGACAATGGGTGTATATCAGTTTATATTCTGTGTGTGAGTCACTGTTCAACTAGCCTACCATTTTAAAAAAAAAAATATGTGGCTTAGAAATTCAACTAAATATCTCATTTATAGTGGAAAAACGAAAAGTCATGTTTGATTAAGTTTTGGGTTTTTTTTTTTTTTTAACTGGTTTTATTTACAGATTTGTCTTTGTAAAGGTAAAATATGTTTGTACTGGATTGCATTCAGGAATGAGAGTGATTTCTTATTAAAAACTATACTTATAAAGCGTATCTATCACCTGTGACAGATCTCTTCAGTTTGCTTGCTCATCCTTGGGCCGCTATCCAGTCAAGCCAGTCTGGAAATCTTTCCTTGCTGCCATTATTTGCTTCTGGCTTGCAGGACTGCTTGAAAACTTGGCAGGATTCAGGTTATCATCAGTGGTATGCTTAAGACATATTCAGAATCAGCACTGGGGCCTGTCCTGGCACTGCACACTGAACCCACGCACACACATCCTGTACAAGGAGTTGGCACTGTGACACACATGTTAAACAAATGCGTGTACCTGTTTAAATTCATAGTTGATGTGTATTAATTTAAGTTGCTATTTTTTGGGGACACTGTGACCACTAATATAGAAGTATAATCTGATGATAACTTAAATTGGTTTTATTTGCATATCATTATGGAAGAACTGAAAGGCATCATCATTAGCAAATACCAACTGGATAATCTAATTAACACTCATCATGGTATACCTTACGCATCTGGTAATCTTGGATATGAAAAGAGTTTTAAGAAATACATGCCTTATAATTCAATGACATTTTTGCCTGCTTTGTTTTTGTGTTTGTGAACATTCTTAATTTTGTTTATCTTTTTTATGTTATGTCTGAAATGACTTGTTTGACAAGTTGCCTTGAACATTTATGTTTTAAATTTAATCAATAGTAAACTTTTATACTCTGGTACACTGCATATATTTTTTTTGTCTGTGACATTCACCATGTTTTGTCATATTGGACTGCATGTTGAGAGTGTGTGATCATCCTGTGAACGGTTTTTGTGGCTTTATTAGGTAATGGGGGAGCAGATAAATTTTATTGGCATCTATTAAAACTTTCTCTTTGTACGTTCAATTATATTTATTTATTGACAGTTTTTACAATTTAGAAACAAAGTTCAGAGTGATAAAAGAAATAACTAGATAGAAACCTTGTAGTGTGATCACCGTAAATGGAAGAGAACTTTGTGTAGTGTAAATCTGACCTATTTTAAATTAACAGGTCATTACTGTCCTAGGTACAGAGTAGAGAGAAATTCTCGCTTGCATGCCTAACCAAGATGCAACACGTTGTCCCTCTCAGTTACCATGATAAATAAGAATGGACTCAAATTGAGAACTTCCTTTTAATAAATAGATGAAGGGTGTGATTTATTTACATCAGATGGTGGTGATCACTAATCAGGTACATACATTATTTGTTCATAAGTTTACAGTGTCCTTTTTGTCATGTGTACAGTGATATTCTTTTATTTGTTAACTAGCAAAATATCTGCGCTTCGCAGCAGAGAAGTAGTGTGTTACAGAAGTAATGAAAAAGAAAAGGAAACATTTTGAAAATAACCTAACATGATTTTCAATGTAATTGTTTTGTCACTGTTGTGAGTGATGAGTGTTGCTGTCATCAAGGATATATATATATACAGACATATAAACATATATATATACATATCCATACATATATATATATGTATATCCATATACATATACACATATATATATACACACACACATATATATATATATATATATATATATATATAGATATATATATATATATATATACACATACATACATACATACATACACACATATATATATATATATATATATATATATATATATAATCTATAATAATAAAAGGCAAAGCCCTCACTCACTCACTGACTGACTGACTGACTGACTCATCACTAATTCTCCAACTTCCCATGTAGGTAGAAAGCTGAAATTTGGCAGGCTCATTCCTTACAGCTTACTTACAAAAGTTAAGCAGGTTTAATTTCGAAATTCTACACGTAACGGTCGATAACGGTCGACAACGTCCGCCATGTTGAACTTTCTTATTTATGGCCCCATCTTCACGAAATTTGGTAGCCGGCTTCCCTGCGCTAACCTAAACCGATGTATGTACTTATTTCGATGGTATGACGCCACTGTCGGCCGCCATATTGAACTTTCCAATGTCACCAATTTTCAAACTTCCCGTGTAGGTAGAAGGCTGACCCCATCTTCACGAAATTTGGTAGGTGACTTCCCTGCGTTAACCAAAACCAATGTACATACTTATTTCGATGGTATGACGCCACTGTCGGCCGCCATATTGAATTTTCCAAACGTCACTAATTCTCCAACTTCCCGTGTAGGTTGAAGGCTGAAATTTGGTAGGCCCATTCCTTACAGCTTACTTACAAAAGTTAAGCAGGTTTCATTTCGAAATTCTACGCGTAACGGTCATAACGATCAACAACGTCCGCCATATTGATCTTTCTTATTCATGGCCCCATCTTCACGAAATTTGGTAGGCAGTTTCC
Source organism: Polypterus bichir lapradei (assembly GCA_026402145.1). Taxonomy (NCBI): domain Eukaryota; kingdom Metazoa; phylum Chordata; class Cladistia; order Polypteriformes; family Polypteridae; genus Polypterus; species Polypterus bichir. Next base: position 13,347,124 of record JANRMT010062798.1, read on the forward strand.
CTGCGCTAACCGAAACCAATGTGCATACTTATTTCGGTGGTATGACGCCACTGTCAGCCGCCATATTGAACTTTCCAATGTTACTAATTCTCAAACTTCCCGTGTAGGTAGAAGGCTGAAATTTGGCAGGCCCATTCCTTACAGCTTACTTACAAAAGTTAAGCAGGTTTCATTTCGAAATTCTACGCATAACGGTCATAACGGTCAACAACGTCCGCCATGTTCAACTTTCTTATTTACGGCCCCATCTTCACGAAATTTGGTAGGTGATTTCCCTGAGCTAACCAAAACCAATGTACGTACTTATTTCGGTGGTATGACGCCACTGTCAGCCGCCATATTGAATTTTCCAACATTACTAATTCTCCAACTTCCCGTATAGGTAGAAGGCTGAAATTTGGCAGGCTCATTCCTTACAGCTTACTTACAAATGTTTAGCAGGTTTCATTTCGAAATTCTACGCGTAACGATCAACAACGTCCGCCATGTTGAACTTTCTTATTTATGGCCTCATCTTCTCGAAATTTGGTAGGCGGCTTCCCTGCACTAACCGAAACCAGTGTACGTACTTATTTCAGTGGTATGATGCCACTGTCGGCCACCATATTGAACTTTTCAACAGTCTTTGTTACTTATGGGCCCATCTTCAAGAAATTTGGTACACGGGTTCCCAACGCTAACTGAATCCTATTTACGTACATATATACGTCCATAGCCTGCAGCTTGGTCACCATGTGAGGCGGCATTGGGTCTCCCATCCCATCACCTCCCACGTTGTTGGCTGCCTGCCTATATAAGGCTGTCCGTCGCTCCAGTCTCTACATTCCCTTCCTTGCTTCGCCACGGGATTCACGTCTCCCTGCTGATAACTACAGCCTTTTTGTTTAATCCACGGCTTCTCCGCTGTTTTATTGTTTGTTTATTACAATTATAGTTATTGTATAGGTATTTTACACTTACTTTACATTACTCAGGTACCCATTTCCTTCATCATTCCAACCCCCATTACCATGTCTATCGAGGTAATCACCATCGATCAAAGAACTGTCACTTACCGAGTGGTTTCCATGCCCGGAGATGGCACCTACCTTTTCTATTCTCTGTGTTACATATTGCACGGCCATATCAGGCTCACTCTTGATATCTGGAAGAACATTGTGTCTTATGTATTGAATGACTGGGACAGGTTCAAGGTGTGGACTGATGACAGTACAGGAGATAATTATACTACACAGGAGCACTAGAAGAGTGAAATGCTTAAGCCCTTCACCTATGGTTCTGCATGTGAGTTGATGGCTGCCGCTGAATTGTTCGGTTGGTGCTTTCAAGTGTACCGAAATGGCCAAATATTTTACACCTTTCGACAACCGCCAATGCCTCTTAAACATCTTACATTCATAGGTGACAATTTCAGTAGTGGACACTTTGATGTTTATAAATGTTTAAACTCTCAAAAGCTGGATGTGAAGTTATCGATGAAACCGGTTGTAAGCTTACAACGCTTGACAGATGCCGAATGTCACTTCAACACAAGTCCTGCAAATACTGTCGTAATTGAAACAAACCATGAAACTGAAATCGATTATGACAGCAGCAATCCATGCTGTGAGATTTGAAACAAGATTACTGTTCACATGGCCAACTGTAAGTTGCATGCTCAAGAGTAAGCTCAGCGCACAGCTTGGTCATATTACAACCGGAGGGCCGAACTGACAACGTGGTATACAAAGAGATCCTTAACAAATAATTATTGCCATATTTTCCCTCACTTTAAAAAGGTTAAATTTTCTTCTTAATAAAAATTTGAATGCAGTACTTCGCCGCTGCGAAGCGTGGGTATTTTGCTAGTATATATATATATATATATATATATATATATATATATACAGTACAGGCCAAAAGTTTGGATACACCTCCTCATTCAATGTGTTTTCTTTATTTTCATGACCATTTACAGCACTCCATCACTCTCCTTCTTGGTCAAATAGCCCTTACACAGGCTGGAGGTGTGTTTGGGGTCATTGTCCTGTTGAAAAATAAATAATCGTCCAACTAACCTGACTTCTGCACAACACAACTGCTGGTCCCAACCCCATTGATAAAGCAAGAAATTCCACTAAATAACCCTGATAAGGCACACCTGTGAAGTGAAAACCATTTCAGGTGACTACCTGTTGAAGCTCATCGAGAGAATGCCAAGAGTGTGCAAAGCAGTAATCAGAGCAAAGGGTGGCTATTTTGAAGAAACTAGAATATAAAACATGTTTTCAGTTATTTCACCTTTTTTTGTTAAGTACATAACTCCACATGTGTTCATTCATAGTTTTGATGCCTTCAGTCATGAAAATAAAGAAAACACATTGAATGAGGAGGTGTGTCCAAACTTTTGGCCTGTACTGTACATATCTACATGTACACACATACATATACATACACACATACATACATACACACACATATATACACACAAATACATATATATACACATACACACACATATTTAAACATATATATACATATACATACATATCTTCATCTATACTAATAAAAGGCAAAGCACTCACTCACTCACTCACTCACTCACTCACTCACTCACTCACTCACTCACTCACTGACTCATCACTAATTCTCCAACTTCCCGTGTGGGTGGAAGGCTGAAATTTGGCAGGTTAATTCCTTACAGCTTCCTTACAAAAGTTGGGCAGGTTTCATTTCGAAATTCTACGCGTAATGGTCATAACTGGAAGCTGTTTTTCTCCATTTACTGTAATGGAGATGAGCTTGAACTCCGTGGGGGCGGAGTTTCGTGTGACATCATCACGCCTCCCACGTAATCACGCAGTACATAGAAAACCAGGAAGACCTCCAAAAAGCACTGAAGAAAACATGCATTATATAATTGAGAAGGCAGCGAAACAATAAGAAGCAAGTGAGTGACATATACAACCATATTCATGAGTTCTGCTTCTTCGGAAACAAAGCACGATGTAAACCTACACTTTAAATTAAGTTCATAGACAGGCTGCCGCTGGCGTTTGTAATTTAGTGCCTGCCCATATAAGGCCGTCCGTCAGCGGCAATCCAATAGCAAACTGCCACTAAATATTCACGGGTGAAGGACTGTGCTTATTCAGAGGAAGATGAGATGGTCAGGGTGGTGTTTGGCACAAACTCAGCGAAACTGCGAGAGAAAGTTTTAAGTGCCAGGACTTCGGCAACATTAAATACAGCCATGGACATAGCACGAGATGGCACCAGCACAGCTGGGAACCTTCGATGCATGTACACTGAGCGGCTCACGTGAACTTACGCAGTGCACAGACAAAAAGCAACAGTTCCAAAGAGCGCTGAACAAAAACCGAATTACACAATTGAAAAGGCAGCAAAAAATATGAAGCGTCTGATACATATAAGCATATTCATAAATCCAGCTACTGCGGAAACAAAGCACACGGTGGAAAAAGTCAATGTCCCGCTAAAGGAAGACAGTGTAAAAAAAAACCCGTGCATGCAGTGTGTCAGGTCTCAGATAAAGAAGAACACGAGCTGTTTATTGATGCAGTAAGAAACGAATCGATGAATGAAACCTGTTATCTTTACAACGATTGACAAACACGGAATGTAACTTGAACACAACATATCCTACAAATACGAACCTGATTGAAAGAAATAATGATAATCAAATCCTTGATGACAGCAACAATCAGTAACACTCACAAAACAAATACTGTATATTGACAGTCATGTTACGTTATTTTTAAAATGTTCCCTTTTCTTTTTCATAGCTTTTTTAACACACTACTTCTCCGCTGCGATACGCGGGTATATATATATGTATATATATACCCCGATCTACATACTCGAATAATGGATACTTTATTCGCCATCAATGATTGTTTTGGTAAAGCCATACTCAGTGTATTCATTAGATGAACGGTAAAAAAGTAAGAGCGAGGGGAGGATGACTTATTAAGGCATGCAGGCTGTAGTGCTCGTCAACTCTATCTGAATTGCGCGATCACATTTGAAAAAATATATCTTTTCAAGTTCTATTTAGTCCATATGTCTCAAACTCAAGGGCCGCGGGCCACATCCGGCCCGGCGTGTAATTATATCCGGCCCGCGAGATCATTTTATATACTGTATTATTGTTATTAATGGCCCGGGTATATGAAGCGCTGGTAACACAATAAACTACAGATCCCATAATGAAGCGCTTCAGCTGCCTTGCCAAACACTTACCGCGTTAATCAAGTCTAGCTTATGATGTTGCAAGTTATTGCGAAGCTAGCCCACACGATGCTGAAGAGAAAAGTTGATTCTGAAAATAGAGCCTTTAAAAACCGATGGGAGGCTGAGTATATGTTTA
>JANRMT010062798.1:13356492-13373231 GCA_026402145.1 Polypterus bichir lapradei
GTCTTCCTCTTTATCTGAGACGTGACACACTGCATGCACAGGTTTTTTTTTTACACTGTCTTCCTTTAGCGGGACATTGACTTTTTCCACTGTGTGCTTTGTTTTCGCAGTAGTTGCACTTATGAATATGCTTGTATGTGTCAGACGCTTCATATTTTTTTGCTGTCTTCTCAATTGTGTAATTCGGTTTTTGTTCAGCACTCTTTGGAACTGTTGCTTTTCGTCTGTGCACTGCGTCAGTTCACGTGAGCCGCTCGGTGTACATGCATCGAAGGTTCCCAGCTGTGCTGGTGCCATCTCGTGCGATGTCCATGGCTGTATTTAATGTTAGCTAAGACCCTGCACTTAAAAGTTTCTCTCGCAGTTTCGCTGAGTTTGTGCCAAACACCATCCTGACCATCTCATCTTCGTCTGCATAAGCACAGTTCTTCTCCCGTGAATATTTAGCGGCAGTGTTTCTATTGGATTGCCGCTGACGGACGGCCTTATATGGGCAGGCACTAAATTACGTGGGAGGCGTAACTCCGCCTCCCACGGCCATCGAGCAGACGTCTATTATAGTATATGGACGAAAAAATAGGTTCCAGTTATGACCATTACGCGTAGAATTTCGAAATGAAACCTGCCCCACTTTTGTAAGTAAGCTGTAAGGAATGAGCCTGCCAAATTTCAGCCTTCTACCTACACGGGAAGTTGGAGAATTAGTGATCAGTGAGTGAGTGAGTCAGTGAGGGCTTTGCCTTTTATTAGTACAGATCAACGTGCTACACATCACCATCATAAATAACTCGATATACATTATATGTTTATCTGCCTAAATGGTCAAAATTTTTAAATTATAACATGATACAGATTTTTGGCTATACCATCCTCCCTTGTGTTATCCTTTATTAAATTTCTAGAAAACAAAATAGGCTTTAAGTAAAGATCATTATATAAATAATGGGAATATAGAACTACAGGTTTTATCATGAAATAACATGGATTTTTTTTCAGATATTAACTGTTTTTGTAATGTGCAAAACCTAACAGTGATTCATTATCAGAAACCTTTAATTTTATATGAAATGTCCTTGAAATGCTACAAGAGATTAGGTTGTATAGAAAAGGATATTAGCAGGAGTTCTAAAACACCAGGATTATGTAGAATGTGCTGAAAGTGTAAAATCAAAAGGCAGAAGTGAAAGAATACATATATCACTGTCTTGCGTGTGATCTTGCTGCCCATTTCTCCTTGGTTTCAGGACAAAAGGTAGTGTTTGCTCAACAAGTCAATTAAAATAGCTGAAGTTAGGAAGCTAATCTCAGACTCACGTAAACAAACCCAAACAGATGCCATTTGTCCATTTGCTGTCCATTAAATTCCGTAAAAGCAGAACCCGTTATGTCTGATGTTTATTTGTTCTTTTTAATTTAAACATTAAATCTGACATCTGTGTGTTCTTATTATCTTCTTTCAAAGCTGCCTTTGAGGCCTTTTTTTTGCTTGCAAATAGTACTGTCAACCAGTTCAGGATGCATGGATTACTGTAGTGTGGGAATCAGCTGAACGGTTTCCTTTTCTGTTTTCACAGACAGTGCTGTCAAAGTTGGCTTAAGCAACGTGCACACCCTTTTTTAATCTTTTATCTTGCGAATTACTTCTTTCTCCTATTTCAGTTCAAGCTAAATAATGCACATTGCTTAATTTCCATTGAATGTGCGGTCAGCCTCAGTTTTTTAGCCTTTTAAGTAACAAAGCTGCCATTGTTAGCATAGCAGTCTTTAAATAGCAAATATTTTCTAAAACAGTGCCCACAGTAAGTAGATGGGCCTTTTAAAACGAATGAGTCTATATACATCTTGGTTAGCAGGGCTGTTTTAGAAAAGCACAATGCACTTTTAATGGAGGATTTCCTCTTAATCAGCAAAGCATCATATAATTTATTTATTGAACATTCAGTGGAAGAACAGTGTCGTGTTAGCTGATTCGGGAGAGAACCAACAGCATTTCCTCCATTAGAAACCAGCTCCACTTCACACACTTATTAAAAATTGTATAGCTGAATGTCTGTCTTCACTTAATATAATTTATGGAGCTACAGTATGTATTTCTTACCAGTATGTCTGTTACTTGTGTCATTTGCACTTCTTGGCCCTCAAACAGGGAACTTAACAGGTTATTGTAGGGTCTTTGTTACCACATGTACATACAGTAGTAGAGTGAAATTCGTACATGGATATGATATGAGATTAAACACACAGGTATGTTGGTAGGCTTTTCTTATGTTATGTCTTCACTGTCTCTTCTGGTACTACATCAAACATGTCCATGGGGCAGAGTTTTAGAGTTCAACCTGTCATTGATGTGGACCTACATGTACTTGTAGCAATACACCACCTCCACAACCATCCCTTGAATATCGACCTGGCGTAGAGGCACTTTGGGATGTCAATGACCAGTTCCTTGATTGTGATGCTAAGTTGCAGACATTTTTCTTTGTACCAAGAAACAGAATTTTCCATCTGACTTCTCTCCTCTGTCACACCCCCCTCATCAATACACCTCATTAGTTAAGAATCATCTGAGAATTTCTGCAAGTGACATGACCTGATGTTATATTTATAGCTCAAGGTGCAAAGGGTGAAGTGAAAAGGAAACAGGACTGTTTCTTGTGGTGCATCAGTGTTGCTCACACAGACCTTGAGACTCACAAACTGTTTTCTGCCTGACAGTTAATTATCCTGGACACTACAGGTTCATCCACCTGCATATCTCTGAGTTTGCCCTTTAATAGGGAAGGAGAGCATTGAAGACACTGGAGAATCAAGAAAGCATAATCCTTACAGTTCTGCCAGCTTTGTCCAGATTGGAATAAGCCATGCAGAGCAGATTGATGATTGCATCTTCCAGTTCATTCTTTGTCCAATAGGCATACTGCAGTGAATCTTTTACAAGAGGACTCTTTTAATCCAAGAACTGTATGGAGATTTCTGTCCAATCTGATTGAGTGTATACAGTGGGTGTAGAAAAGAATCAGCCCCTTTGAAATATTCCCATTTTTTCTTTGCTTTACAGCCTAAAATGAAAACACACAAACCCAATATTTTTTCCAGCTTTCCTTTCTCAATGCAATCTATAACATCTAAGTGAAAGATATCGCAGTTATAGTTTAGAAGATTCAAAAAATAAAGAAATACTGAGATTAATAAAGAATCATCCCCTCCCTCCTAAACAATATTTGTAAACTCAATCAGGTATAACTATCCACCATTTCCATTGCTGACCATGGTTACTGGCTTCCACCTGTGATGAATTGTAATCAGTGTGATTAGTGATGCTGTTCCTGGAGTATTCCCTTGCTTGGTAGTGCAACTGACATCAAGTAACTGACTATGGGTGGCAAGCCACTTTCAAAAGATCTCAGGGATAGAGTTGTGGACAGACATAAGGCAGGAGATGGATACAAAAAAATCTCAAAGGCTTTATCAATCCCAAGGAGCACAGTAAAGTCCATAATAAAGAAATGGCAAGTGTTTGGTACTACTAGGACCCTTCCTGGATCCAGCCGTCCCTCCAAACTGGATGGAAGAGCAAAGAGGAAACTGGTAAGAGAGACTACCAAGTGGCCAATAGCCACTTTGAAGGAGTTACAGGATGCTACTGGATTTTATGGCAAAAAATGGTCATTGTGTGCATGTGACAACAATTTCACAAGCACTCCACAATTGTGGCTTGTTCAGGAGGGTTGCAAGGAAAAAAACACTTCTCAAGAAAGGCCACATTAAGGCTTGTTTGAGCTATGCCAGAATGCACCTTGAAGATTCTGATGCCAAGTGGAAAAAGGTGTTATGGTGAGATGAGACCAAAATTGAACTATTTGGCCTCAATACCAAACAGTACACGAGGCAGAAATCCAATTTAGCTCACCATCCATAACACACCATACCTACAGTAAAGCATGGAGGTGGCAGTATCCTGTTGTGGGGGTGTTTCTCTGCCGCAGGGACTGGGGCTTTCATTAGGGTAGAAGGTAAAATGGATGGGGCAAAATACCGTCAAATTCTTGAGGGAAAACCTACTACCCTCTGCCAGAAAGTTGAAGATGGGCAGAATGTTCACCTTTCAACACGACAATGACACCGAAGCACACAGCGGCTGAAGGAGAAACGGTGAATGTCCTTATGTGGCCCAGTCAGAGCCCAGACCTAAATCCCATTGAAAATCTGTGGAAAGATTTGAAGATAGCAGTCTACCAATGCTCACCATCCAATTTGACCGAACTTGAACAGTTCTGTAATGAAGAGTGGGCAAATATTGCTCAATGTAGATGTGCAAGGCTGATAGAGAAGCATCCCAATAGACTCAAGGCTGTCATTAAAGCAAAAGGTGATTCAACAAAATATTGACATGGGTTGATCCTTTATTAATCTCAGTATGTCTTGTTTTTGATTTTTTTTTTTTAAATAATTTTTCTGAACTGTAGCTGTGATATCTTTCACTTGGATATTATAGGTTGCATTGAGTAAGTAAAGCTGGAAAGAAATATTTTTTGTGTTTGCATTTAAGGCTGTAAAGCAAAAAAATTGGGAATATTTCAAAGGGGGTGATTCTTTTCTATACCCACTGTATACATCATTAAAAATGTGTTGGCATCCATGTGCTAATAAACCTGGAGGTTTGTTCTCTACCATAATCTGAACATTACCAGTGACAACTGTAATTGACTGAAGCCTCAGAATGAACCATCTCCAGTCAGCAGTGTCAAAATACACGAGAAATGTATGTACAAGCTCAGGAAAGCAATCAGGGTTAGTAAAAAGTAAAAATAGTAAATACTGGGATAAGCTGTAATCTACCTTTACACTTCATTTCATTCTGGCAGAAATGCATAATAAAAGCTTCTGTGCCTACATCTCAACAGGTAACCTGCAGACTCTAGCATATACACATTGATAGCATTACTTCCTCAACATTGATCATCAGAACAGGATTTAGCCTCATGCTGCTCCTTATTCACTTCCGTCACAGTTCCAAGTCAGTGAATTAATTTGATCATCAATTATGATGAAACACCTTAAGATATTTTTCTTTGAAACATTAATGTCAGGATAGCAGTTTCCCCCTTAATGTCAGCAAAAACAAGAAGCTGGTCATAGACTTCAGGAAGCAAGAGGCAGACTGCACTCTAGTCTCAGATAAAGAAAGTGCTATGAAGAGGGCCAGCAGATTTAAATTCCTTGGATTTACTGGTGAACTGAAATGATCATAGCATATGTTGGCTATCATCTAGAATGCTCACCAATACCTTTACTTTTTCATACATCTGAGGAAGGCCTAGACCTTTCCATCTGCACTAAACAAGTTTCGTATTTGTGTTACCAACTTCTGTATTTGTGCAGGGTAGTCCATCCTCACTTGCTCCCACTCGGTTCAAGAACACAAAGCATTGAAGAGGTTGATGAAGGTGACACTGTAAGGCACTGGCACACCACTCAGTTCTATTCAGGACATGTGTAACATAGCTGGTTTTTGAAAGGCATAGAGTGCCATTAAAGACTTCACAGTGAATCTCCTCTGAGAGTTTTTATCCTTCCTTCAGGCTGCTGAATAGTTGCCCATAATCATATGTACAGCTGGATTTTACTGCTACTCACATTTTAATATCATATGATAATAATAATAATACATTTTATTTATATAGCGCTTTTCCCATGCTCAAGGCACTTACAAAATATAAGAGAGAACGGCAGGGTATACATTATATAGCATAGTACAAAGCAAATAAATAAATAAAGAAGATTAGACAGTAAATTCAGAGAAAGCCTAACAGACAACAGAATTGATGGTCTAGCACACACACACAGGTTACATGAGCATCTTGACAGAGAGGTAAACTGAGAGAAGGGGAATGAAGTCAAGTAGAGCTAAAAGCCTTCCTGAACAGATGAGTTTTGAGTTGTTCTTTAAAAGAATTCCTGGAGTCAGCCAACCTGATTAATTTCAGTAGGTCATTCCAGAGTCTGGGCGCTATACTGCTGAAGGCCCTGTCACCCATGGAGTGTAAATTAGTGTGGGGCACAACAAGATTACCAGAATCAGAGGACCTTAGTGAGCGGGCAGGCACATAGTGATGGAGAAGGTCACTGATGTAGCTTGGTGCGAGGTTATTTAAGGCTTTGTAGGTTAGTAGGATTTTATATTTGATTCTGTAAGACACAGGGAGCCAGTGAAGACGGAGCAGGATGGGTGTGATGTGCTCGCTGCTGCTGGTTCGATTAAGGACTCTTGCAGCTGAGCTTTGAATAAGCTGGAGCTGTGATATAAGATTAGAAGGGACACCTGCCAACAGCGAGTTACAATAATCAATGCGGGATGTGATAAAAGCATGGACAAGTTTCTCAGCATTAGAAACGTAGAGGAAGGAGCGAGCAAGGGATATGTTACGGAGGTGAAAGTAAGAAAGTTTCTTAATGTGATTTATGTGGGCGGAGTAAGAAAGGGAGGAATCAAAAATGACACCAAGATTCTTTGCAGTAGAGGCAGGTGTGATTAGATCACCGCCAAGATGGACTGGGAAGGAGCTCATTTTATTAAGTTGCATTTTAGTCCCAATTTGCAGGAGTTCAGTTTTGTTGCAGTTTAATTTTAAAGAGTTCTGCTCCATCCAGGTTTTAATTTCACTAAGGCAGGTTGTGAGCTGAGAAAGCTCTGATGAAGTTCCACTTTTAACATTGAAGTAGAGTTGAGTATCATCTGCATAAAAATGATAGCCCAGTCCATAGCTAAGAATAATATGGCCAAGTGGAAGCATATAAATACAGAAGAGAAGAGGGCCAAGGACAGAGCCCTGAAGAACTCCTTGTGTGACTGGCGCCAAGCTGGATCTGCTGTTGCCAAGATTAACAAACTCTTGCCTATCAGTCAGATAGGACTTGAACCACTGGAGGGCTGTGCCAGAGATACCCAGCATGTTCTCCATTCTAGACAGTAGAATGTCATGCCTGACAGTGTCAAATGCTGCACTGAGGTCTAACAGAATTAATATGCTGGTTTGTCCAGAGTCTGCTGCCATAAGCAAATCATTGGTTACCTGTAGCAGAGCAGTTTCACATCTGTGATGCACCCTGAAACCAGACTGAAAGGGTTCCATCAAATTATTAGACGTTAAATAATTGGTGAGCTGGGAAGCTACAACACGCTCAAGAGCTTTTGACAGGAAAGGTAAGTGGGAAATAGGCCGGAAATTGTTAAGATTGTCAGCATCAAGACCAGACATTTTTTAATATTTGGGTTACAGAAGCGATTTTAAAAGTGAGCGGCACAGAGCCAGTGTTAAGAGATGAGTTTATTATTGTTGTAGCAGTCGGGATAATGGCATGAAGGCAGGATTTAAGTAGTGTGCTGGGGATGGGGTCCAGTACACAAGTAGTCGGTTTCATCTTACAAAGCAGGTCATTAACAAAAGCAGATGTGACTGGTGAGAACTTAGAGAAGGAGCTGGATGGAGTGGGAAAACAGGGAGATATATAAACAGATGATGTATTTACATTAATTGAATTATTTAGATCTTTAATTTTGTTACAGAAAAAGTGGAGGAAATCCTCACAGACTTCAGTAGAAAAGGTAGTTGGGCCAGATGCAGGTTCGAGTAGTTTATTAACAACAGAAAACAAAACCCTTGGGTAATTGTGGCCACTTTCTATTATTCTGCCATAGTGGGTGTTCTTAGCAGCAGTTGGTGCTTCTCTGTAAGCTCTTTGGTGGTCAGAGAAAGCCTGGATGTGCATGGCGAGGCCAGTCTTACATGACATTCTCTCAAGGCATCTGCCAGCTGCTTTCATAGATCGCAATTTCTGAATTATACCAAGGAGCTGAACGTTTTAAGGAAACCTCCTTATGTTTTAAAGGAGCTGTTTTATCTAATGCTGAATGAAGGGCTGAGTTATAGTGGTCAACAAGACTATCTAGTGTTGAACTTTCAATTTATTCATTGTCTGGCCTGTCATAATACATGTCACAAGTCAATAGGAGTTAAAGAAATAATCTTAGTTTGCTATGTACACATCCAACCAAAGTTGAAGTACTTGTTTGCCTGCTGTCTTTACTAAGAGGATGGATTGACTGATTAGCTACCTGTGATGATTTGTCATTTTACTCAAAACCATTTTGGCTTTTGGAAGAGGAAGGTGGATTTTGGATAGTAAATATGGAATAATGACAGATTTTATATCTAAGGTGTAAAAGGCCAAGATTGCCTTCACAAAATTTTCTTCTCTGATATATCAGTTGTTAGAATCAGTTGTTTGTTGTCAGAATGCATTGGAACTTATTATCAGTGATGTTTCCTGAGGTCAGTAGGCCCTGATTTGCATCCCAGCAGCATTTGTCCACGGATCACCTCTCTTCATCTACAGTCATCTAGAGGCTCTCTCAACAGCCTCTGTTGCTGATCTTTTCCAACGGCCCTTTACTGCCAAGTAGTGTGTACACTCTGCAGAGACAGCAACCAGCAACGCCTCTGCAGCCCACCTAAACTGTATGGCAGTGAATTTTCCACCCATATTTCCAGCATTCCTCCAGAACTTCCTGGTACGGCACTTTTTTCCTCTCAAATGACTACTCCATTTGAGCGGAAGGCATTTCTGATTTTCAAAGGGCAAGGCACTATCAATTCTATCATGGCTGTTTTGAGGCATTTGAAGTTGTTGGTAGAATAATTAAGCCCTTTATATTGTTTTCAAAATTTAGTTTCTTAGTCTATATTTACGCGTGTTGGGCTGAATAGCTGCTGATTCACAGAACATTTTGTTAATGTGACCTAGCACACCATGAGCAATGTTTCATTGTCTTTTAGGACTATTAAACCATCAGTGTGTGTTTGCATATAGTAGTACTTTTTGAAACCAAAAACTCAACTTTTTGGCCACTATAATGTTTCAAACTGTGACTAATTAGAATAAAAAAAGAAATGCTTTGTCGCATTTTGTCTAAAAGCTATATTTTTTAGTTTAGTTTAGTAAGTAACTTAATAGAAACCATCTGTGGGATTGGCTGAATTGTATGAGCTTACTGTTGGCCATTAAATATTTCTTTATACGGAATTTGAATAAATTATTCACAACTTTTGGCAGAACGACAGTGATGGTATTTTAAATGGTTTGATGACAGCATCATTGTGTGCTTGAGAATGCAGTTATTGCTAACAAGTTTTTTGTGAATGACCTGTATAAATTTCATTACCCCTATTGCTTTTGTAGATGATGCTACATTAATGCATTTGGGGCTGTTCCATCTGTTTATTGGCTTTTCTTAAAAACAGGTAACATGGATATGCATTCAGATATTTTTTAAGAAAGTTGTTTTCTTTCCATATGTCTTTTGTATAGTACAATAAGTATTTGATCCCCTGCTGAATTTGTAAGTTTGCTCACTTACAAAGAAATGAACAGTCTCTAATTTTTATGGTAGTTTCATTTTAATGGAGAGAGACAGAATATCAACCAAAAATCCAGAAAAAACACATTACATAAAAGTTATAAATTGATTTGCATGTCATTGAGTGAAGTAAGTATTTAATCCCCTACAACCCAGCCAGAATTCTGGCTCCTACAGATTTGTTGTGTGCCCATGTGGCACACAGATTACAATCAATCGATCAATCACAGATACTCCTGATCCCAGCTCATTGTGTGTATAAAGCACACCTGTCCACAGAATCAATTTCTTCCCTTCCAACCTCTCCACCACCATGGGCAAGACCAAAGAGCTGTCAAAGGATGTCAGGGACAAGATTGTAGACCTGCACAAAGCTAGACTAGGCTACAAGACAATCAGCAAGAAGCTTGATGAGAAGGTAACAACTGTTGGTGAGATTGTTCATTAATGGAAGAACTACAAAATGACCGTCATTCTTTCTGGTTTGATGCCAATGTTTAGGGAGTCAAACAGGACCTTCGACAACATCAAATGAGTATGGATGATTGTACCATCTGAAATGCTTAGGTCATGGGCTATAACATTAACCTTAACACAACAATCTTTCATAGTCATGGCCTCAGTTTTCTGGCACATTTCTTTCACCTTATAGTATGAAGGTGCATCATCATGATACACAGAATTCAGCCTCTCGTGGACCTTGACTTCTTCTGTATGGAATTTAAAGATAGACAGATAAATATATAGAGAGAGAACTTTATTTATCCCCAGGGGGTAGTTTGGCTTTTTACAGAAGCACTTTAAATAAATATATAAATAGGTAAATAAATACACACATACTTTGGTTTGATCACACACCAGAAGGACTATAAAGCAAGAAAACTGAAAAGAAAGAGAAGTTCTGACTTGACCTTCCCAGTCCCAATGAGGTGTTCATTATACCGATGTATTACTGTTGGTATAAAAAAGTTCCCATAGCGTTTCTTAACACACTTATGCTGAAAGTACTGTGTTAGTTTGGAGGTTTAGCCTTTGTATCTGCTCACATGTCAGTCATGTTTGAACTTTTTTTTTGTTGATAGGTTATTAGGCAGAAAGGGGCTATGATGGGAGTACAAAGGTGGTTCATTTTTCCCGTTAGAATAGAGGCTGTTTGTGTTTGGCAGTGACTGAAAGAGGCAAGTCTTCTGTTATTTATTTAATTGTAAGAACCATATTAATGACTAAGGGCAGCACGGTGGCGCAGTTGTAGCGCTGCTGCCTCGCAGTTAGGAGGCCCGGGTTCGCTTCCCGGGTCCTCCCTGCGTAGAGTTTGCATTTTCTCCCCGTGTCTGTGTGGGTTTCCTCCGGGCGCTCCGGTTTCCTCCCACAGTCCAAAGACATGCAGGTTAGGTGGATTGGCGATTCTAAATTGGCCCTAGTGTGTGCTTGGTGTGTGGGTGTGTTTGTGTGTGTCCTGCGGTGGGTTGGCACCGTGCCCGGGATTGGTTCCTGCCTTGTGCCCTGTGTTGGCTGGGATTGGCTCCAGCAGACCCCTGTGACCCTGTGTTCGGATTCAGCGGGTTGGAAAATGGATGGATGGATGGATATTAATGACTAATTACAGTATGGAAATATGTTAAGGGCTTATGTACATGATACTTCACTAATGTTATTGTATATGGTCTATCACCTAACCGTCTTTTGTTAGTGCAAGGACAACTTTGAAGTTTCATATTACAACTGCAATTGGTTAACACTGAATGCTAGAATGTAACAAATGTACAGGGAGAGCACCTTGCGAGAGAAATGGCAATTTAAAAATTAGGAAGAAAAGCACAGTACTTTAAAAATAAGTGACCTTGTACTCTTCTCCCTAGAGGCAATCTGGTCACTTTTGCCATTTATTCTAAGTGACTTCCAAGCACTGTTCTACATTTTTCAGATAAACCTTCAGTGCATGATATTTTCAGATGGAATAACATACATAATAGATTAAAATGATCTAAAGAGAGCAATAGAGGTTGCAGCAGATCACATTGCAAGATCTGGCCTACCAATCCTATTGACATTTGTGCATATATCCTAATTGCATATAAGTCTAAATGCAGACATTTTATGTTTTTAGCTCCTCCTTCTGTTTTATTAACTTTTTCTTTTTCTTTTTTTTAGTATCTTGGTTATGTGGAAGTTGATGAATCCCGTGGAATGCACATTTGTGAAGATGCAGTGAAGAAGCTGAAGACGGTAAGGAGCTCCTTCAGTAGCCTGTCCTTGCTTTGTATTTATTGTCTGGTGTCAGTTGCACTGTGAAATGGACTTTCATGGTTTAAAAAATGATTTTCTGGTTGGCATACTATATAAATCTTATGTCATGATACCATGACTAAAATGCTCTTTAGAGGAAATTCTTTTGATTTATTCACATAGTCTTCTGACTTTCATACAACTACAGCTAATATTTCTGCTGACAAAATGTTAGAAATGTATGCACTTACAACAGTTTAGTTTCCTCCTTTTAGATATTACTTTTTTTATTTTACTTGATTAAAGTATATGTTAGCAAGCAATTTTGTGAAGTAGTTGAGTTCTACTCAAGCGGTAGTGTAAAACATCCCTAAGCTTTTACAAAATGCAGTCTTCTTCCAAATGAGCCAAATGAGAAGGGAGAACTAGTAAAGGAGCAATGGACAATATAATATAACATAAGGCAGCTAAGGGATATTGCTTTGAACTGCCAAAGGCTTTTATCAGAAGTAGAGCACTGGATTTCTGGTAGAGGTTTGTTTAAATATTGTGCCAAAAGATGAAGGATGTGACCAAGAAAGGGGGGCTGCTGCTTATTAGCTCTACTTTCTGAAATGTACTAGGATAAGTGTAGGTATTAATGTTAATGGTGGGGGGTATTGTTCACAGATTTTGTTTCAAATATATTGTTTAGAGTGTTCTTTTTTTTTTTTTTTTCTTTAATTTCTTTGATAATCAATTTCTTAAAATCCTGGTGTTCTTTAAAGCAAGGTTTGCCCGGGTTGGCCTATTGTCAGTATGTGTAAATAACTGAACTATCACTTTTTAATTTGTAAAAGTATTCATGTTTTATCACCTGGAAAGAAATTTGTAATAATAAAACATAAAAATTGTAATAACAAAATGGAAAGAACTATAGCATGTTGTCTTGTTAATCATAGTCTTTTAACTTTATAGATATTAAAAGAAAGCACACTACACCAGCATCACACACAGTGATCAAACATATCTTACTCCTTGGAGTGGTTTACTATTCTAAATTAAATTAATTGAATGCAGATATTTTAATTTTATTTTATTTAGTGGAAGTATCAATGTTCTGTGTATCTTATCTCCATTTTTCTGTTTCAAAAATCTACATTTTAAAAGAAAAATGTGCATTTTCATGAATTAATGTTAGCTGAATTATTTCAAGTGAGTTAATTATGTCTAAGCTTTTTTTATCTGGTAGCATGAGATTTATGTGTATGCACTGGTACTTAATTGCAGTGATTTAAAACAGCAAGTGTCCCTTTCAAGACTATAGTGGTAGCTTCAGCACCTAGCAAATCTGTGACTTGTTGGTTCCCCCCCAATGTTATCCTATTAACTTAAATATAATAGCAAAAGCAATAAATCCTTTGCTTTAAAATACAGAAGAATCAATTTGTATTGAATTTCTCAGTCAGTTAAATTTTAAACATTGTAATCTGAATTTAGAAATGTTATGAGCTGAGTTAATTTAGATGTTGTGAATAAAATGGTAGATTTAACACTGGCTGAATATTAAATCACTGCAAAGTGTAATTACCAGAGGTGGGTAGTACATTTACTTGAGTAACCTTTTAAAAAAAATTGTACTTCTAAGAGTAGTTTTACTGCACCATACTTTTTACTTTTACTTGAGTACATTTGTGAAGAAGAAACGCTGCTCTTACTCCGCTACTTTGGGCAACACTCGACTCATTACTTTTTTCATTTTACACATTACACTATATTTTTGCCAGAGAGAAGCCGCCAGTGGATCTACTGCATGACTGTTTCACAATCAGATGTAGCAATAATAATCATAAGACTCCGTTTCGCTGATCAGACGTAGCAGCAATAATCACAAGACTCCGTTTCACCAATCAGACATAGCAACAATAATCACATGGCTCCGTTTCACAAATCAGATGTAGGTATGCAGTCACATGACCACACACAAACTGTGGCGGCATAGACACTGCCTGACTGCTGTGTCTGTGTATAGGAGAGTGGCAGATCCCGCTACAATAAATAACCACGCTGTTCCTGTTTCAAGCTGAATAAAGATGGTGTCACTAAAGTATTGAAACTCAGTATCGTGTTTTGGGGTGCAAGGTGGGGACTCGCACGCCACAGCACACACATGTGGTCAAAATGCTGTAGTAAACAGTATACACTTGTACGGATGTTGACTATATGAGTAAGGCACGCTGACTGACGATTGCTCACAATCCTGCAGTGAGAGAGAGAAAAGAACCATCAGCTCAGTTGTGATCACGTGACGCGTGGCAGACAAAGCGTTAATGGACTACTCGTATTGCAAATTAAAAATTTTAGCTCGTTTTGTAAAACACTCGCAAACCAAGTTACTCGCAATCCAAGGTTCCACTGTACATGAAAAATGAGAGCCAACTCCTGCTGAAGCTTAATTATCACTTCGCTGATTGAAGATCAAGCACGTTTTAACCAAACATGCACAGACACAGACAGTCAAGGTAAAGTGAGACTTCTTGTATGTGCACAAGCTGCCTTGTTCTAATGTTATTTTCTGTCAGCTGTGCTATTTGGAGGGCAAATGCATATGCAGTATTATACTGTCAGTGTACAGTATATTTTGTCACTGTAAGTAGTTTGCACTGTTCAAACATACATGTTACCTACTGTAGGTATTGGCTTCAAAAGCTTTGTTGTGAAAAACTGAGATTTGGAACTTTGTGTTATTTGTGCATCTTTATTTTGTAAAGATGTTATTTATTTTTACTCATTTTTTATTTTATTATTTGGAAATAGCAGAATTTGCACATTATTTTATATTTTTGTCTGTCTTATTACAACATTTCTAAAAAATAAATAATTTATTATGATCAAACAGTTATTCAGTACTTGAGTAGTCTTTTCACCAAATACTTATGTACTCTTACTTGAGTAATTTTTTTGGATGACTACTTTTTACTTCTAAATGAGTAATATTATTTTGAAGTAATGCTACTCTTACTTGAGTACAATTTTTGGCTACTTTACCCACCTCTGGTAATGACTTTTATAGTGTATATGAATTGGAAAGCTTGTTTTTAACTAACTAGCATGTGTGACAAATGCGCTCCTACATGAAGTTTCTTTTGTCTTGGAGGTGCCATGGCATTGACATTACTGGTGATAGGCAAATCACTAAAACCGTCTTAAAATACCATTAAAATCATAAACAAAATAAACAAAACTCCACCATATTATAGTATACTGTGTTTCCCAGTGTAGTACTTGACGGACTGCATGCTCCTCCAAGTTTAATTTCTCTAACATGTCCATTTTTATCTTACTTTAATTATATTTAGAGCTTGAATTTCAGAATGGGATCTTGGTAATCATACATTATATTTACAAATCCTTAGCCATCTAACCCAGTAAAGTTGGGTGATACTACTGCTCATTCAGAGCAGTACGAACAGTACGCTGCTATGCTAACAACAAGCCATGGATTACAAGTGACATCAAGGGCCTTTTGAACCAGATGAAAACAAGCTTTTAACACTAGAATTACCAGAGCCTACGAAAAAAAACTCATAGATCCGTCCCACCTTAAATCGCTTCGCACCTCTCCATCAGCTTCTTAATTGTCCTGTAAATGTGTTGATAAGCAGCAAACAGCAAGCAGCCTGCTATCACATCCCCCACCGGCGCACAGTTTTCTCAGCTCAAGTCTGTTTACCTGCGTGTCAGTTGCTTGGAGTTGTATAGAGTGAGAAGTCAAGCAAAATCGCACCTTTTTATAAATACTATATCGTTATTTGGAACACATGCATTTCATGTGTGTTCCGTATCTACAACAATCTCTGTTTTAACGATGTGTTTACTGTACATAAACGTTTTTCATGTTTTAGTAATAATTGACAAAATGTACACATGAAGTGTATAATGTGTTAAGTCTGATTTCCAAAGATCAAATAAACACTTTCACAAAAGGTTCAAGGACTATACAACAGCTTCCATGGCGTAGCAGTAAGATTTGCCGACTTGGAATCAAGAGTCCCCGGCTCGATCCTGTCTCCTGTATTTGCTGTTTTCAGTAGTGAGCTGCTCTTATTGTTAATATTATACAGTACACACATACGTTTGGTGTGCGTCTGTAACAGACACTGTACATTTATAGTACTGTACTTGTAAAAGTTACCCTTTTTTTTCCCCTACTTTTATTCTCTCAGTCACGATCACCATACATGCACCGCCCTAGGGATCTGACGCTTTTAGTTTTTATTTGAAACTGGGAATAACTGTAGATGCGAGTAGTGTTTTGAGGCAATGGAACTGGACATTCTCTGATCTGGAGGGATAAAAGCTGACACAAAAACGCTGGTGAATCTGCCTTCTTCGTATTTCACCGTCACTTTTTTTTTTATTCAGTTTTATTGTATAATATTAACAATAAGAGCAGCTCTCTACTCAAAACGGTAAACTTGAGAAGCTGCCAGCATCAAAACCAGAAGCTCTTGATTGGGAATCAGCAGTTCTTAGAATTGCACCATGCAAGCTGTCGTATCAATTGCCTACCGTAACCTGCTTTCTTTTTTCTTCGTTTATATTCTTGAATAAAAGTGCACTTGTTTTGTTATACTTGTACCTTTTGTGAAAGTGTTTATTTGATATTTGGACTTCAGGCTTCACACATTATACAGTCACGTCATGATTACAACTGCATGAAGGCAGAGAGGACAGAGCTGACTATACTTCCTTAGAAGGCTGGCGTCCTTCAACATTTGCAGTAAGACGCTGCAGATGTTCTATCAGACGGTTGTGGCAAGCGCCCTCTTCTACGCGGTAGCGTGCTGGGGAGGCAGCATAAAGAAGAGGGATGTCTCACACCTGGACAAACTGGTGAGGAAGGCAGGCTCTATTGTAGGCACAGAGCTGGACAGTTTGACACCTGTGGCAGAGCAATGGGCGCTGAGCAGGCTCCAGTTAATCATGGAGAATCCACTGCATCCACTGAACAGTATCATCTCCAGACAGAGGGGCAGCTTTGACGACAGACTGCTGTCACTGTCCTACTCCACTGACAGACTGAGGAGATCGTCCCTCCCCCACACTATGCGAC
>JANRMT010062798.1:13376321-13406560 GCA_026402145.1 Polypterus bichir lapradei
ATATATATATATATATATATATATATATATATATATATATATATATAAGCCAATGAAGCAATTGAGAACGATCGCACCCGCACGTGCGACTCACTCCAGCTACCTTAATAACTCCACGTGGTCGTGCAATCGTGCTCACGGAGAACAACACAGCTCTATGGATTTAAAA
The DNA here is from genome assembly GCA_026402145.1 of Polypterus bichir lapradei. Lineage (NCBI taxonomy): Eukaryota > Metazoa > Chordata > Cladistia > Polypteriformes > Polypteridae > Polypterus > Polypterus bichir. The sequence goes on from JANRMT010062798.1 coordinate 13,376,491, forward strand.
CTAGCCCCTTTTTTTTTTTCTGAAGCCGCAGACCCACTATACCACATTCTTTTCAATCATTACTCCAAAAATGGTAGCCCTTCAATTTTAAAATATGAAAGTAGAAGGCAAGAATGGACAGTTGCGTCAAAAATGATCAGAAGTCAAGTATACAAGGACTTCAGTCCAAAACAGATTTTACTAAAAAGGGCAATGACATCAGAGCTCAAAGAGTCATTTCCAAATTTAGCCAAACTAGCTCATGTTGGGCTAGTGATCCCAGTGAGTACAGCTGAATGTGAAAGGGGGTTTTCTGTCCTTAAAAGGATCAAGACATGTTTGAGAAATCGCATGAATCAAAGCACACTAAATAATCTCATGCTGATCTCCTTGGAGGGCCCAGATCCTGGGGACTTTGATTATGGGAAAGCTGCAGACAGCTGGGCCTCTAGGAAGAAAAGAAGAATAAATATTTAACTGAAGACAACTTCTGTATATGCAATTTGGCTTTGAAGAATATTTTTTAATTTTTCTTCATTAGGTTTCCCATACGTTTTTTTCATTGTTTTCACTTTTCTTCCCGACATCAAAAATACTTGTGCCTCTTGGTTTATGTAATAACAATTGTTATTTAAAATTTTTGTTAGGGTTGCAGGATCCTGAATTGGATACTTCTTAAATTTAATAAAAATATTCTGGCACAAGTTTCAAACCTTAAAAAAGAAAGTCATAGGAAGGCATTGGAAAATAATTAATAATAATTAACTAATAGTGCATATTTAATTTTCCCCACCACCAAATTTCCCTGTCCCGTCCCACCCAGCTACTTTTTCATGCCACCCGGCTGGAAAAGATTTCTGTGGAGAACACTGTAGAGACACACTAGCCAAGTCCCTTGTGTGTTAAATAAAAGAAATTAATAAAAAAGATTGATAGAGGGAGAACTGATCTCATTCAAGTTCAATTATGTAGCAAAATGAAACCAGGAAATCATCATGTAAACACATAGCAAACTCTTACCACTTCATCTATTAAAATGTTAGTGTGTTACAACATAATGTTAGATGTACACATTTCCTGTCTAAATAGAAGTACTGGACCAGGCACAGAATGGCTAACTGGATACAGCATGTTCTAAAAACACTTTTTACACTCCCTCTACAATTATTGTCACCCCTGGATAACATGAGTAAAAAGGGTTATAAAAAAAGTTACCATTTTGGTGTATTTCCTTAATCTTGCACTGAAAAAAATGAGAGAAATCCAACTTTTAATTCAAGCATTTTTTTTTCTAAGAAAAAATAATCCCTCGTTAAAAATGCATAATTATTCTTAACAAAACCACATGTGCCTCGATTACTGACATCCATTAGAAATTCTAATGAACAATATGTAACTGAACCATTTTTATCCGTCTATATGTTACTTTTTTTTTTAATTGATCAGAGTATGTAGGAAGTGTCAAGCAGTAATCCATAACTTTCTGTGTCATTGGGAAAGATAAGAGAACACACAATTCAAAATTGGGAGAACTGTGTAATAATGACTTTCATAAGTCAGGGAATGGCTATTAAAAATGCTATTGCTTATTACCATATATACAGTCAGGGAAATAATAAATAATAATAGTTAGGTCCATAAATATTTGGACAGAGACAACTTTTTTCTAATTTTGGTTCTGTACATTACCACAATGAATTTTAAATGAAACAACTCAAATGCAGTTGAAGTGTAGACTTTCAGCTTTAAGTCATTGGATTGAACAAAAAGATTGCATAAAAATGTGAGCCAACTAAAGCATTTTTTTGACACAATCACTTCATTTCAGGGGCTCAAAAGTAATTGGACAAATTAAATAACTGGAAATAAAATGTTCATTTCTAATACTTGGTTGAAAACCCTTTGCTGGCAATGACAGCCTGAAGTCTTGAACTCATGGACATCACCAGATGCTGGGTTTCCTCCTTTTTAATGCTCTGCCAGGCCTTTACTGCAGCGGCTTTCAGTTGCTGTTTGTTTGTGGGCCTTTCTGTCCGAAGTTTAGTCTTCAACAAGTGAAATGCATGCTCAATTGGGTTAAGATCAGGTGACTGACTTGGCCATTCAAGAATTTTCCACTTCTTTCCTTTAATAAACTCCTGGGTTGCTTTGGCTGTATGTTTTGGGTCATTGTCCATCTGTATCACAAAACACTGCCCAATCAATTTGATTGCATTTAGCTGGATTTGAGCAGACAGTATGTCTCTGAACACCTCAGAATTCATTCGGCTGCTTCTGTCCTGTGTCACATCATCAATAAACACTAGTGTCCCAGTGCCACTGGAAGCCATGCAAACCCAAGCCATCACACTGCCTCCATCGTGTTTTACAAATGATGTGGTATGCTTTGGATAATGAGCTGTTCCACGCCTTCTCCATACTTTTTTTCTTGCCATCATTCTGGTAGAGGTTGATCTTGGTTTCATCTGTCCAAAGAATGTTTTTCCAGAACTGTGCTGGCTTTTTTAGATGTTCTTTAGCAAAGTCCAACCTAGCCTTTCTATTCTTGAGGCTTATGAGTGGCTTGCACCTTGCAGTGCACCCTCTGTATTTACTTTCATGCAGTCTTCTCTTTATGGTAGACTTGGATATCGATATGTCTACCCCATGGAGAGTGTTGTTCACTTGGTTGGCTGTTGTGAAGGGGTTTCTCTTCACCATGGAAATGATTCTGCGATCTTCCAAACATGGATAGGGCATTAGTGCTTTTTTAGGATGTACCAAACTGTAGATTTTGCCACTCGTAATATTGTAGCAATTTCTCGGATGGGTTTTTTCTGTTTTTGCAGCTTAAGGATGGCTTCTTTCACCTGCATGGAGAGCTCATTTGACCACACGTTGTCTGTTCACAGGAAAATATTCCACATGCATGCACCACACCTCAAATCAACTCCAGGCCTTTTATCTGCTTAATTGATAATGACATAACAACGGATTTGTCCACACCTGCCCATGAAATAGCCTTTGAGTCGATTGTCCAATTACTTTTGAGCCCCTGAAATGAAGGGATTGTGTTAAAAAATGATTCAGTTGCCTCACATTTTTATGCAGTCTTTTTGTTCAACCCACTGAATTAAAGCTGAAAGTCTGCACTTCAACTGCATCTGAGTTTCATTTGAAATTCATTGTGGTAGTGCAAAGAACCAAAATTAGAAAAACATTTTCTCTTTCCAAATATTTATGGACCTAACTTGTACATTCAAAGCAACTGGAACTGTCACCAAGTTTATTTTTCAGTGAGGAGGATAGTAAGAGATGTTTAAAAAATCCTAATGGATAGCTTTTGGAGATTTACAGAAAAATTAGCATCTCTGTGTCATTAACACTAGAATTACCAGAGCCTATGAAAAAACTCGTAAATCCGTCCCACCTTAAATCGCTTCTTAAAATCGTTCACAGCTCTCCCCCAGCGTCCTTTGTCATCTAAATGTGCTGATAAAATCAGGCTGCAAGCAGCCGGCTATTCCATCCCCCCACCGACTTAGAACGTGCACAAACTTCTCCCAGCTCATACCTTGATTGATTTTCTGGGAGTGAAGTGGAGTTTTAGAGTGGAAATAATAAATCGTTGTTTGGAACACACGCATTTCATGTCTGTTCCGTTTCTACAGTAATCTGTGTAAACACATTGTTAAAACAGAAACGTTTTTTATATTCTAGTAGTAGATGACAAAATGTAGGCATAAACTATATAATGTATGATGCAAACAAAAGGTAGAAATCTAACACAACAATTGCGCTTTTATTCAAAAATATAACTGCAGAAACAAAAAGCTGCCTTAACAAGCGACATTGACAGCTGTTCATTATGACTGCCTCCGTGGCGTAATAGAATCAGCTGCTGACTGGGAATCAAAAGGTCGCGAGTTCGATCCTGCACCTCTCCGTTTTGAGAAGTAAACTGCTCTTAGTCTTACTATTTTAGAATAAAAACATACATTTGATTTCAGTCTGTAACTTCCGGTGTAATTTATAATACTTGTAAAGGTTAGCTTTGGTTTTTCTTTTTTTTTTTGTTTAGTCAGTTTTATCATCTCAGCCGCGTTCACGAGCCCAAACACACCCCACCCCCACATCTGACACTGCTGTTTTCACATAGACGCACTATAACAGAGGTAAACTCAGCTCCCTTCTACATCGGAGCAAGAATGTACATACCATTGCTTGCATACTAAAGTGTCAGCAGGCACTTTTCGTGGCATTACACATTTTTGAGCATGCCCTCTGCACACTACTTGTGACTTTAGGCTTTAGGAAGTAATAAATAAATAAAGGTAAATCATGTCATAAAATGATTTCTTCAAAACGTCACATATATTTGTCTCTTTCTTTTTTTAAAATGTGCGTTGATCACCGTCAGCATGTTGTAGCACACAGCATCTGGCCACCTGCAAATATTATATATAATACACTCACCTAAAGGATTATTAGGAACACCATACTAATACGGTGTTTGACCCCCTTTCGCCTTCAGAACTGCCTTAATTCTACGTGGCATTGATTCAACAAGGTGCTGAAAGCATTCTTTAGAAATGTTGGCCCATATTGATAGGATAGCATCTTGCAGTTGATGGAGATTTGTGGGATGCACATCCAGGGCACGAAGCTCCCGTTCCACCACATCCCAAAGATGCTCTATTGGGTTGAGATCTGGTGACTGTGGGGGCCATTTTAGTACAGTGAACTCATTGTCATGTTCAAGAAACCAATTTGAAATGATTCGAGCTTTGTGACATGGTGCATTATCCTGCTGGAAGTAGCCATCAGAGGATGGGTACATGGTGGTCATGAAGGGATGGACATGGTCAGAAACAATGCTCAGGTAGCCCGTGGCATTTAAACGATGCCCAATTGGCACTAAGTGGCCTAAAGTGTGCCAAGAAAACATCCCACACACCATTACACCACCATCACCAGCCTGCACAGTGGTGACAACGCATGATGGATCCATGTTCTCATTCTGTTTACGCCAAATTCTGACTCTACCATTTGAATGTCTCAACAGAAATCGAGACTCATCAGACCAGGCACCATTTTTCCAGTCTTCAACTGTCCAATTTTGGTGAGCTCGTGCAAATTGTAGCCTCTTTTTCCTATTTGTAGTGGAGATGAGTGGTACCCGGTGGGGTCTTCTGCTGTTGTAGCCCATCCGCCTCAAGGTTGTGCGTGTTGTGGCTTCACAAATGCTTTGCTGCATACCTCAGTTGTAACGAGTGGTAATTTCAGTCAAAGTTGCTCTTCTATCAGCTTGAGTCAGTCGGCCCATTCTCCTCTGACCTCTAGCATCAACAAGGCATTTTCGCCCACAGGACTGCCGCATACTGGATGTTTTTCCCTTTTCACACCATTCTTTGTAAACCCTAGAAATGGTTGTGCGTGAAAATCCCAGTAACTGAACAGATTGTGAAATACTCAGACCGGCCCGTCTGGCACCAACAACCATGCCACGCTCAAAATTGCTTAAATCACCTTTCTTTCCCATTCTGACATTCAGTTTGGAGTTCAGGAGATTGTCTTGACCAGGACCACACCCCTAAATGCATTGAAGCAGCTGCCATGTGATTGGTTGATTAGATAATTGCATTAATGAGAAATTGAACAGGTGTTCCTAATAATCCAGACCGCGAGGGGGCGACCGACCGCCCTGGTTGTATTGGCGGCGACCCAGTGCCTGAACAACCCTGGACCTCAGCACTTCCGCCACACCAGGAAGTGCTGGGGGGAAGAGGAGCAGGGACACCCAAAGGGCTTCCGGGTGCGCAGCCGGCACTTCCGCCACACTGGGGCGTTCCGGCAGAGGAATGCCGGGAAGCAGCTGGAGCCCATCCGGGTTCCTATATAAGGGGCCGCCTCCCTTCATTCAGTAGCGGAAGTTGGGTGGAAGAAGGACGGAGCTGGAGAGAGGACTGGAGGCGACCAGGAGAAAGGCAGTTAGACTGTGAGGCCTGGACTTTGGGGGATCGGTGCTGGAGGCACTGGGGGTGCACGTAAAGTAACTGTACATATTGTATATAATAAATGAGTGTGTTGGGTGCAAAAAAGATGTCCGTCTGTCTGTGTCCGGGCCAGCTTTCACAATATATATGTATATTATATATAATATTGCATTTGTGCGATGATGTTTTCACATATATTATCTCTTTCTTTCAGGTGTGTAATAGAAACCACAGCATAGAGAGAAATGCAATATTATTTGAAAACGAACAGCGTCCGATCAGCTGTAAAAGTATGGCATTTCTAAATGTTTGCTTTTTTTCAGTCTGATTCTCTCAGTCAGACTGTATATTTGTCTCTTATTCAGTGCGCGCAAGAACATGCAGGTGCGCTACAACATGCTGACGGTGATCAACGCACATTTTAAAAAAAGAAAGAGACAAATATATGTGACGTTTTGAAGAAATCATTTTATGACACGATTTACCTTTATTTATTTACTTCCTAAAGCCTAAAGTCACAAGTAGTGTGCAGAGGGCATGCTCAAAAATGTGTGTAATGCCACGAAAAGTGCCTGCTGACACTTTAGTATGCAAGCAATGGTATGTGCATTCTTGCTCCGATGTAGAAGGGAGCTGAGTTTACCTCTGTTATAGCATGTCTATGTGAAAACAGCAGTGTCAGATGCGGGGGTGGGGTGTGTTTGGGCTCGTGAACGCGGCTGAGATAATAAAACTGACTAAAAAAAAAAAGAAAAACCAAAGCTAACCTTTACAAGTATCATAAATTACACCGGCTGTTACAGACTGAAATCAAATGTATGTTTTTATTCTAAAATAGTAAGACTAAGAGCAGTTTACTTCTCAAAACGGAGAGGTGCAGGATCGAACTCGCGACCTTTTGACTACCAGTCAGCAGCTGATTCTATTACGCCACGGAGGCAGTCATAATGAATAGCTGTCAATGTCGATTGTTAAAGCGGCTTTTTGTTTCTGCAGTTATATTTTTGAATAAAAGCGCAATTGTTGTGTTAGATTTCTACCTTTTGTGAGAGTGTTTCTTTTATATTTGGACTTCAGGCTTCATACATTATATAGTTTATGCCTACATTTTGTCATCTACTACTAGAATATAAAAAACGTTTCTGTTTTAACAATGTGTTTTCACAGATTACTGTAGAAACGGAACAGACATGAAATGCGTGTGTTCCAAACAACGATCTATTATTTCCACTCTAAAACTCCACTTCACTCCCAGAAAATCAATCAAGGCATGAGCTGGGAGAAGTTTGTGCACGTTCTAAGTCGGTGGGGGGATGGAATAGCCGGCTGCTTGCAGCCTGATTTTATCAGCACATTTAGATGACAAAGGACGCTGGTGGAGTGCTGTGAACGATTTTAAGAAGCGATTTAATGTGGGACGGATTTACAAGATTTTTCGTAGGCTCTGGTAATTCTAGTGTTAAGTCTCCAAAACTACCATCAGACACAACCTGCAAACAAGCCGATTTATATAGAAAGCGTGCCAGAAAAAAGGTTTTCTTGACAAACGTACTCTTGTTAGAGTACATGGACTCCATGAAATACCAGGATATTTTAAATTTCCAATTTAACACAAAAATGGCTAAATGAGCAACAAAATCGAGCTTCTGCCATGGCCAATTCAGCCCCCAGACCTAAATCCCTTTGAAAACCTGTGGAGGGGGCCGAAGAGGAGAGAGCACAAGATATGACTTTGGACCCTGGATGATATGTTGAGAATTCCTTGCTCTATATTCTCCTATATCATAGGAGAATACTCGGTGCTGTTTTACAGGCAAAGAGAGTTTATACAAAGTATTAAATGCTGGGGGGTGCCAATAACCTTGGCAACATATGCTTCATTAAAAGCATATTTCCCGATAAAGGATTATTATTTCTCAGAATTAACTGACATCAGTTAAAGTTTGGATTTCTCTCATTTTTTCAGTGTGAAATTAAGATAATTCACCAAAATGTGATTTTTTTTTTTTTAAACATTTTTAATAACAATTTTTTACTCATCTTTCCATGTTCTGTGAGCCATTAGTTATAATGTCTTGTATCAGCTGTAGCTACTGGAAAAATTAGCAGCGATCAACAAAGAGCTCTGAATTTGATAAAATAATTGCAGCTTTCATCACACTGATCTTGAGCCCATCCAAAACAGAAAGTAGAGTTTCTTCTGTCTGTCATAATAGTTAATAATGTCTCAGTTGATTGATGCATGTTGTGTTGCATCTACCATAGTCTATCTAGTTGTGCCCATTAACTAAACTGAACATAATATTACTACCTTTTTACATTTTTTTTGCAAATGCAGGTAAATAACCTAAGCTAGATTTTTTTATTGTTACAAATGTTTGTTTTTTTTTTGTGAAGTCACATTTTTGAAAAACTAAGAGCAGAAAACAAAAACTGTGACCTTGTGCAGTTCTTAAAAAATTTTCACATTGGAACATGAAGTTAGTTTGCTTTGCAGAAATACTTCAGCTATTGGGAAGTTTAACTTATCACTTCAGGAAACACATAGAACAATATTTGACCGTTGTGATGAAATAGAAGGCCCAAAGGAGAAAATCAAACTTGGACTACAAAGAATTGAAAACAGCTTAATTGAAAACTTCTTCAAAAAATTAGTTTTCACCATCTAAAACTTATTGTGACCAATCATTTACAAAATGTTACCTGTTTCTTTTTCACATTCAATATAAACTTCTCCTTTTAGATTTTAAGGCTCTTTGTGGTCTGGCCCCCAACTTTCTTGTCTTCTCTATTATGTCCATATACTTTACTCCATCACATTCACCTTGTTCTTCGGACTCCTTGCTGTTAACCATTCCACTGTGCAGATTATGTACTATGAATGATGGGGCTTTTAGTGTATCTGGGCCCCATTTATGGATTGCCCTGCCTTTGGAACTAGGTACATGTACGTCACTTTCTGTTTTTAAATCTCAACTTACAACTTACCTAATATTGTTTTTGTTGACCTTGTTAATTATGTTTGTATATTGAACTTTTTGATGCTATGTATTTTGATATACAGTATCCCTGGGTACCTTGAAGTGCCTTTTTAAATAAAATTTATTATGTTTATTTCTTGGTACGTTTTAGGTAAAATAAAGCAAATGTGGACTTTTTAGAGTAAACATTTAGGATCCTACTCAAATTTGCTTCTGCATGCTTATGTGAAAGATTTTCAGTTGTCACTGAGATGAACACAAATAATCTAAATATAATACCTACTGTATATTAAAGCTATCTTTAGCAAACCTTACACCAAATAGTGATGATTTGTGTCAGACAATGACAACACAAACATGAAACAGTTTTTATAATTCCATCCTTTTAAAATATATACTATATATTATTACATTATTTAGAAATATTTTCTTGTTAAGAGTTTTTTTTATATATGGCTCTGCAGTCCTGGAATGTTTAAGAAATGCTGCCCTAAATGATAAGATCATTGATAGAGAATATCTAAGGTAACATATAATAGATCCATCAGGTATCTGAAATTATGAGCTTGACTTTATGTTTGACTTCCATCACCTAATTGGTTGATTATATTCTCATTGGGAATCTCTGAGTTCGCCTTATTTTGCTTTAAGTTTTAATAATATAGTCACGGTAGTTTAGCAGCTCACTTTCAATAATGCCTTTCAGTAAGTGATACCTGAAAAAGACCACTTTTTCTTTACTATGAGTATACCCCATTCATTTGTTGTTTGAAGTTTTTCTGCATTTATAGATTGCTGCTGTTTTTATGGTGGGTTTGTCTTACAAACTTGTGTACTATCAGTTGAAATTGCCAAATTGGGTATAAGATAGCATAAAAGTCGTCCAAGATAATCTTCCTTCAGTTAACAGATGCCTTCTCTTTGTACATGTGCATTCAGGAGTTGGCAAGCAAGCCTCACTTGAGTAGCAAGTGCCAAACAGCTTAAAAAGAATAGATAATATATACGGGAAGGCCTCCAACTAGCCCACAGAATCTCAGTTTTTGTAGTCTAGGGTATTACTGTGTTTAGAGTTGGCTTTTTAGTTATCTACTTGTGTGTGATGCTCAGCTCTGCCTGATTTTCTCATTGTCATAGTTTTTATCTACAGGAAGATGGCCTGGGATTGTGGAACTGTATGGGCCTAATAATTTTTCTTACACTTTGACCTATGACAGTATAACTGTGTAATCTATCATTTCCTAAGGAAGTATTTTGTGACAGCCTGTTTCATACTATCCAATAAATGTTTATATATTGATACCTGCAAATACCTGTAATCAATCTATTTTTGTCATTTTGCTCTTCACTGATATCTTTTATATGCTCATTATTTCATTCTCCTTTTAGCCCAAGACCCGTTCTGTCTGACTCATTCCAGAGACACATTTTTTATTTGTGAAATTAATAGAAAATTATCTGACAGTATCACACTTTTTAAAGAGAATATTTGTTTCCCCCCCATCTTCCAAGCAAACAGAGGTAGAACTGTTATGTTGGGCTATCCAAGGTCTCTAGCTATTTTATAATAAATATTTAGATCTCCCTTTATTTGTGATCCACTCATTATCTGCTACATCATTTTTAAAGCAAGGCTTTGAGTACTTGCAGCAGGAATTTTGTGAAACATCTAGGTTTTTCTTTCCAGTGTAAATGTTAACTTCAGTCTTCAGAAAGTGGCACTGTAATTTCCAAAGTCAGAAAATCTCTGTCAGTAATCAGCAGGGAGTGATGACAAATTAGCCGCATTGGATCAAATTTCTGTTGTTGGTCAGCAGCAGTGTGGGATCAAGTTACTGTCTGCCCTTGCCTTCCTTCTCTGAAATGTGTAGCATTGTTTTCCTACCCTGCTTGTCATCCTCTCATGCTGCTAGTGATGCTGCTTTGTACACTATGTAACCTGTGTTGAAGTTTCCATCATAAATAATGAACGTTTGAAGTAATGTCAGTATTTCCCTTAATAGATATGAAAAACTGAAGGTGGTGTTTATACAGAAGTACAAAATTGAAAGCCATCTGCCACAGAAATTCATTTCACTGACAGAGTTTTGATTTTTGGAATGGCACGTTTTTGAAAAACAACATGGAAGAAGTAGATTTTTGCTGTAAATATAGTTTGTTCTTTCTTTTAATCTGTGTTAATTTAGTGTGTCTTGAAATAATTTCACAACAGTAATTAAATTTATTGTGTTAGTAGAAATGAGATAGTTATTTCAAACTTGTAATAATCTCAAGACCCAAATACAATGGAGAAGTATTATCTTTTCATTAGCATAGGAGTATCTGGGAATTCCCCAGGAAGTGCTAGAAATTGTTACTGAGGATGAAGTGGCATGGTGTGTTCAGCTTGGCTTGTTGCCACCACAACCCTTTTCAGGAGTACTGCATATTTAAAGTGAGATGAACACTGCCATACTATGCCTAAGTACCAAAGGACCGTCACATTTTTTGGTCAAAACTGTCCACTTTAAGTATTCTCTGTTAATCGTTGGCCAATCCTAACCTTAACTGTATTCGTGTGAAAAACTTTTGCTTAGATTTATTTCACATTAACTCTGTCCTCTAAACAAGTACATTGCTAACAGTCCTGGGGCCTCATGTATAAATGGTGCGTATGCACAAAAATGTTGCATAAGAACGTTTCCACATTCAAATCACTATGTATAAAAGCTAAACTTGGCGTAAAGCCACGCACATTTCCACGGTAGCTCATACCCTGTCGTACGCAAGTTCTCTGCTCGGTTTTGCAGACTGGCGGCACCCAGCGTCAAAGAGGTGCTACTGTTCCTGTTTGGTTATTCTTTCTTTTTTAGATCCACATCCCTGACACGGCTTTATAAATACACTGAAATTAACCACATATTGTTTATTAGTTTAATGCATCTGATTGTAATTAACCTGTAACAATATAATGGTCCACAGAATGGTCAAACTATTCCTAATACCATAACTGCTTTAGTGTTGTTACTCTCAGTGCACCTTGGAACCCACATCGGATCATCTTTTTCCATATTACTCCCACTGCACCACTTGGAGTATTTATATCACTGTATCTGAGTGTGAATCACAGCTGTACAGCAGCTGATCGGAAAGAGAATTATCGGTATCTACCATCAAGCACATGCTGCCTCAGCCATGCTGTCTATTGAACTGCTTTCCTATGACAAGCGCTTCAGAGCCTGTCCTGTACTGACCTCACAGTTCAGAAACGGTTTCATCCCAAGAACTCTATAAACGCACTCAATCAGTCCATAAAGTGCTCCTTGTAGAACTGTTTGTACTTATTAGTAAAATCACCTGACTGTAAACTTGCACTACAGTTATAATATTACACAACCTGAGCCACTTTATAAAGCGCATATTTACATATGATGACAATATCATTTTTAAGATAAAATGCAGCAAAATATGTTTATTATATTATACAGATAAACCTTTAACAACATGGTGCCACCGCACTAGCGAGCCGCTGGCGCTCCATTCACAGATTGTTCCTGCTTCGCGCTGTATTCTTGCTGGTACTGACGCGACACTGGAAAGATGGATAGATAGAATAATTAAACAAGTACTATGAAGATATTTCGATGTTCCTTAAAATTTTTGAAGAATCTGCATTCTAAGCTTACAGATGGCTTAACGTCTATTACAGAGCTAATTGTGTGTCGATTGGGTATTTGGAGAAAGAAAAGTAAGGACAGGAATTGGGGGTTAGTACGTTTGAGAGACAGTATTTCATCAAAGGTAGCACACGGCGCAGCAAGCATCTTGCGTGAGACATGAAGAATCAGTGCGCCACCATGTTCCCATGTTTAATAACATGCTTTAACTCCTATCATCATGAAAATTATATCACGGATACATCTCAGTATTTTAATTATTCAGAGAGCTGTAATATTACGAATGTAATGAATTCTGTGTCCTGTCGGAGGAAGAGAAAGCCCAGAAGCACGTAGTGATTCACACAAATAGAGCACATAGAAGATCAAATACAAATCAAAGCATTTAAAAATCAAAGCATTTAACATGCTTCTTTAGTTACGATGGGATTGAGAAACTAGTAAATTAAACGATTTTAAGGTTAATTTTATGATGTTCTACTTTAATGACAAAATAAACTACATGATTAAAGTGGAAATTTCAAGATTAAAGTTGACATTTCATGCTTTTTCCCCACTGTGTGCTTTTTTTTTTTTCTCTGTACCCTAATAAGCTTTCATATTAAACTCAGACGGTGAACTACGACTCACCTTTTCATGGCGACTTTGATATCTGTCAACTTCTTTTTTTATTTCGGGCACTGTGCGACTTTGTGAACGTGAGCTTTTGAATTTCTCCAACACGCTATGTCACTCGATCAACTACCTTTTGTTGTTTATACCACTGTTTAAACCAACAAATAGTATGTTTTTCTTTGCCTCCTCTTGGTATTCGCTGAAATTCTTCTATTTTCCCCTCTTGCTTTTTCCATTGCCTTTTCACAGAAGGCTGAGCTTAAGGACTATTTATATTGATTTGCATATTCATAATTCTGGGAGGAATTGGGGTGGGACAGCAGGAGCGTGCGTTACTTTTCATGCTAATCGAGCTTTATGTAGCAGAAGAACGTGGAAGTTGGCGAACACACAGATTTATGCATCTGGATTTTTCTGTGTGTACGCACATTCCCACTTTTGTGCTTACGCCATGTTATAGTGTGAGTTCTATATGTGAGGCCCCAGGTGTATGTTGTTTTCTTTCTGTTTAACAAAATGTATCCATTTCTGTTATCAATCAGATTGTTGTTTTCCAGTATTTTATGGTTGCTCTGTTGGCAATGCATGGTTGGCAATATGAAATACCCGTTCTAAACCTCTTCAGACTTTTTCATTTTGTCTTGTAAGCTGATCTACATGTATAATTGCAGTTCTTTTAACTTTTGACTTGTCATAATGAAATTGGACTAATTTTTCCATTGTGTTAGCAGAATTTGATTATGCCGTTGTATTTTGAATAATTGATTACTGATTTTCAAGTATTTGGGTGTTGCACTTATTTCATATCTATTGAGTGTTGTTTTCCTTTCTGTTTTATAAACGCTTCACTTGATCATTTACAACGAGTAGCTAGCCTTTTATTTGAATGATGTGCAGAATTTGCTTGTGGCATTTTGTAGTACAATTATATGAGAAAGTAAGCATACCCTATGAAGTGTTTTTCTTTTTCAACATATGTGGACATTATCATGATTTGATTTTCCTTTAATCAGTATCTATAGATAAATGTTATGTAATTGGGGGGAATAAAATAAAATTTGGCTTTGCTACAATTAGTTTAATGAAAATTTATCAAAAATGCCACTGTCGTTAGTGGAAATTGGTGGCTCTAATAGCTGGTATTGCCCCCTCATGTTGGGGTCTCTTCTGTGTATGAAGGGTGCCTTGATAATAAATCCTCCCACGGCATCTTGATGTAATTCAACTCAGGCTTTTGACTTGCACATTCCACAATCCACCTTTTTATTTATTTTTTTTTTCTTCATTCATTGGATCATAGTCATGTTGCAAGGTGTGCTTTCAGTTGAGCTTCAGTATTTTGACAGCAGGCCTCACATTATCCTCAAGCAGCCTCTTGTACAATAAAGAATTCATAGCGGATTATATGATGGTGAGCTACCCTGGTGCAGCAAAGCAACCCCAAACGAGGACATTTCCACCACCACAAATTAAAGTTATCAGGTTCTGCTATCCAAATGCTGTCTTTAATTTTGCCAAACTTGCTTTCTGGTACTGCAGCCAAATAATTCTATATTTGCCTTTTGTTCCTAGAGCACATTGTTCCATAGTTTCTGGTCCTTGCCTAGGTGTCCATGGGCTAACTTTAGTCTTGGAATGATGTTCTTTCTGGACAGCAGCGTTTTCCTCCTGGCAAACATTCCATGTAGATATACAGTCATATGAAAAAGTTTGGGAACCCCTTTCAGCCTGCATAATAATTGACTCTACTTTCAACAAAAAAGATAACAGTGGTATGTCTTTCATTTCCTAGGAACATCTGAGTACTGGGGTGTTTTCCGAGCAAAGGTTTTTAGTGAAGCTGTATTTAGTTGTATGAAATTAAATCAAATGTGAAAAACTGGCTGTGCAAAAGTTTTGGTCCCCTTGTAATTTTGCTGATTTGAATGCATGTAACTGCTCAATTACTTGTAACACAAAATTGGTTGGATTAGCCCGTTAAGCCTTGAACTACATAGACAGGTGTGTCCAATTGTGAGAAAAGGTATTTAAGGTGGTCAATTGCAAGTTGTGCTTCCCTTTGACTCTCTTCTGAAGAGTGACAGCATGGGATCCTCAAAGCAACTCTCAAAAGATCTGAAAACAAAGATTGTTCAGTATCATGGGTTAGGGGAAGGCTACAAAAAGTTATCTCAGACACTCATCAAAGGCTATAGGAGGTGTCTAGAGGCTGTTATATTTGCAAAAGGAGGCTCAACTAAGTAATAATGTAATATCTCTGTTGGGGTGCCCAAATTTATACACCTGTCTAATTTTGTTATGATGCATATTTTCTGTTAATCCAATAAACTTAATATCACTGCTGAAATACTACTGTTTCCATAAGGCATGTCATATATTACATGGAAGTTGCTACTTTGAAAGCTCAACCAATGATAAACAAAAATCCAAAGAATTACGAGGGGTTCCCAAACTTTTTCCTATGACTGTAATTTGTTGATTTGTAGATTATCTTCCAAAAAGCGGAATGGTTCACATTTCTTATTGTTTGAAGATCTTTTGAAATCCCTTCTCAGAATCCTAGGCATTTAGAACCTGATTTCGGAAGACCTAAGAGAGCTCTTTTGATCTGAAACAGAAATTTGCATTTCTGTTTTATTTAAATTATACAATAAACTACAAAATATAAATGTGGCATTATATTTTCAATTGCATCACCTTTATCTGTAGACACTGTTTAAATGAAGATCTAATCTTGAGGTGTCCACATGTTTAAAAAGAAAGACAACATTTCATTGGTTGTACTTACTTTTTCACATGACTATACATTTGGAATTTTAAACAACTGAAATGTTTAGAAAAAGGAATTACATGAAAGTGTGTCCTAATCTTAGAGGCAACTAATTTTCCCTTATATAACTGAAAGTAAAACAAATCTTATACATCTTAATAAAAAAATTATATATACTGCTCAAAAAAATTAAAGTAACACTTTTGAATGAGAGTATAGCATCAAGTCAATGAAACTTCTGGGCTATTGATGTGGTCAGTTAAGTAGCAGAGGGGGTTGTTATAAGTTTCAGTTGCTTTGGTGCACTAGAGGGGCAACAATGAGACAACCCCCAAAACAGGAATGGTTTAACTGGTGGAGGCCGTTGACATCTTTTCTAACTATTTTTTCACTCGTTTTGCATTTGGGCTACGGTCAGTGTCACTACTGGTAGCATGAGGCGATACCTGGACCCTACAGAGATTGCACAGGTAGTCCAACTTGTCCAGGATGGCACATCAATATGCACCATTGCCAGAAGGATTGCTGTGTCTCCCAGCACAGTCTTAAAGGCATGGAGGAGATTCCAGGAGACACCAGTTACTGTAGGAGAGCTGGACAGGGCCGTAGAAGGTCCTTAATGCATCAGCAGGACTTACCGGTATCTGCTCCATTGGGCAAGGTGGAACAGGATAAGCACTGCCAGAGCCCTACAAAATGACCTCCAGCAGGCCACTGGTGTGAATGTCTCTGACCAAACAATCAGAAACAGACTTCATGAGGTTGGCCTGAGGGCCCAACGTCCTCTAGTGGGCCCTGTGCTCACTGCCTGCCCGGCACCGTGGAGCTCATTTGGCATTTGCCGTAGAATACCAGAATTGGCAGGTTCACCTCTGGTGCCCTGTGTTTCTCACAGATCAGAGCAGGTTCACCCTGAGCACATGTGACGGATGTCAAAGGGTTTGGAGAAGCGGTGGAGAATGTTATGCTGCCTGTAACATCATTCAGCATGACCTGTTTGGTGGTTGGGTCAGTGATGGTCTGGGGAGGCATATCCATGGAGGGATGCACAGACCTCTACAGATTAGACAACGGCATCTTGACTGCCATTAGGTATGGGGATGAAATCCTTGGATCCATTGTCAAACCCTATGCTGGTGCAGTGGGTCCTGGGTTCCTCCTGGTGCACAACAATGCCCGGCCTCATGTGGCGAGAGTATGCAGGCAGTTCCTGGACCATGAAGGAATTGATACCATTGACTCGCCCCTATACTCACTTGCCTGACCTCAATCCAATAGAACACCTCTGAGACATTATGTTTTGGTCCATCTCACGCCACCAGGTTGCACCTCAAACTGTCCAGGAGCTCAGTGATGCCCTGGTCCAGATCTGGGCGGAGATCCCCCAGGACACCATCTGTTGTCTCATTAGGATCATGCAACACCAACGTTGCTAGGCATTCATACAAGCACGTGGGGGCCATACAAACTACTGAGTACGATTTGGAGTTGCTGCAATTAAATTTTGGCAAAATGGACTAGCCTGCTGCATCATTTTTTCCCTTTGATTTTCAGGGTGTCTTTGAATTCAGCCCTCTGTAGGTTGATAATTTTCTTTGCCATCAAACAATGTGGCATCCTTTCGTTCCTAACACATTATCCAGTCCATATCTGTAGAGATATCCAGCAGGATTTTTTCCCATTGAGATCTGATGTGTTTTCAAAGTGTTCCTTTAATTTTTTTGAGCAGTGTAATAGACCACATGTTATTTTATTACTAATAAAACCCTTAATAAAATCAGTACCCTGCACTTCTAGAATTAAGCTTGTGTTTTTATTGTATGGCATAATGGTATAGTGTTAATGAGCTACTTCACGGATCTACTGTCCAGGATACTGTCCATCTTGAGCCTGGTTATTGTCTGTGTAGTGTTTTTAAACACTCATTAGTCAATGCGTTGGATTTTCTTCCATCATCCCTAAAGGCTTTTGTGTCAGTTTTCATTTTGGTACGGTTGTGGTTTGTATATGAGTGTGCCCTGGAGTGGTGCCATGTCTACAGCTTGTTGCATTAAAGTTAGTCCAGCTTCTGAAAGTAAAATCTCTGGAATTGTTTAGTGTTTTGAGATAGCTAAAATCGCAAAAATGTAATGATATTCATGTAACATGCTATTCATGACAGACATTCTTGAGCACTGTACAAAAATGGAGGGTGTTTCAATAATAGATGCATTGTGTTAGCACTGTAACCCTAGAGCAGCAGCAGGTAACCAGCAATAATGCCGTAATGTTAGAAGGCAAGCAGAAGTAGACATGACCAGTGTGTCTGTGATATTGAAAACCAGGAAAAAAATACAAAAGAGAAATTAAATTCTGAGACCTGATTTTAAGCATGTATTTAACAGTTTCTTGTAGAAACTATTCCTTAGCACTTCAACTTGTGTACAATATGAGGTTCAAAAGTGAATATCAGCAAATCTTAGAGCAATAAAATTAATATGATTTCAAGTAAATCTATATTGCAGTCCGCGTGCAGTAAACACTTGACTAATAAAGGTGGGTTTTCAGTGAAAGCAATATTATTTCATACTTAATTATCTGATTAAATATTTAATTCATCTGAATAATTTTGTGTCATATTTTTAATTTACTGTTATTTGTATAGGTTTTAAGATGTATTTAGTACATCTTAAGCTAAATACCAGTTACTTGAATTTGTATTACAATATACAGCTCAGGGTTACCCATACAAGATACGCCACCTCTCCAGTTCAGTCACAGGTAATTTACAGCTAAACTGCTGGTGCCAAATCTACACTGTAATTCATGTATTTCAATGAAGAGGAGAATTGAGATTTTCTGCACACAGTTTGTTGGCTTGTTGAAGAATGAAAAGAAAGTGGGGTGTGTCTTTTCTAGAACGATTACAAAATGTTAATTTGGTATTCAGTGTCATGTGTGACCTTTTTCTGTGAAATCACATGGTAAGTACAGTATTCTTCAGTTGGTGTGTTTGCAAACATTAATTTATGTTAAAAGCCGGGCACACACGATTTTGCTTTGTTTGTGCTTACTCAGGGAGACACTATGGATACTGGTGTTTTCTTAAAGATAAATTCCATGCTGGTGTATTTATTAGCAGTGCTTTTAATGTTTGGTCAACTCTGAAAAACTATTCTTCCCTAAATTTTATGTACCCTGCAGCCAATATAGATAAGTTGTTTTTCAAGTTCGTTTTATTGAAAAGTACACTATAATTTAGTTTGGATTCTAAATTCTTAATGACTTCAGAATTTAATGCTCCCACACATTTGCCTCATGTTTAATTGTCAAGTGTTCAGTTGGTTTTTAATTTTGTTTTTAATATCTGTTTTTGTTTTTAAGCAGGTTAAAGGAAATGTTTTATTTTAAAATACACTGCCTTACTACTTTATCTGATTTTTATTTGCATGCTTGATATTTTCTCTAACCCTTGAAAGGCCACTCTCTTTCATTTGAAATTCACGTCAAATTAACTATTAACTGAGATTCATGCTACAATAACACAGTTAATGTTGTGATTTTCAGTTGTGTTAATGAATGGACGTAAAGGTTTTGTTTTTATTGTTTTGTTGTTTAGATGAATGTTAAGAAAGACCAATGTTAAATGAGGAAAATTTAGGTTACGCATTTAAATTTGGTTTAAACTTCGCATGTGCGTTAAGGCAGGCAGGTTAATGGTGCAACAAAAAACACAGCATTACAAATCCTAAATTATGACTTTTCCTGTATGTATGTAGCAATTTTTATGTTTATCATTTAAGAGAAAAATTACTTAAATTGTAAGTCCAGTGTGAACTTCATGTATAAATTGCAAAGTCAACCTGAAGTTATTAGATTTCCACATTTAAAGGAGGATAGCAGGTGATCTGTTTGTTTCTTTTTGAAATTAGAAACCGTTGTTGGTTTAATCATAGTGAGTACACTGTAAATAGGCTATGATTATAAATACAACATAACTGAAACAAAATAACATCTCAGCCACAAGTCCCTCAAGCAGGAGATGGTAGTGTGTCTGTTGAAGAGGAGAACTGGTTTGCCATCATGTGCTCCAATTCTGTTTGCTTAAAAAAATTATCATACAGTGCTTAGTGACATCACTTAGTAAGCGAATAAAGTATTCATTTTGGATATTTTGGCAGGGCAACTTAGAAGCTACTTAGTTAAGAAAAATGTGCTTGTGAAATGACTGCTGGGGAGGTTGTCTTAGGCAGATTAGGATATAAGGCTACCCTTTTGCTCAAACGGCTTTGTCAGATGCCTGGAGGCCTGGAATTCAGCTAGTCATCCTCTTGTTTCTGTCTTCTTGAAGATATATTCATTTCTGAAAAGATTTCAGTAATGTTGCAAGTCATTACAATCTGAGTCAGTGTAACAGATAAATGTGTAAGTAGTGCCACCTTTTGGAATAATCTGGAATTAGTGTTTCTGTTTCTATTGAGGTAACACTGCCACTGCCTAAACATGGTGGTAAGATCAATATAATAGTTAAGTGTAATAGATGATTAAGATTATTGCGAGTAAGACAGTAGGTTTTTCACTCGGTGTGTCTCCTCTTTCCTACCATTATTGTTGACTCTCATAACCCCTCCCCCATCCCTTCCAGTTTTCCCAGTGGCTAGAAGTGTTTTTAATTCTCAAACTACTTGCGGTAGTCTGTGTCCTTCCGTTTTTTAATGTTAAATGCATTTATCTGGTAGGTAGGCTGTCTAAAGTGATGCCTGTAACTGAATAACATTCTACTAACTGGCAAACTAAAAACTTGTAAGTTACCACAGGAGTGCATGATCACTGCCGTTTGAATGGCTTTCCCAACTTTGATGTTCCATCTCATCTCTTACCTTGGAGTCTACGCTTTACCTTTGATTTGGGGGAAAGGGGCTTTGAGGGAGATTGGGGGGCTCTCTTTCTTTCCCCATTGTGTATGTTGCTGAAGCTGTGGGACGTGTAGCTTCCTTCAGTAATGCTCTGCTGCCTTGTTCCTCTTCTGTCACTCCAGGACAGGAAGTTCTTCAAAGGCTTCTTTGGAAAAGTAAGTTGCAACTTTCTCCCCATTTCTTTCTCTGGTAAGTGGGTGCAGGTCAAAGGTGCTATGAAGGACAAGAATGTCACACCTTTTTGTCACTAATTAATTCTAATGGTGATTTCTGTGTCTGCTGTCCTCCAGATGGATGAAGTGTGTTCAAAAGAATGCATGTTATCTCCTCAGAGTGCTCTAGAAAAGAAGTGTGCTGAGCCCTATAATATGGCCAAATGTTGTGAGCAAGTAGGACGAACAGCCAAGTGGAGACTGCAGATTTAAAATATTATAAAGTGCCATTCAACTGCTTTCTTGGCTTAAGAGCCATGCAGACATCATTATTCTATAATAATAAATCAACTCAGGAAACATGCATCCTCCTAAAAACACAGCTGACAATTCACTAAGTTTTTAAGAATTAATTGATTTTCTTCTGAACATCACATGTTGATGCTTCTGAGATTTACACTGTGAAGTGCAATTTGAATCCCTTTACTGTAAACCCTCGGTGGACACTGCTAGTTAAAGGCTAATACAGTTGCTTTGATGTGAATCAAAAGTGCTCTGCTGAAGATTTACATAAGTACTAGAGTTTATTAATAAAGATGATTTCTGAATTTTATTATATTAAGTAATTCATTCCAGAAATGCTTAATAAAAATTTCCATCCTCTGCATGGTGTGACCCCTTGGCCTTCCTCCTTCCTTTCCCACTGTTTTACAGTTAATTGAAGATCATTTCAGAGGGGAGGTTTTTATCTTTGTTTGGTTTTTCTTGTGATGGTTTGAATTTATCTGTTTGGTGATTGTGTGTCTGCAGGGGTTAAACTAAAAGTTGAGTGCCAGCGCAGCAAAGACCCATAAGGTTTGGAGGTCTCCCTCTTCTCTGTCCCTGTAATGAACATTACCTTTCTTTCTTACAGGTCAAGGCAGGGCAGAATGAGGAGGATTTTGCCTTGCAGTGATGGGTGGTGGTGCCTGATCGCTTCACTTGATGTTATGTTAATTTTTTTCTTCTTCTTTCTTTCATTCAATTAAGGCTGGAAAGAAGGCTGTGAGAGCTGTCCTCTGGGTTTCAGCAGATGGACTCAGGGTTGTCGATGATAAAACAAAGGTCGGTATTTGTATTTAGTGTGTGTATGTTTTAGTACTTTTTCTTTCTCTCCCATTTTGTTTTATTATAATACACAAAATGAATAAAGGTAACACTGATAACAAAATACGAGATTTGAGGATTACCATATCAAGGAAACCTTGTCGGTTTTCTATGCCATTGCATGCATTTAACACTAGAATTACAAGAGCCTATGAAAAAACTTATAGATCCGGCCCACCTTAAATCCATTCGCACCTCTCCATCAGCATCTTTTGTTCTGTAAATGTGCCGATAAAGACAAGCAGCAAACAACCTGCTATTCCATCCCCCCATCGCCACAGAACGTGCACAAAGTTCTCCCAGCTCATGCCTTGATTATCTGGGAGTGAAGTGCTGGAGTTTTAGAGTCAAAATAATAGATCGTTTGGAATACATGCATTTCATGTGTGGTCCGTTTCTACAAAAATCTGTGTAAACACATTTTTAAAACAGAAACATTTTTCATATTTTAGTAGTAAATGACAAAATGTAGGCATAAACTATATAATGTATGAAGCCTGAAGTCCAAAGATCAAATAAACACTTTCACAAAAGGTTCAAGGAAAAGACAGCAGCTTCCGTGGCAGAGCGGTAAGATTTGCTGACTTGTAATCAAGAGTCCCCAGTTCGATCCCGACTGCCTCCTGTATTTGCCATTTTCAGTAGTGAGCTGCTCTTATTGTTAATATTATACAGTACACACATACGTCATTGCGTCATTAACAGGCGGTATACATTTATAGGACTTGTAAAAGTTACTGGTTTTTTTTTTTCACTTTTATTCTGTCAATTACGATACATACTACCGCCCTAGGGATCTGACGCTGTTAGTTTTTATTTGAAACTGGGAATAACTGTTGATGTGAGTAGTGTTTTGAGGCAGTGGAACTGGACATTCTCTGATCTAGAGGGATAAAAGCTGACACACAAATGCTGGTGAATCTGCCTTATTCGTATCTCACTATCACTTAATTTTTTTTTATTCAGTTTTATTGAGTGTTCCTGCTCATGCTGAGTTAGTATGCGCCTTATGGTCTATGATGTCAAAAAAAACAGAGACATAGGTATATATAATACTAGCAAAATACCCGCGCTTCGCAGCGGCGAAGTACTGCATTGAAATTTTTATTAAGAAGAAAATTAAACCTTTTTAAACTGTGGGAAAATATGCCAATAATTATTTGTTAAGGATCTCTTTGTATACCATGTTATCAGTTCGGCCCTCCGGTTGTAACATGACCAAGATGTGCGCTGAGCTTACTCTTGAGCATGTAACTTACAGTTGGCCATGTGAACAGTAATCTTGTCTTAGATTTCACAGCTTCGATTGCTGCTGTCATAATCGGTTTGAGTTTCATGGTTTGTTTCAATTACGACAGTATTTGCAGGATTTGTTGTGTTGAAGTGACATTTGGCATCTGTCAAGCGTTGTAAGCACACAACCGGTTTCATCGATAAAATCACATCCAGCTTTTGAGAGTTTAAACATTCATAAACATCAAAGTGTCCACTACTGAAATCATCACCTGTGAATCTAAGATGTTTAAGAGGCATTGGCGGTTGTCGAAAGGTGTAAAATATTTGGCCATTTCGGTACACTTGAAAGCGACAACCGAACAATTCAGCGGCAGCCATCAACTCACATGCAGAACCATAGGTGAAGGGCTTAAGCATTTCACTCTTATAGTGCTCCTGTGTAGTATAATTATCTCCTGTACCGTCATCAGTCCACACCTTGAACCTGTCCCAGTCATTCAATACATAAGACAGAATGTTCCTCCGGATATCAAGAGTGAGCCTGATATGGCCGTGCAATATGTAACAAAGAGAATGGAAAAGGTAGGTGGTATCTCCGGGCATGGAAACCACTCGGTAAGTGACAGTTCTTTGATCGATAGTGATCATCTCGATAGACATGGTAATGGGGGTTGGAATGATAAAGGAAATGGGTACCTGAGCAATGTAAAGTAAGTGTAAAATACCTATACAATAACTATAATTGTAATAAACAAACAATAAAACAGCGGAGAAGCCGTGGATTAAACAAAAAGGCTGTAGTTATCAGTAGGGAGACGTGAATCCCGTGGCGAAGCAAGGAAGGGAATGTAGAGACCGGAGCGACAGACGGTCTTATATAGGCAGGCAGCCAGCCAACAACGTGGGAGGCGTTGGGATGGGGGACCCAACGCCACCTCACACGGTGACCGAGGTGCAGGCTATGGACGTATATATATACGTAAGTAGGATTCAGTTAGCGTTGGGAACCCGTGTACCAAATTTCTTGAAGATGGGCCCATAAGTAACAAAGACTGTTGAAAAGTTCAATATGGTGGCCGACAGTGGCATCATACCACCGAAATAAGTACGTACATTGGTTTCGGTTAGTGCAGGGAAGCCGCCTACCAAATTTCGAGAAGATGGGGCCATAAATAAGAAAGTTCAACATGGCGGACGTTGTTGACCGTTATGACCATTACGCGTAGAATTTCGAAATGAAACCTGCTTAACTTTTGTAAGTAAGCTGTAAGGAATGAGCCTGCCAAATTTCAGCCTTCTACCTATACGGGAAGTTGGAGAATTAGTAATGTTGGAAAATTCAATATGGCAGCTGACAGTGGCGTCATACCACAGAAATAAGTACGTACATTGGTTTCGGTTAGCTCAGGGAAGCCACCTACCAAATTTCGTGAAGATGGGGCTGTAAATAAGAAAGTTCAACATGGCGGACGTTGTTGACCGTTATGACCGTTACGCGTAGAATTTCGAAATGAAACCTGCTTAATTGTTGTAAGTAAGCTGTAAGGAATGAGCCTGCTAAATTTCAGCCTTCTACCTACACGGGAAGTTGGAGAATTAGTGACATTGGAAAGTTCAATATGGCGGCCGACAGTTGTGTCATACCAACGAAATAAGTACAGACATCGGTTTCCGTTAAAAGTTCAATATGGCGTCCGACAGTGGCATCATGCAACCGAAATAAGTACCAAATTTCAGCCTTCTACCTACACGGGAAGTTGGAGAATTATTGATTTTGGAGACTTCAATATGGCGGCTGACAGTGGCGTCATACCACCGAAATAAGTATGTACATTGGTTTCGGTTAGCGCAAGGAAGCCGCCTACCAAATTTCGTGAAGATGGGGCCATGAATAAGAAAGTTCAATATGGTGGACGTTGTTGACCGTTATGACCGTTACGCGTAGAATTTCTAAATGAAACCTGCTTAACTTTTATAAGTAAGCTGTAAGGAATGGGCCTGCCAAATTTCAGCCTTCTACGTACACGGGAAGTTGGAGAATTAGTGACGTTTGGAAAATTCAATATGGCGGCCGACAATGGCGTCATACCACTGAAATAAGTACGTACATCGGTTTTGGTTAGCGCAGGGAAGCCACCTACCAAATTTCATGAAGATGGGGTCAGCCTTCTACCTACACGGGAAGTTGGAAAATTGGTGACGTTGGAAAGTTCAATATGGCGGCCGACAGTGGCGTCATACCATCGAAATAAGTAAGTACATCGGTTTCGGTTAGCACAGGGAAGCTGCCTACCAAATTTCATGAAGATGGGGCCATAAATAAGAAAGTTCAACATGGCGGACGTTGACGACCGTTATCGACTGTTATGACCGTTACGTGTAGAATTTCGAAATGAAACCTGCTTAACTTTTGTAAGTAAGCTGTAAGGAATACGTTTGCCAAATTTCAGCTTTCTACCTACATGGGAAGTTGGAGAATTAGTGATGAGTCAGTCAGTCAGTCAGTGAGGGCTTTGCCTTTTATTATTATAGATTTGGAATTATTCATTTTATGACCTGTATAGTACATTTGGGAAAACATTGTGGCACGGATGCAATATTATTCCTATTCATTCGCATAACATCTTGCGATTGTAATCAGTTACTGCGTGTTTTTTTTTCCCAATCTTGCCAGTGTCCACATTGCTGTATGGTGCTGTTTCTTTTGTTCTTCAGGACATGCAGAGGAAAGAATAGTACAGAGAGGTCAATTCTGCACTATATGCAATCATCAGATTCAAATGTTAACAGTTCACACACACACACACAGACCGTCCTTCCTACATTTACGACGTGTACCTGTTGCAATGTTCCAAATAATAATCTATTATTTCCACTCTAAAACTTCAGCACTTCACTCCCAGATAATCAAGGCATGAGCTGGGAGAACTTTGTGCACGTTCTGCGGTGGTGGGGGGATGGAATAGTAGGCTGCTTACTGCTTGTCTTTATCGGCATATTTACAGGACAAAAGACGCTGGCGGAGAAGTGCAAACGGATTTAAGGTGGGCCAGATCTACAAGTTTTTTCATAGGCTCTGGTAATTCTAGTGTTAATATTGTTAACGTGGGTACTAGTGTTAAAACATTTCACGGAGAGCAGAGACATTAGGTGGCTGTAGATTTTTTTTTCTCCAGACTCATTCTTCATTGGTAAACAGTTATTGTTACTAAATTAACAGACTGCTTTTCCTTATTATTACTGACATACTTGGTAGTTTTTTTTCTTAAACCATAAAGAAATGTAAAACAAACCACCAGATGACCAGCTAACTCGGAGGACTCGAACAGTCCTGGAGAGTGAGCAGTTTCATTCCAACCAATCTCCTCTTTAGCAACGTCCGAGTGGCCCTGCCCGTGGTGCCGCCAGGGCAACTAAAATGGTCACAAATACAACCAAAAATAGGCTTTAATGGTTATCATTTCTGCCTAATTTGCCAGTGGTGAATGAAATTATTGAAACTTTACACTATTATATTGCAACAGATGCAAAAGGCCATTTTTTATTATAAAGCGGATGTGCCGTTAACATAGGTGTTGGTATGGAGCCCCCCCCCCCCCGTATATCCCTGAGTTGCATAAAGGCCAGTTTATATCCCTCACTGGGTGTGAGGGAGTCGTGGCGAAAATGACATCCGACTTGGAGACACATGTGGGAAAATATTTCTAAGTACACGGCGCGGCTGACGGGACGGCCGTGAATCTCAATGAGAGGCAGGTTACACTTGTGCCAGAATAATGAACAACTGGTCATCAAAACAAAAGAAAGGATTGCAAAACATTTGGAATTCCCCTGCCCATCATAAAGGACCCCTGTTATGAAGATATCTGTGCCCTGTGGAATTTAGTTGTCTCTTCTGATTTTGCGCAGGCTCACTAAGATTGCCACCAGTCTCCTTGTGTTCACGCATCTTTGCATGCCGTTTCTTTTTTGATTTAACGTGTACTCTGTGTAAAATGCCGGCCTTTCCGTCAGTAGACATGTAGGAGCAGTCGCCTGCCTGATGTTTCATCACATACAGCGATGTGATGAAGTCTGCGTTTTAAGGTTGCAGGCGTATTACTGTCGCTTTACTAGGCTGCTCTGTGATTGACGGAGGACAGTCAAGTCAAGTTGGGGGAGCATGCACTGGTACAGTGCATTGCCGCACCCACTACATGGCGAAACAACTCGGGATCCTGGTTTGCAACCCCCCAGGCAGACCCACCCTCCAGAAATGACCCTCTGTCTGCCGCAGCCAGGTTACGTGAGCGACCCCTTGGCCTGGTCCAGCCACTCAGGTCTCCAACAATGAGGATCTTATGAGCCTGATCATCCTCGGGGAAACGGCAGTAGAGGACAGTAGACTTTGTTAAAATGGTATCAAAATTAGCCACTTTGTTAGTTGTTACTTCAGTCGTTTTGGCGTGCGTGCTATATGTTCTGTTACCAATAAATTCTTCAACAGGAGCTCATCAACATGGAAAATAAGATTTAGTTAAAAAAAAATATATATAGTATTAATCATAGTTAAAAATTCATTACATGACACCCAAGAACTCTGTACATTGACATTTTAATGACAAATCATTAAAATAAATTTATTAATCCATTTTCACGCCATACATAGTGCATTGCTGTTAAACATTTAATTTACTAAGGTAGTTTTTTTTTTTTTTTTTTCTGGAGAAAAACAAAACAATTTCATGGAAAAGATGTTGCTGTGGGACTCAATTTTAACCTTGGTCACATGAGTGATTAAAACTGTGTGAATGAGTTTAAGTTATATGAAAAAAAACAAATCCCCTGCCTGTCATGACCACCCCTTTAAATTGGGGGAGGATCTCATATTGCCTTTGATTCTTGTAAGTCTAAGCATTATTCTCTGATGAAGGCCCCTAGCAGGGGCTGAAAGCTCAGGAATAAAAACTACTTTATGATGCGTGATTCATTTTTCTCCCTTTGTGGATCTCCAGCTGCAAATATGCAAACCGTATCACAGACCTTCTCTTCCATATATATATATATATATATATATATATATATATAAATAAAAGGCAAAGCCCTCACTGACTGACTGACTCACTCACTCACTCACTGACTGACTCATCACTAATTCTCCAACTTCCCGTGTAGGTAGAAGGCTGAAATTTGGCAGGCTCATTCCTTACAGCTTCCTTACAAAAGTTGGGCAGGTTTCATTTCGAAATTCTACGCGTAATGGTCATAACTGGAAGGTATTTTTCTCCATTTACTGTAATGGAGTTGAGCTTGACCGCCGTGGGGGCGGAGTTTTGTGTGACATCATCACGCCGCCCACGTAATCACGTGGACTGACTGTCAACGCACTATGTAGAAAACCAGGAAGAGCTCCAAAATACGCTGAAGAAAACATGCATTATATAATTGAGAAGGCAGCGAAACAATAAGAAGCGAGCGAGTGACATATACTACCATATTCATCATTGCAGCTACTTCGGAAAAAAGCAAGGTATAAACCTAAACTTTAAATTAAGTTAATAGACAGGCTGCCGCTGGCGTTTTTCATGCCCACGGGTAATGCGGGATACAAGTTTAATGAGAGGACGCAGGATATAAACGAGAGTTTTGATCACTTTGTAACTAAGTTAAAATTGCAGGTGATGGGGTGTGCTTATGCAAATTCCGAGAGACTGTGTTTGTGGGGGATTGACAGTGAAGGCGGGTGGAGGAGCCACGTCATCATATCCCCTCCCATTTACCTCATTTCGCTCTGAGCTGAGCTCCGCGGCTAACGCAGTCTTCCGAAGCAACTTCGTCACACTGCCACCTAAAGTCAAAACTTAAATATATAAACTCAGCGCTGGAATATATAAAGTCAGCGTCGGAATATATTGTCACGCTTGGGTCACAGATTTGCACAGAGACACAGGAGGTCGTAGAAACAAGAAGGATTTTTATTCAAACACTGCAAACACATGAGCTTAAACGTGCTCCATGACAAGTCAGAGATGACAGTTCCGCTAGGAGCAGAGAGAGAGAGCGATAAAAGCAAGCAAACAATCAATTTTCAACTGACAGGCGCTGCACAAGGCTTTTAAGTTAGCGGGGCAGCGAAACAATAAGAAGCGAGCGAGTGACATATACTACCATATTCATCAGTACAGCTACTTCGGAAACAAAGCAAGGTATAAACCTAAACTTTACATTAACTTAATAGACAGGCTGCCGCTGGCGTTTTTCATGCCCATGGGTAATGCGGGATACAAGTTTAATGAGAGGATGCAGGATATAAACGAGAGTTTTGATCACTTTGTAACTAAGTTAAAATTGCAGGTGAAGGGGTGTGCTTATGCAAATTCCGAGAGACTGTGTTTGTGGGGGATTGACAGTTAAGGCGGGTGGAGGAGTCACGTCATCATATCCACACCCATTTACCTCATTTCGCTCTGAGCTGAGCTCTGCGGCTAACGCCGTCTTCCGAAGCAACTTCGTCACACTGCCACCATATATTCACAGAAAAATCCACAAGTTAATACACACGCTGTCTCTAGAGTTTCTCCACACTGAATCCTCCAGGCACTACTTACAAAAGGTTACATTGACAATCGTGTTACGTTATTTTTAAAATCTTTCCTTTTCTTAGCACAAGCACAGCTGAGAAGCTT
>JANRMT010062798.1:13417050-13440499 GCA_026402145.1 Polypterus bichir lapradei
TATATATATATATATATATATATATACACAGTGCATCCAGAAAGTATTCACAACACATCACTTTTTCCACATTTTGTTATGTTACAGCCTTATTCCAAAATGGATTAAATTCATTTTTTCCTCAGAATTCTACACACAACACCCCATAATGACAACGTCAAAAAAGTTTACTGGAGATTTTTGCAAATTTATTAAAAATAAAAAAATTGAGAAAGCACATGTACATAAGTATTCACAGCCTTTGCCATGAAGCTCAAAATTGAACTCAGGTGCATCCTGTTTCCCCTGATCATCCTTGAGCTGTTTCTGCAGCTTAATTGGAGTCCACCTGTGGTAAATTCAGTTTATTGGACATGATTTGGAAAGGCACACACCTGTCTATACAAGGTCCCACAGTTGACAGTTCATGTCAGAGCCCAAACCAAGCATGAAGTCAAAGGAATTGTCTGTAGACCTCCAAGACAGTATTGTCTCGATGCACACATCTGGGGAAGGTTACAGAAAAATTTCTGCTGCTTTGAAGGTCCCAATGAGCACAGTGGCCTCCATCATCTGTAAGTGGAAGAAGTTCGAAACCACCAGGACTCTTCCTAGAGCTGGCCGGCCATCTAAACTGAGCGATTGGGGGTGAAGGGCCTTAGTCAGGGAGGTGACCAAGAACCCGATGGTCACTCTGTCAGAGCTCCAGAGGTCCTCTGTGGAGAGAGGAGAACCTTCCAGAAAGACAACCATCTCTGTAGCAATCCACCAATCAGGCCTGTATGGTAGAGTGGCCAGACGGAAGCTACTCCTTAGTAAAAGGCACATGGCATCCCACCTGGAGTAAAAGGCACCTGAAGGACTCTCAGACCATGAGAAACAAAATTCTCTGGTCTGATGAGACAAAGATTGAACTCTTTGGTGTGAATGCCAGGCGTCACGTTTGGAAGAAACCAGGCACCACTCATCACCAGGACAATACCATCACTACAGTGAAACATGGTGGTTGGCAGCATCATGCTGTGGGGATGTTTTTCAGCGGCAGGAACTGGGAGACTAGTCAGGATAAAGGGAAATATGACTGCAGCAATGTACAGAGACATCCTGGATGAAAACCTGCTCCAGAGCGCTCTTGACCTCAGACTGGGGCGACGGTTCATTTTTCAGCAGGACAATGACCCTAAGCCAAGATATCAAAGGAGTGGCTTCAGGACAACTCTGTGAATGTCCTTGAGTGACCCAGACTTGAATCCGATTGAATATCTCTGGAGAGATCTTAAAATGGCTGTGCACCGATGCTTCCCATCCAACCTGGTGGAGCTTGAGATGTGCTGCAAAGAGGAATGGGCGAAACTGGCCAAGGATAGATGTGCCAATCTTGTGGCATCATATTCAAAAAGACTTGAGGCTGTAATTGCTGCCAAAGGTGCATTGGCAAAGTATTGAGCAAAGGCTGTGAATACTTATGTACATGTGATTTCTCAGTTTTTTTTTTATTTTTAATAAATTTGCAAAAACCTCAAGTAAACCTTTTTCACGTTGTCATTATGGGGTGTTGTGTGTAGAATTCTGAGGAAAAAAATGAATTTAATCCATTTTGGAATAAGGCTGTAACATAACAAAATGTGGAAAAAGTGATGCGCTGTGAATACTTTCTGGATGCACTGTGTGTGTATGTATATATGTGTGTATATATATATATATATATATATATATATATATATATATATATATATATATACACACTAGACATTAAGCCCGTTACAATAACGGGTGCTAGAACGGTAGTGCATAAACATTAGTAGGAACAGTCTATATTAAATGGCAAGGGACCTTGTATGTGGCTGTAATATGTGTCACTATATTGTGTGCCTTTAATTTTCTCTCTCAGTAATACTGATTTGTATTTCCCTAAAATGCCTGTAAGTTTGTCTAACAGTAATACAGTGGAACCTCAGTTCACGACCATAATTCGTTCCAAAACTCTGTTTGTAACCCAATTTGGTCTTGAACCGAAGTAATTTCCCCCATAGGATTGTATGTAAATACAATTAATCCGTTCCAGACCGTATGAACTGTATGTAAATATATATTTCTTTAAGTTTTTAAGCACAAATATAGTTAATTATACCATTGAATGCACAGCGTAATAGTAAACTAAATGTAAAAACATTGAATAACACTAAGAAAACCTTGAACAACAGGGAAAACTAACACTGCAAGAGTTTGCACTATAGCCTTACGACTTAATAAACAACCGAGAAAAGTAACATTGCAACAATGCACGTGCGCGCCTGTGTGTGTGTCTCTCTCTCTCTTGCGGGCCTGCGTGTGTGTGTCTGTCTCTCGCGTGTGTGTGTGTCTGTCTATCTCTCTCTCTCGCGCCTGTGTGTGTGTCTGTCTCGCGCGCGCGCCTTTGTGTGTGTGTCCATCTGTCTGTCTCGCGCGTGCCTGTGCCTGTGTGTGTGTCTGTCTCTCGCGCGCCTCTGTGTGTGTGTGTGTGTGTGTGTGTGTCTGTCTGTCTCTCTCTCTCTCTCTGCACAGGGAATGCACAGGAAGAGACTGATCTTGTGCCGTGTGGCCCCGCGCATGCGCATTTCACCAGAAGACACACACACATGGACACCTGGACGCACACAGGGGTTTTATTAAAGAGGATATATATATATTTTTTTTTTGATATTATTATTTACATTTTTGATATGCCTGTGCCAGAGAGAGGTTGGGGGTGTGCACTGTGTACATTGCGTTGTCATACCCATGACGCAACGAACCACCTGGATTTGGACCCAAGTGTGGTTGGTGACACCTCAGCACCACACTGGGACAGTGTGAGTTTTTTTATGTTGGCTGGAGTGCCAATCCTGCTACCAACCCCCATGTTTTCCCTGTAAGTTGGAGGACCTGCTTAGAGTCCTGGATGCAGATTAACGTCATACCCCAGACAAAGCAATTGCTGGTTTAGGGCCTTGGTCAAGGGCCCAACGGAGTAGAGTCACTTCTGGCATTTATGGGATTCAAACCGGCAACCTCACAATTGCCTGTTCAGAAGTGACTAAATTTAAAAGGGCAACAATGAATGAAAATTACTTGTTTTTAAATACATTCATTTGTGTTGATTTAAAATTTGTCATTACCGGCTGCTGAAAATGTCTGGCCCAGCTAAATTTCTTGGCTTGAAAATCTGGCCCAACTGTATTTGTAAATTAGCAATGGCCTGTATGCATTCTCATTCTACCCCAACAGTCTCTTCTTTTTTCTGAGATCACAATTCAAATGCTTAGTGGACTACAGCAGGTCAGTATTTCTTAGACCTTCGCTTTTTTCTTGTCAAATATATTATTGAGATATGTATAAAACATAAAAATACAATCTTAGTTGTCTTGGTTATCAGTTGTCTTGCTTTGCATCTCTTCTTTCTATTATAAAAAAAATCCTGTGCGAGAAAGATGGGAGAGAAGACATGATCTTCACGTTAAGATCACGGAAGACACTTAAAAGACCCGCGAGCCAAAAGAAATTGGCCACAGAGTGTCTCGCGGGGACCTTAAACATGAGAGTTTGTGCCAAGAGATTGACCCAGGACCATCTTGCAACGATGTAGAACATGAGATTCTTGCAAGACATGCCCTAATTACAACCAATATCGGATAAGCCCACGGACAGCAAAACACTTAGTCGTGTAAAGGAGGCTTTGAGCACACACAGATCTAGGGCTCTCAGCGCATATAAAGCGTATAAGTACAATACATTATAAATGAAATGTCTTCAATAAGCGAAGAAGAAAGCAGCGCGGAGAAAAGAGACTCAAAAGCGTTGGAGAGACAAAAAAGAAAAAGAATAATCTAGGAGCAAATTCAGAAAATAAGGAAAGTAATTATCAGCCCGGAACAAGTGGAATTTAAAAAAAGCACGACCAGTCGGGCTCAGAATTAAAAGACAGAGTAAAAGACAAAGTAGAAATTCATAAAGACGTTCACAAACGTTGGCGCTATACACATGCAGAGCAGGTTAGAGACTATGAAAGCAGTGGAATTTGAAAGGCTCAAAAATAAAAAAAGGCGCAATACACATGTGGAGAAAGTTAAAAAATACGAAACTAGGAAAATTAGAAAGTATAAAAAAAAGACAGTACAGATCGCTGTAGCACAAACAAACGGAAATTATTACTCAAAAAAGGGAAAATAATCACCTCGGACCAGGTGTCATTGAATAAAAGCAGGACAAAGCGAGGTCAGAAGTAAAAGACAGATAAGAAAACAAAGTAAAACATCATAAAGAGGTTAAAAAATCAAGGGGGCCAAACACATGCAGAGCAGGTTAGAGATAAGGAAAACTGGAATTCAAAAGACTCAAAAAAAAACATAGGTGTGAAACACATGCAGAGCAAAATACAGAATACGAAAGCAGAACAAAAACGACAGTGTCATAAAAAGAAAGTAAACATCGCATTAGTGCAAACAAAGACAAATTATTACTCAGAGAAATAATGAAAAGGCGAATAGAGATCTAATATATGGACATAGGCGATATGTCAGAAGTATGTAAATATTGCAAGACTTTGAAGTTTCAAAAATGTGGTTTACCTCATATGCATTTATTGGTTACTTTGCAAAAAAAAGTATTAACTGCTGATGATGTACTGTAGATCGTTTTGTCTGTGCTGAAATTCCAAACAGAGAAACCTGTCCTGAATTATGGTACAAAGTCATTAAACACATGTCTCACTGACCTCATTTAAAAGATTCAGCATATTGGGACTCGAAAGATTCCAAATATTGTTTTTACAGAAGTTCTGAAATAAAAGTGAAACTAATGAAATAACAACAATTCAAAGAAAAAAATATCTTAAAAGTGTGTTATCGGAAAACCAAACATGGGGGTTGGCGAGCGAAGTCCCCTAGTTATTATTAAAGAAGAAAATACAACACATTTTATGTTAATTTAATTCAAGGGTTCATAGTTTGTTCCATTAAGCAGCAGAAACTGGTGATGAAGAAAGTGGCTGAAATAAAAACCTGCAGCCACTGCAGCTTTCCTTGTCTTGAATTTGATAGCCCTGTCCTGTTTTAATAGCTGTATAATGCTCAGAATGTGAAGAAGACAAGCAAAAAATGGAGTTGAGCAAGAATTTAACTGGAAAACATGGAAGGTGTCCATCCATCCATCCTCTTCTGCTTATCCGAGGCCGGGTCGCGGGGGCAGCAGCTTGAGCAGAGATGCCCAGACTTCCTTCTCCCCGGCCACTTCTTCTAGCTCTTCCGGGGGAATCCCGAGGCGTTCCCAGGCCAGCCGAGAGATATAGTCCCTCCAGCGTGTCCTGGGTCTTCCACAGAGCCTCCTCCCGATTGGACGTGCCCAGAACACCTCACCAGGGAGGCTTCCAGGAGGCATCCTGATCAGATCCCTGAGCCACCTCATCTGACTCCTCTCGATGCGGAGGAGCAGCGGCTCTACTCTGAGCCCCTCCCGGATGACTGAGCTTCTCACCCTATCTTTAAGGGAAAGCCCAGACACCCTGCGGAGGAAACTCATTTCAGCCGCTTGTATTCAGAATCTCGTTCTTTCGGTCACTACCCATAGCTCATGACCATAGGTGAGGTTAGGAACATAGATCGACAGGTAAATTGAGAACTTTGCCTTACGGCTCAGCTCCTTTTTCACCACGACAGACTGATGCAGTGCCCGCATCACTGCGGACGCCGCACCGATCCGCCTGTTGATCTCATGCTCCATTCTTCCCTCACTCATAAACAAGACCCCGAGATACTTGAACTCCTCCACTTGGGGCAGGATCTCACTCCCAACCCTAAGAGGGCACTCCACCCTTTTCCGGCTGAGGACCATGGCCTCGGATTTGGAGGTGCTGATTCCCATCCCAGCCGCATCACACTTAGCTGCGAACCGATTCAGAGAGAGCTGAAGGTCACGGCCTGATGAAGCAAACAGGACAACCTCATCTGCAAAAAGCAGTGACCCAATCCTGAGTCCACCAAACCAGACCCCTTCAACACCATGGCTGCGCCTAGAAATTCTGTCCATAAAAGTTATGAACAGAATCGGTGACAAAGGTCAGCCCTGGCGGAGTCCAACTCTCACTGGAAACGGGTTCGACTTTCTTCCAGCAATGCAGACCAAGCTCTGACCCCGGTTGTACAGGGACCGAACAGCCCTTATCAGAGGGTCCGGTACCCCATACTCCCAGAGCACCCCCCACAAGATTCCTCGAGGGACACGGTCGAACGCCTTTTCCAAGTCCACAAGACACATGTAGACTGGTTGGGCAAACTCCCATGCGCCCTCCAGGACCCTGCTAAGGGTGCAGAGCTGGTCCACTGTTCCGCGACTTGGACGAAAACCACACTCTTCCTCCTGAATCCGAGGTTCGACTATCCGACGGACCCTCCTCTCCAGAACCCCTGAATAGACTTTTCCAGGGAGGCTGAGGAGTGTGATACCTCTGTAGTTGGAACATACCCTCCGGTCCCCCTTCTTAAAGAGGGTTACCACCTCCCCGGTCTGACAATCCAGAGGCACTGTCCCCGATGTCCATGCGATGTTGCAGAGACGTGTCAACCAAGACAGTCCTACAACATCCAGAGCCTTGAGGAACTCCGGGCGTATCTCATCCACCCCCGGGGCCCTGCCACCAAGGTGTTTTTTGCAGTCCTCACTGGAAGGCATGTTAGTGGGATTGAGGAGGTCTTCGAAGTACTTACCCCACTGACCCACAAGTTCCCAAGTCAAGGTCAGCAGCGCACCATCCCCACCATATACAGTGTTGACACTGCACTGCATCCCCCTCCTGAGACACTTGACGGTGGACCAGAATCTCCTTGAAGCCATCCGAAAGTCGTTCACCGGACAAAAAGGTCCGGTAAGACGACTCCTTCAGCTTGACGGCATCCCTCACCGCCGGTGTCCACCAGCAGGTTCGGGGATTGCCGCCACGACAGGCACCGACCACCTTACAGACACAGCTCCGGTCAGCTGCCTCACCAATAGAGGCATGGAGCATGGCCCATTCGGACTCAATGTCCCCCACCTCCCTCGGGACGTGGTTGAAGTTCTGCCGGAGGTGGGAGTTGAAGCTATTACTGACAGGCGACTCTGCCAGACGTTCCCAACAGACCCTCACAACATGTTTGGGCCTACCAGGCCTGACCAGCATCCTCCCCAACCATTGAAGCCTACTCACCACCAGGTGGTGATCAGTTGACAGCTCTGCCCCTCTCTTCACCCGAGTGTCCAAGACATGTGGCCGCAAGTCTGGCGACGCGACCACAAAGTCAATCATCGAACTGAGGCCTAGGGTGTCCTGGTGCTAAGTGCACATATGAACACCCATATGCTTGAACATGGTGTTCGTTATGGACAATTCGTGACAAGCACAGAAGTCCAATAACAAAACATCGCTCGGTTCAGAAGGGGGGTGGGGGTTGTGGAGGCATTCCTCCCAATCACGCCCTTCCAGGTCTCACTGTCATTGCCCACGTGAGCATTGAAGTCTCCCAGCAGTACAAGGGAGTCCCCAGAAGGTATGCCCTCTAGCATCCCCTCCAGGGACTCCAAAAAGGGTGGGTACTCCAAACTGCTGCTCGGCGCATACACACAAAGAACAGTTAGGACCCGTCCCCCCACCCAAAGGCGGAGGGAGGCTATTCTCTCATCCACCGGGGGTAAACCCCAATGAACAGGCTCCAAGTCGGGGGGCAATAAGTATGCCCACACCCGCTCGGCGCCTCTCACCGACTCTCTACCAGAGTGGTAGAGAGTCCAGCTCCTCTCAAGGAGATTGGTTCCAGAGTCCAAGCTGTGTGTCAAGGTGAGCCCGACTATATCTAACTGGAACCTCTCGACCTCATGCACTAGCTCAGGCTCCTTCCCCTTCAGAGAGGTGGCATTCCACGTCCCAAGAGCCAGCTTCTGTAGCTGAGGATCGGACCGCCAAGGTCCTCACCTTTGGCCACCACCCAACTCGCACTGCACCCGACCTCCTTGGCCCCTCCCATAGATGGTGAGCCCATGGGAAGGGGGACCCAGGTTGCCTCTTCAGGCTGTGCCTGGCTGAGCCACATGGTTGCAGGCCCGGCCACCAGGCGCTTACCATCGAGCCCCGCCTCCAGGCCTGCCTCCAGAGGGGGGCCCCCGTGACCCGCATTTGGGCGAGGGAAAACTCTGTCCAAATTTTTTATTCTTCAAGGGAGGTTTAGTTGAACTGCTCTTTGTCTCATCCCTCACTTAGGACCAGTTTGCCTTGGGTGGCCCTACCAGGGGCATTAAGCCCCGGACAACAGAGCTCCTAGGATCATTGGGACACGCAAACCCCTCCACCACGATAAGGTGGCGGTTCGAGGAGGGGACATGGAAGGTGTAACATTAACAAATACCATTCTGAAACAAACAATTTGAGGTTCTTGTTGGTGTTATCCTTGCAGCAGCGGGTGTGTAAATTAGGTAATGGCCACAGACATTTCTGTCTGCTATATGAAAAATGTTAAATGGGTAAAACTTCAGGGGAGAGCCTTCCTCAGTCCATCAGCACAGTGTTATTTTATGTTTCAGAAAAAGAAGTCTTGATAAGATTTAGGTATTACCTTTACCTATTTTTCAGCAAAATATAAGTTGCGCACATTGTATGTATAGTTAGTACACTCTTGTTACAGCATAACTGTCAGGTTTAAATATTTTTTTCCTCCTTTGTTTCTTATACAATCATTTTGCAAAGAATTTAAATCTTGTTGCATTTTCAGTATTCATTTGTTTGAACGAAATTAGCTCAAAGAATACAGCAGTAAACAGTGATATTTCTTTTGGCAGGACCTGATTTTGGACCAAACAATAGAAAAGGTGTCCTTTTGTGCACCTGACAGAAACTTTGATCGAGCTTTCTCCTACATCTGCAGGGATGGTACAACACGTCGCTGGATATGCCACTGCTTCATGGCTGTGAAGGACTCGGTGTGTCCCAAAGCTTAATATTCGATTTGTAGTCATGTCACATTTTGATGTTGATGCTGTTGTATTTCTGATAAATTTGTATATGTATACTTTTTTTTTTTTTTTGGTTGTCTGCTGGTAAATTGTAGACTTAGGAAAAAAAATGTGCTGTCTGCTCCTTGTATCCTTAGGGAGAACGTCTGAGCCATGCTGTAGGTTGTGCTTTTGCTGCCTGCCTAGAAAGGAAGCAGAAGAGGGAGAAAGAATGTGGAGTAACGGCAACTTTTGATAACAACAGAACTACTTTCACCCGGGAGGGATCTTTCAGAGTAACCACAGCAACCGAGCAAGCAGAGAGGGAAGAAATAATGAGGCAAATGCAGGAAACCAAGAAAGGTATTTATATGAATGTCATCTCTAGACCTGATTGAATCCATGATTTGTTTCTGATTTGGATGTCACAGGTTCCTACCAGATACTCCAGTAGGTTAACACAAGAAGCACACTGAACAAGATACCGTGTTGTCTGTTTGATCATTTCAGCCAAAAATGTAACATTGTGCTGTTTTTCTTATATTCCAAGAAAGACAATTGTTGTACGCAATGTACTATTCTTTTAGGTACAACAAATGCATAGTAGGTAATAACATTAACATAAAGCTATAGCAGTAATAATCAACATACAGTATCTGAGTGTTTTTTTTTTTGTTTTTAGATTTCAAAAGAGAGATGCTTTTTTCATTAAGTCACACTGTATGCACAAGTTGAATTTTCCTGTATAGATGCAAATACAAGTTTATTTATTCGCATTCACTATTTAGACATTAAGTGCAGTGATCATTTGTCAGATTGTATAGCCCAATAAGGAAGACCTCAACAGAAAGATTGGACCAAGTATAGTCCATGTACCAAATAAGCATGTATTTGGTAATTTTATTCCTAGCAGTTGAAATTTAAACATGACACAATGACTATTAACAGGCAAAGCCCCTCTGTCATGTGGTTCAATTACCAAAAACTAACCTCACTTAGAATTGACAGGAGAAGCTGTAAAATAACACCTGGAGTAGAAAGCAGAATACTTCTCATCTCTTCGTAGATTGTTGGGAGGTAAGAAATGCTTGGGTTTTAATATGCACACTTCACGTCTTTAACCAGACTTTGTCATCACCAAGAGTAAAACCTGTAAATAAATTGTATTGTAACATACTTTATTCTGCATGGTGGCCCAGAAGTACATTGTGCAAAAACAAGTTAAATCATGCATAAACAAATTGGAAACACAAACACAAAGCAGAAAATGCAAAAACAAATTGAATGTGCCAAAGGAAATTGACTACGTAATAGTAAATTAGAATATGCAGAAGCAAATCAGAAACTGCAAAAACAAATCTCAATACGCAACAACAAATGTAAATGGAGCAGCACACAAACAAAAGACTGCGCAAAATTGAGATGCATGAAAAGAAAAAGAGCAATGCATAACCCAAGTCAAGGTGCAAAAAACAGTGAAAACTAAAAGTTCATCATGATTCAATCCCAGCTTTTTGACGAGCATTGTGGTGGAAGCGAGAATGCTAAAAGGTCAAAGATATTTCTTATGTTTTGTAGGCATTTTTTTATATACTGTACTTTGACAGAAGTGATAACCTTTGCATATCTTCAAGTACTGTCAGCCAGAGCAGCGTTTAAAGTATTACAAACATATTCCTGTATTTTTAATGCCAACAGCACTTCACATTGAAAAACGTTTGATATTGGCCTTTTTTATTGCATTAGTGTACATGCTACTGAGATTTATTTTTTAACATACTCAATGTAGTGTATGTATGACAAGTTGTATTCTTAGTATTAACTTTTCATGTCAACACCGTTGTAGTATTAGGCGTCAACCTAAAATTTATTATAACGACTCAGGGGCGAGAGAGAAGGAGAAATGTGTGGGAAATTGGCCGCTTTAAGCCTGATTTCTGGATGTGGCTCTAAAAAAAAGTACCGTTAGCTTCTTCAGCTGATACACATCACTCAGCCCCATGTTAGTTTACTCACACAGAGTCAGACGCAACCCAAATGCCACACTTTCACCTGGTTCTGTGAGCCAACCTGAGGCCAAGGTCCACATATGATGCTTACTGGAGGCCAAGCATCAGAACCAATGAACTTTAGCTGTGGGGGGGATACGCAGGTGAAAGTGAGGTATGTGCACCCCCTTGTACTCGCTACTCACATGGCTGCTTTTATAGATAGTTTCTCTGGGTATTTCTGCTCCTTCAGACAGTGCGCCAATCGGAGGAGTGTGTCCCTCTCCCATTTGGACCTGGGGAGCTATAGTATTGTCATTACTGTGTATTATTCGTGGGTGAAATAGAAAACCATTTCACTTTGTGGAGTCTCCCATAGCTTTTTGTTGCAACAGAACTTTTGATAGTTTCGGTCCCAGATCTAGTGTGATTCAGGTACTTTGCTCTATACTTAGTCATATTTCACATTCAGTATTTGATATCACCATATTTAGAAAATGAGTATGAAAAGCGACAGATATTCCTTTTTGTAAATTTTAATTTTATGTTAAATCCTAAAGTCTTTCATGTCTGCCTTCATATTTTAGTCTAGTAATTATTTTAAATGTTACCACAAATGTCAGCAAAGCCAGAGGTTAAAAAAGAAAAGAAAAAAAGGAGGCAGGCAGTGTCAATTAATAATCAATTATGGGGTCTTAACGGGTAGCGTGGTGGAAACAGTGATACTGAATGTCTACTGACTATTTAATGATTTGACTTAAAACTATATTGCATACCTGCCGGAGATCAGTTTGAAGTATTGCACTCAAAAGTTTGTCAGTCCTGTACTGACTGTTAGAAAACCATAACGTAACTCTGTAAGTTTGACGGCAAGTAAATATTCATCAGAGTGCTGCAGGACACACATAACCAACAAAAAGCAATTGTCTGTGACACATGCAACAATTGATTTTTTAAAGCAGTTTATTAGTTTGCTGATTTTAGACCAAACTATTACACTCACCTAAAGGATTATTAGGAACACCTGTTCAATTTCTCA
Source organism: Polypterus bichir lapradei (assembly GCA_026402145.1). Classification (NCBI taxonomy): domain Eukaryota; kingdom Metazoa; phylum Chordata; class Cladistia; order Polypteriformes; family Polypteridae; genus Polypterus; species Polypterus bichir. The sequence goes on from JANRMT010062798.1 coordinate 13,429,030, forward strand.
TTAATGCAATTATCTAATCAACCAATCACATGGCAGTTGCTTCAATGCATTTAGGGGTGTGGTCCTGGTCAAGACAATCTCCTGAACTCCAAACTGAATGTCAGAATGGGAAAGAAAGGTGATTTAAGCAATTTTGAGCGTGGCATGGTTGTTGGTGCCAGAAGGGCCGGTCTGAGTATTTCACAATCTGCTCAGTTACTGGGATTTTCACGCACAACCATTTCTAGGGTTTACAAAGAATGGTGTGAAAAGGAAAAAACATCCCGTATGCGGCAGTCCTGTGGGCGAAAATGCCTTGTTGATGCTAGAGGTCAGAGGAGAATGGGCCGACTGATTCAAGCTGATAGAAGAGCAACTTTGACTGAAATAACCACTCGTTACAACCGAGGTATGCAGCAAAGCATTTGTGAAGCCACAACACGCACAACCTTGAGGCGGATGGGCTACAACAGCAGAAGACCCCACTGGGTACCACTCATCTCCACTACAAATAGGAAAAAGAGGCTACAATTTGCACGAACTCACCAAAATTGGACAGTTGAAGACTGGAAAAATGTTGCCTGGTCTGATGAGTCTCGATTTCTGTTGAGACATTCAAATGGTAGAGTCAGAATTTGGCGTAAACAGAATGAGAACATGGATCCATCATGCCTTGTTACCACTGTGCAGGCTGGTGGTGGTGATGTAATGGTGTGGGGGATGTTTTCTTGGCACACTTTAGGCCCCTTAGTGCCAATTGGGCATCGTTTAAATGCCACGGGCTACCTGAGCATTGTTTCTGACCATGTCCATCCCTTCATGACCACCATGTACCCATCCTCTGATGGCTACTTCCAGCAGGATAATGCACCATGTCACAAAGCTCGAATCATTTCAAATTGGTTTCATGAACATGACAATGAGTTCACTGTACTAAAATGGCCACCACAGTCACCAGATCTCAACCCAATAGAGCATCTTTGGGATGTGGTGGAACAGGAGCTTCGTGCCCTGGATGTGCATCCCACAAATCTCCATCAACTGCAAGATGCTATCCTATCAATATGGGCCAACACTTCTAAAGAATGCTTTCAGCACCTTGTTGAATCAATGCCACGTAGAATTAAGGCAGTTCTGAAGGCGAAAGGGGGTCAAACACCGTATTATGGTGTTCCTAATAATCCTTTAGGTGAGTGTATATCTGAAACTAAGGCATCAGATTCATTCCACTATGCTTGTAGTTGACCTGCCAGATTTCTACTGGATATAAACCCATTAGCAGGTGACACACCAGTTAGCTCTGCCAATGCTTTGGCTGAGAGTGCTCGAAGTTATGCAGACATTATCTTTTCTGCTGACATATATAAAAATACCGAAAAATGATAGTGAAAGCAGAACATAGAACACGATTCAATCCCAGCTTTTCAATGCGTGTTGTGGTTGGAAGCGAGTACATTGAAAGGTAAAAGAGATCTGTTTTTTTCTACTTCAATTTGGGTTATGCACTGCTCTTTTTGTTTTTATGCATCTCAGTTTGTTTGAATGCTGCTCAGTTTGCATTTGTTGCTTTTGCCTATTCAATTTGTTTTTGCAGTTTGATTTGTTTTTGCTGTTTCTGAGCTGTTTTTGTGTTTTCAAATTTGTTTTTGTGTTTTTCGAATTTGTTTTTGCATCTTCAATTTATTTTTGCAGCCTTTGATTTGCTTTTACGTTTTTCATTTGTTTTTGCATTTTCTCATTTGTTTTTGCATATTCAGTTTGTTTTTGTGTTTCCAATTTGTTTTTGTGTTTTCTCGTTTGTTTCCAATTTATATTTGCATTTTCTCATTTGTTTTTGTGCATTAGATTTGTTTTGCATTTTCTCATTTGTTTTTATGCTTCCAATTTGGTTTTTGTGCTTTCTGATTTGTTTTTGCATGATTTAATTTTTTTTTTTGTGCATTGCACTTCAGGATCACCGTAATTCTAGAGGGCCATGAAACTTAAAATTTGTGCAGAGTATTACCCTCAGTGAGTAATGTCCAGCAAATTAAACAAGCAAAGCATTCTGGTAACCAATATCACTGTCAAAAGTTTATTTGTAAATGTTGAATCCTTACAAATATGTCACTTAAAGTTGGCATTCAAAGTAGTAAAGCTGCATGGTATAAATGTGATTGGTCATGCCATGGTCTTAGTTTAGCCCAAGATTTCTTTAGGAAGAAGATGGACGGAGGTGGTGTGGTGTTGCCCATGAGTGTGGGAAATGGTGCAGCATGGAGTGGCAGTGTAGGCTGCCGGACAGCTGCTCAGGGTTATGCAATGGGTAAAGTCACAATTGGGTATGCTGGCTCGAGAGACCTGTTGGGCCACTTGCACAACCATAGTTGGTGGTGCCGACATCCTGGCATTGCTTTGTCACCTAGGAAAGAAAAGCATCAAGTAAGGTGCTGGCTAAGAAGAGCAGTGCAAGAGAGCGAAAGGGCCCAGGTAGAATTAGGAGAGAGTTACCTAAATGGGGGTTCAGGGAGGGTGACTGGACTATGGGTCCACTGTGCATGTTGCTGTTCGTGTGCAAGTTCGTTGCCCCATGATGTAAGATTTGTTATTAAATGAATGAACGTACTGTTGCATTTTTGGAATAGCAGCATGTTAGCCTATGTGTGGGGATGAGAGAGTTAATTGACCAGAATTGGCTTCAGAAGACCCATAACAATATTTAATGGGACTACAGTGACGTGAGTGATCTTCTTGTGTTTGTTGGATTGTTTTGTGGGTTAGTTTATTGTGACCCTCTGTAAGATCTGTATTATCTGCGCTTTTCCACTGCATAGTACGGCATAGTACGGCACAGCACGGTTCAGTACAGCTCACCTTGGTTCGGCTCGGTTTGCGTTTCGACTGCAGTTTAGTACCGCTTTAGAGTGGGCGGGATTATTCACGTGTCGTTATAGTTGCGCCGCCTCTACTGCCGTGACATTTTTTTTAACTTGTCCCTACACTGTTTGTAAGTCCGATGGTAGCCGTGTGCGCCCAAGAGCTTAGCGACCTCCTGAAAAACTTTTTCATTCTGTGTCGCCCCATCCAGCTCTCGCTGGATCCGCTCCTCGGCTACCAACGAGAGGAACGTCTGTACTTCCTCAATAGACCACGAAACAGTGCGTCCGAACCTTCGCTGGCTGTGCTAAAATTCTAACGGGTCTGTTGTGTCTCGTGTCGCAAGTTCAGTGACGCAGTAATGACGATTTTCTCCGGCCAATCAGTGACCAGCAGCGTTTACACGTCACGTTTTGGTAACGGTTCGGCGCGCTTGGAACCTCGGCTGAGGTGGTACTAAAAAAAGGACCAGGTACTGTTCCCAGTGGAAAACCCCCCAAAAGTGAGCTTAACTGAACCGTGTCGTGCCGTACTATGCAGTGGAAAAGCGCCTTTAGAGGATGAAACTGGTACAGTGTCTGAGGTTAAGTCTTCTAGCTTATTATCAAAGTGGAGGCAAGAAACTGGGACAGAAGAGTTCTGAAGAAACCTTTCAACTTGCCTGTTAATATTGTTCAGTTTTGTAATGAGAAAGAAGGTATGGCAGGGCTTGCAAAGGGAGGCTAAATTGTTAATCGTTGATATGAGCTCATTTTCATCTTGTTATAGTACTCAGTGGAGTCTTTGTCTGGATTTAATTTTATGAACATTAAGAGGGGAGAGAAATCAAGACTGTCTGTCTGTTTGTTTGTTTAATTTTATTTATTTAATTATTTTGAACTTTATTTTGATTGTGTTAGTGTACAAGAACTAGCTGAAATACCCAGCATTGCCTGGGAAGAAAATAAAGTGTTGTTTTTGTTTTTAATTGTTTGAGAAAAATATAATTTAAAAAAACACAACTTTAAAAATAAAAATAAATTAACAAACAATGAAGACTCGCTGTTGTGCTTGTCTTGCGGTCTTGTATGTATGTTATCATCCAGCTGACGCCCGGAACTGGCCAACTCATTTCAAAAGCAACAGGGGTGTGATGACGCTCAGACATAAAGAATGCTAGCAGGCACCTCCAGTTCACCCTCTGGTGTTCGTTCTGAGTGTCAACTGGATGATAACATGCACACAAGACCGCAAGATCACCCCCCACCCTACCTAGAAGAGGCTGGGTTAGGGCTGATTTCACCATACAGTATTTTTAGTCGACCATTGAGAAACATGTGTACCAAGTTTCATAAAAACCGCTCCAGCCGTTCGGAAGTGATGCTGGAACATACATACATACATACATACATTGACTTTATGTCTTTTTTATAGATTTGTTGCTTAGCGCTGGTCTGAGATTTAGCACAAGGTGAAATAAGCACCTCTTCTATATTTTTCTAAAGTTTTTGTCTCTGCGTCTCTCCATTCTCTCCCTCTGGTCACTCAGGGATGACTGCCGATGTCTGTACTCTGAGATATGTGCTAAGGTGCCTTTGTATGGGGTATCACACTAAGCAATATGTGTTTGTCAAAAGATTGCTGCTTAGGACCAGATCTGATTGAACATGGTGTAATGGGATTGAAAGCTTACCTAGGAATGAAGAGAAATCAACAGAGTTAAGAACTGCAAAAATTAGTTTGTTACCTGAAACATTACTTTCTTAATGTTCTTTAGTTGCTATTTTATTTTGTGCTGTGTATTTGCAGTCTCTTGCATTTTGTGCAATAATTCACTGTTAAATATTTTTAAAGGATGAGCCTGAACTGGATATTTAAAAGAAGGAAGCAGCATTCTGACAGTATGCATAATTTTTTCTTTGTTCCGTGTGTTTTTAATCCTAGATTAGAATGACAAGATAGTTTGCAACTTAACCGAAAATGGAATCAGAGACTCTTATTCTGCTCGTCACATAAGAGATCAGAACCAGTATAAACTGACATCTACATGCAAGTTGTAACTATTCAAGTGCAAAACGCAAGTTAGACGTAGCCCAGGAAGCTGCAGAGGTAGACTTGGATGGTAGGAGTTTTCCAGGACATAAGGCTTGCTTGAAAAGGATTGTTAAAAGGGCATGCAGCCTAAACATGACAGGAGAGGTGGCCTTAAGCTACAATGTCCAATTGCTTCAAGGTATATCAAGGAAGAAGTTGACCAGGATAAATTCAGGCTAACCGAAAAACGTAATCTCTCTTTATTTCATTCTATCTATTTAGAGACCAGTCATCTTACTAAGGTGAAGAGCCTCCTAGATGCCTAGGCTCCTACATAGAGGTTGCATTTCATATTATTTGTCACATTTATTACTTTGCTTCTGTCTTGGTCACATTAAGAATATGAAGTAATCTTTAATGTATGAACTAAACAGTAAAACACTTGGCCTTCCAAATCAGGAGATGACAGCAGAAACTTCATTTGTAAATTTGATATAGTTACATATATCATTGCTGGCTAATATTTTTTTTTTAACTACACTGCCTTATCTCTTTGGCTAATGTTTCTGTTCAGTGGTTTATAATCATAGCTAAACATTGGTGTATAGAAAACAAGTGCATCAGTCATATTACACAGCTGCTGAGTGGTATTCTGGGATGAGCAGAGAATGTCACAAATAAAGTGGTTGAAAACAGTAGGATGCAGGGCTGTTGTGGTAAGAATGGCGTATTTTTATAATTTTGAAAATGCTGCTAGCACAAGCACTCCAGACCACATTTTAGGAGTTCATGACCTGACTTTTGAGTCAGCCTATTAGAATATGTTGTGGCATCCGGCCGGGGCTGGAGCCCAGCCGGGACGCCCAGGAGGACCAGAGGAGGGCTTGGACCTCCTCCAGACCCCGAGGGGCCGTCCGTCCTGGTTATGTTGGGGGCCATGGGTAAAGGGCTTAGAAGGCCAGCCCTGTAGGGACCTGTGGCCACCGCCAGGCGGTGCCCCGGTGCCTGAATCACTGTGGTATCCGGCCGGGGCGCCCAGGAGGACCAGAGGAGGGCTAGTGCCTCCTCCAGACTGCGAGGGGGCGTCCGCCCTGGTTATGTTGGGGGCCACGGGTAAAGGGCTTAGAAGCCCAGCCCTGTGGGGACCCGTGGCCACCGCCAGGCGGCGCCCCAGTGCCTGAATATCCCTGGAGCCCAGCACTTCCGCCACACCAGGAAGTGCTGGGGGGAAGACGACCAGGGACACCCGGATGGCTTCCGGGTGCGCAGCCGACACTTCCGCCACACTGGGGCGTGTCTGCGGAGGAGTGCCGGGAAGCAGCTGGAGCCCATCCGGGTTCCTATTTAAGGGGCCGCCTCCCTTCAGTCGATGGCAGAAGTCGGGTGGAAGAGGACGGAGCTGGAGAGAGGACTGGAGGCGGCCAGGAGAGAGGCACAGAGACTGTGGACGCTGGCCCGGACACAGACAGATGGACATTGTTGTTGCACCCAACACACTTGTTTATTTACAATATTTACAGTTTTTACGTGCACCACAAACCCCAGTGCCTCCAGCACCGATTCCCCCAATGTCCAGGCCTCACAGTCTCTGTGCCTCTCTCTTGGCCACCTCCAGTCCTCTCTCCAGCTCCGTCCTCTTCCACCCCGGCCGGATGCCACAATGTATAAGCAGCAGTAGCTCTGTAGAGACATAGGCTGCACATATTATGTGTGAACCAGTAACGGAAAGAGAGTAACTCATTGCTGTTTATCAAAAAATGAATGCAGTCAGTCTGTCTGTAAAGGTGGTACATTTACCAGAGGAGTAGACTAATGTAGAAATACACTATCTCACAAAAGTGAGTACACCCCTCACATTTTTGTAAATATTTTATAATATCTTTTCATGGGACAACACTGAAGATATGACACTTTGATACAGTGTAAAGTAGTCAGTGTACAGCTTGTATAACAGTGTAAATTTGCTGTCCTCTCAAAATAACTCAACACACAGCCATTAATGTGCAAACAGCTGGCAACAAAAGTGAGTACACCCCTAGGTGAAAAATGTCCAAATTGTGCCCAAAGTGTCAATATTTTGTGTAGCCACCATTATTTTCCAACCCTGCCTTAACTGTCTTGGGCATGGAGTTCACTAGAGCTTCACAGGTTGCCACTGGAATCCTCTTCCACTGCTCCATGATGACATCATGGAGCTGGTGGATGTTAGAGACCTTGTGCTCCTACGCCTTCCATTTGAGGATGCCCCACAGATGCTCAATAGGGTTTAGGTCTGGAGACATGCTTGGCCAGTCCAGCACCTTCACCCTCAGTTTCTTTAGCAAGGCAGTGGTAGCATTAGAGGTGTGTTTGGAGTCGTTATCATGTTGGAATACTGCCCTGCGGCCCAGTTTCCGAAGAGAGGGGATCATGCTCTGCTTCACTATGTCACAATACATGTTGGCATTCATGGTTCCCTCAATGAACTGTAGCTCCCCAGTGCCAGCAGCACTCACCCAAACCATGCTTGACTGTAGGCAAGACACACTTGTCTTTGTACTCCTCACCTGGTTGCCACCACACCCGCTTGACACCATATGAACCAAATAAGTTTATCTTGGTCTTATCAGACCACAGGACATGGTTCCAGTAATCCATGTCCTTAGTCTGCTTGTCTTCAGCAAACTGTTTGTGGGCTTGCTTGTGCATCATCTTTAGAAGAGGCTTCCTTCTGGGACGACAGCCATGCAAACCAATTTGATGCAATGTGCAGCGGGCATATGCTCTGAGCACTGACAGGCTAAACCCCCACCCTTTCAACCTCTGCAGCAATGCTGGCAGCACTCATACGTCTATTTTCAAAAGACAACCTCTGGATATGACGCTGAGCACGTGCACTCAACTTCTTTGGTCGACCATGATGAGGCCTGTTCTGAGTGGAACCTGTCCTGTTAAACCGCTGTATGGTCTTGGCCACAGTGCTGCAGCTCAGCTTCACGGTGTTGGCAATCTTCTTATAGCCTAGGCCATCTTTATGTAGAACAACAATTCTTTTATTCAGATCCTCAGAGAGTTCTTTGCCATGAGGTGCCATGTTGAACTTCCAGTGACCAGTATGAGAGAGTATGAGAGCGATAACACCAAATTTAACACACCTGCTCCCCATTCACACCTGAGACCTTGTAACACTAATACAGAGTTACATGACACCGGGGAGGGAAAATGGCTAACTGGGCACAATTTGGACATTGTTCACTTAGGGGTGTACCCACTTTTGTTGCCAGCGGTTTACACATTAATTGCTGTGTGTTGAGTTATTTTGAGGGGACAGCAAATTTACACTGTTATACAAGCTGTACACTGACTATTTTACATTGGATCAAAGTGTCATATCTTCAGCGTTGTCCATTGAAAAGATATTATAAAATATTTACAAAAATGTGTGGGGTGTACTCACTTTTGTGAGATACTGTACATAGCCATTTACATAAAATGCTGTATAAAATCTTAGTTTACACAAAATACATCTCCCTTGGCTAGCTTGTCATCAGCTCCCTCTCCAGGTACTCCAATAGTACACCATGATGCAGCCAAATGTTAATGTTTCTGGTATATAACTTGCTGAAGTTACAGATCAGGTAATGACCAATATATTGTTTTAATAAGAAATTGCCCTAAACCTTCTTAGCATTATTTTTCCCCTGGAAAAACAAGTCAAAACATTTAATGTTTTAACAAGAAAAAATTGTTATTTATGTGTAAGAGAAACATGTAAATACCAAAATGTCAACTTAAATATGGTAAGGAAGTTCTGTCTTGTGCCCACTGCTGGACTGTATTTGGTTCACATCCTTTGTATGGTATGTTTTGAAACAGTCACCAATGCACAGCCTGACATTGCATTCAGGACAGTAGAAGTGTGTTTCTTTGCACACTTATATTATTTTTTCTGTTGCTTGCACATGAGAGTGTAGAATGTCAGTGCCTGTTCTACACAAAAGACGTTCAGATTATGTTGTAGGCTACCACAGTGCAAGGCTTAATGAATTCCACATTTCCACTGACACAAACTTTGACAATTTGCTGCATTGTGAACAGTGCTTAGGGGACTAATGTCTTTATTGTCCTTGCACATAATAGTAATCATTGTGCCTTTTTCCACATATTGACTGTTACACCAAAGTTAGGCTTCACGTGACCAAATTCACTAGGCATATCATGTTGGTTCGGTTGTGCAGTGCCATCATCGGTTTCACTATCCATGTCAGCATCTGATGACCAATTCACATGGTCATCAGTATGGATCAGTTTGAGCAGTTGGATTAGTTTTGTTTTTTTCTAAAACTGGCTTTATGACATTTCACTTGCCATTATGTTTTTGGTTGAAGGCTCCACCAAACTAATAAATACTGATTAGTTACAATAGAGGTAGCATAAAGTGTCAGAATGCATAGAAATATTCTTGATTTTGTGCAGCATGATGTCACTCCGTCTACTAGATGGCAGCAGAATACTGTTCCGAGTAGTTACTAGGACTTACTACTGTAAAGCAGATCATTGCACATCACCCTAAATCTGATTTGGGCATAACCATAACCTTGGGATTAATACCAATGAAGTTAACATGTCATTTTCCTATGCATGTTATACTTCACACAGGTTTGTGGAACATTCTTTTGGCTGTATCATGTTAATTAAAGAAAACAAAAGGAGCTATTATATACAATTAAATAGAATGGGATGTTTTCACTTTTAATTTAACAAAATAGCACAGTAACTTTAAGCAGAGCAAAAGGATAATAGATTTTTAAGATATAAATGTAATACTATGTTTATTTTACAGTGGAAGTGGAAGTGAAGACCCCAGCTCCACCTATAACAACAGCTCCCTCCATAGTGAACCCAATAGCTTCAACTGCCACCTCAGCATCTCCTGCCTCCTCTCCTCAGATAGGTGTCTCTCAGGATACTAACCCACATGCTATCCCACGACGACATGCACCTATGGAAGCCCTTGCTCGCCAAGGTTCTTTTAGAGGTTTCCCTGCTCTGAGTCAGAAAACATCTCCCTTCAAAAGGCAGCTGTCTCTACGCATGAATGAACTGCCATCCACAATGCAGCGCAAATCAGACTTCCCCATGAAGAATTCTGGTCAGGGGCGCGGGGGGGCCGGAGGGGGTTGGTGTGGGGAGTGTATGGTTTGCTTTACTTTTTCTGGCTGATTTTTGAATTGTTTGTCATTTTGAGTTTTATGTAATTTGGCATCCAGTGGTTTAAAAAGAAAAAAAAACTGATTATTATGATACATTGTTCAGAGTCAAGTAAATATAAACATTTTTCATATAATTAATGTATTCTAGTGGAGTTGTTTATGATTTCAGACTATTTGCACTTTTAACACTAGAATTACCAGAGCCTACGAAAAAACTCGTAGATCCGTCCCACCTTAAATCGCTTCTTAAAACCGCTCTCACCTCTCCGCCAGCCTCCTTTGTCCTGTAAATGTGCCGATAAAAACAAACTGCTAGCAGCCGGCTATTCCATCCCCCCACCAACTCAGAACGTGCACGAACTTCTCCAAGCTCATGCCTCGATTATCTGGGAGTGAAGTGGAGTTTTAGAGTGGAAATAATAGATTGTTATTTGGAACACACGCATTTCATGTGTGTTCCGTTTCTACAGTAATCTGTGTAAACACAATGTTAAAACAGAAACTTTTTCATATTTTAGTAATAAATGTCACAAAATGTAGACATAAACTATAAAATGTGTGAAGCCTGACAGCCAAAGAGCAAATACACTTTCATAAAATTTTCAAGACTTTTTACATCAGCTTCCATGGCGTACTGGTAAGATTTCGTCATTTAGAGCGCAGCAGATTTGCTGTACCTCAAGAGATCCTAGTTCGAATCTCCGCTAGGGAGAAAATTTATTTATTTTTAACCTTCGCCGTTCTGCCTGCCTGAACTCCCTCTCTATCTATATAGTAATAACAGTAATTTTATTATTATATAGGAGCTTCCCTGTCTGCCTATCATATAGTGCCTTTCCTTCCTACCTATCTATATATCTATCCCCTTAGCTGTTTTTTATATATCTATTATACAATGCCTTCCCTGTTTATTTATATATCTAGTGCCTTCTCTGCCTGTCTGTCTGTCTGATTGCATATAGCGCTGAACTTACTGCTCTGTACTATTCTGTCTTCTGCATGTCCTGGAGTACAAAAGAAACACCACCATACAGCAACATGTGGGGACTAGCAAGATCGGGGAAAAAAACACGCGGTCACTGATTACAAACCGCAAGATGAATGAAAGAGACAATATACGTAAAAACATCATCGCACTAATGCAATATTATTTGAAAACAAACAGCATCAGATCGGGTTTGAATATGCGCCCGATCTGACGCTGGTCGTTTTCAAATAATATTGCATGTACTGTGCGTTGAAACTGCTGCACTGAATAAGCAGACTCCTTCTGTAACAGCGTCAGCGTGTATTCAAACCCGATCTGACGCTCTTCTTTTTCAAATAATATTGCATGTATTGAACTATTTTAGAATAAAAACATACATTTGATTTCAGTCAGTTTGTAAAAGCCAGTGTAAATGCATGATAATTATAAAGGTTAGCTTTTT
>JANRMT010062798.1:13440899-13557151 GCA_026402145.1 Polypterus bichir lapradei
GCACTTTTAACACTAGAATTACCAGAGCCTACGAAAAAACTCGTAGATCCGTCCCACCTTAAATCGCTTCTTAAAACCGCTCTCACCTCTCCGCCAGCCTCCTTTGTCCTGTAAATGTGCCGATAAAAACAAACTGCTAGCAGCCGGCTATTCCATCCCCCCACCAACTCAGAACGTGCACGAACTTCTCCAAGCTCATGCCTCGATTATCTAGGAGTGAAGTGGAGTTTTAGAGTGGAAATAATAGATTGTTATTTGGAACACACGCATTTCATATGTGTTCCGTTTCTACAGTAATCTGTGTAAACACAATGTTAAAACAGAAACTTTTTCATATTTTAGTAATAAATGTCACAAAATGTAGACATAAACTATAAAATGTGTGAAGCCTGACAGCCAAAGAGCAAATACACTTTCATAAAATTTTCAAGACTTTTTACATCAGCTTCCATGGCGTACTGGTAAGATTTCGTCATTTAGAGCGCAGCAGATTTGCTGTACCTCAAGAGATCCTAGTTCGAATCTCCGCTAGGGAGAAAATTTATTTATTTTTAACCTTCGCCGTTCTGCCTGCCTGAACTCCCTCTCTATCTATATAGTAATAACAGTAATTTTATTATTATATAGGAGCTTCCCTGTCTGCCTATCATATAGTGCCTTTCCTTCCTACCTATCTATATATCTATCCCCTTAGCTGTTTTTTATATATCTATTATACAATGCCTTCCCTGTTTATTTATATATCTAGTGCCTTCTCTGCCTGTCTGTCTGTCTGATTGCATATAGCGCTGAACTTACTGCTCTGTACTATTCTGTCTTCTGCATGTCCTGGAGTACAAAAGAAACACCACCATACAGCAACATGTGGGGACTAGCAAGATCGGGGAAAAAAACACGCGGTCACTGATTACAAACCGCAAGATGAATGAAAGAGACAATATACGTAAAAACATCATCGCACTAATGCAATATTATTTGAAAACAAACAGCGTCAGATCGGGTTTGAATATGCGCCCGATCTGACGCTGGTCGTTTTCAAATAATATTGCATGTACTGTGCGTTGAAACTGCTGCACTGAATAAGCAGACTCCTTCTGTAACAGCGTCAGCGTGTATTCAAACCCGATCTGACGCTCTTCTTTTTCAAATAATATTGCATGTATTGAACTATTTTAGAATAAAAACATACATTTGATTTCAGTCAGTTTGTAAAAGCCAGTGTAAATGCATGATAATTATAAAGGTTAGCTTTTTTTTTAAATCAAGTCCAATCATCCAGTCGCGTCCCACGATCATCCCCGGCCCCCCATCTGACACTGCTTTTTTTCACATAAAGACGCGCTATAACTCAAATGTGATTTATTTGGAGACGCGCTATACTCGAATGTTATTTGTATAGGGAAGAAAGTACAATGTCAGGAGCTCATTCAGTGTAATAGGAACCATAGCACAGAGAGATGTGTACACTGCAACAAGTACACATGTCGTGAATGTAGGAAGGGTGTGTGGGAATTGTTAATATTTGAATGTGATGATTTTATATAGCACGGATCGGAAATCAGCAGTTCTTAGCATTGCACCACGCAAGCTGTCGTATCAACCGCCTACTGTAACTTGCTTTATTTTTTCTTCACGTATAGTCTAGAATAAAAGTGCACTTGTTTTGTTATTCTTGTACACCAACATATGTTCCTGTGTTTGAGCGACACGGGCATGCTCAAAAAAATAGACGTGTAATGCCACGAAAAGTGCACGCAGGCTCTTCAGTTCGCAAGCATTGGTACGTGAATGCAGTCACAAATACGCTGCAGAGCTATAGCGCATCTTTATGTAGGGAAGGATCCTGAACACGACTGAGAGAATGAAAAGTGAATAAAAAAAAATAACCTTTACAAGTATAATAAATTACAACGGCTGTTACACACTGAAATCAAATGTATATATTTTTATTATAAAATAGTAAGTATAACAGCAGTTTACGTCTCAAAACTGAATCGCGCGGGATCGAACTCATGACCTTTTGGACACTAGTCAGTGATTGATACCATTATGCTACCGTGGCAGTTGGAATACATATGTGTCAATATGGCATGCTAAGGTGGCTTTTTTCTGCAGTTATATTTTTGAATAAAAGCATACTTGTTCTGTTATATTTGTACCTTTTGTAAATGTGTTTGATATTTGGACTTCAGGCTTCATACATTATATAGTTTATGCTTACATTATGTCATTTACTACTACAATATGAAAAACGTTTCTGTTTTAAAAATGTGTTTACACGGATTACTGTAGAAACAGAACACACGTGAAATGCGTGTATTCCAAATAATGATCTATTATTTCCACACTAAAATTCCACTTCACTCCCAGATAATCAAGGCATGAGCTGGGAGAAGTTTGTGCACGTTCTAAGTCGTTGGGGGGATGGAATAGCCGGCTACTTGCAGCTTTTCTTTTATCAGCACGTTTAGATTAACAAAAGACGCTGGCGGAGAGGTGAGAACGGTTTTAAGAAGCGATTTAAGGTGGGACGGATCTACGAGTTTTTTCGTAGGCTCTGGTAATTCTAGTGTTAAAGCATGTTCTTTTCTATTCACTTTACTTAGCCCTGTGACCTAACAAAAGGTGGGTTGGAGGTCTTGATATGCTGGCCTAAAATAAAGCACCAGATACCACAAACGAAACATATTAATTGTTAGTAGAAAATACATCTTTGTTAGAGTGATGCTTTTGATGAATGTTTTAGACTGAATGACAGTACATGTAGAATGGAGCCTTGAACTGCATTTTGTATTTGTGACAAGAGAATGCCATCACATCTCCCATTTCTACCTGAAACTTTCAAAAAACAGAATTTTGCAGGTATCTAGTAGAAGTGTATTATTGCTTTTTTCAGTAATTGTACTGAATTGAAAAAACACAGTCATGGTTTCTTGTTTTGGAGTTTATTGGCATATCATTTAAAGTAAAAGGTCAAGTTGTGACTGGGCAAAAAATGGACTGTCATCTCTCAGAAAAGAGTTGATAATTTTCTGTAAAGATTTGAAATTAATCTCCAAGTCTTAGACGCATCTTTATACAAAGTTCTAACAGTGTACAATAACTGGAAATACAGTGGTACCACGGTATACGTCCGCTTTGGAATAAGTCCAACTTGGTATACGTCCTGTTTGGACGCAAAAAAATTTGCTTGGTATGCGACCTTTGTTTGGAATACAACTCACATGCTACCCTTGTTTACCTCTCTCTTGAGACAAAGCCACGACTGCCCACGAGCATCAGTGCGCCAGTTGTTAGCATTCAGTGAACAACCCGCGCTATAACTCTCTGTGAATTTTCACGTGTGTGGTATAGTGGGTTCACAGCTGCTGTCAAAGGCCAGTTTTAAAATAATCACCGCGCTTGCGGCTTGGTGAAGGGGTGTGGTGGTTGTGTGGCTGAAGCAGTTCTCGGGGTGATTCGCAATGTGGGCGTTTCTCACCTAAGTGCACAGGTGAGAGACCATCCGCATTCGTGATTGTTCCTGGGGCTGCTTATCTTGATAAATAGAATCGCGAGTCGGCTAGAAGGGGAGAAAAAAGAAAGAACGGACGGGAGGTTGCAAAAGAAAGAAAGAAAGACGGTGCAGGAGAGTATTGCAGCTGAACAGGGAGCCTGGGTGTTGGGCCCGGGAAATAGTAGGAGTGGTCACTCCCGCTGAGTGATCATGGAGCGGGATTGACCAGAAGGAGGATGACTCTCCGCGTAAGGTAAGAGTGTATTCCCCAGCATAGGCTCCCAAGTCGCTGTCAGGAGGAGCCTATCGGAGAGGTGAACTGAACAGCTGAAGTAGGCAGAGTGAAGGTCAGCTGCAAGTAGGGCAACTCCCCTGTTGGGAAGCAGGGGGGCCGCCAGGTAAAAAGGCACCGGGCTTCTTGTTTTTTTTTTTTTTTTTTTTTTTTTAAAGAATCCGTCCTGCTGTATTTTAACCTTGTTGTTTTTAAGAAGACTTTGTTTTATTGTTTTTAACCTCCACGTTTCACTTCTTATTTTATGGATTATTTATTGGAACTTTGGACACTGCACTTTAATTTGAACACCTTGTTTTGCTGATTTAATAAAAGCACTTTGCGCTTTTTTACCATCCTCATGCTTTGTTGTGCCTCACTGCTAAGTTCATCGGTAACATTACCGACAGTGTAGGGTTCAAGGGCTCCCCAACAGCAGATAGGAGCATACAGCAAACCTGCATCGTCACAACATGATTTTTATGTTTTTTCACGTAAATTTGTATTGATTGTTGAAAAGTATGAAGGTGGCATGAGTATATGGGACATGGCTGCTGCGTACCGTTTGCCGAGAACGATGGTATCTACGATTGTGAAAAACAAAGACGTTATTAAAAAGTAAAGTGAGGTTAAATTTTCATTTATTTCATTTAATTGCTTTTGTATTTATGTATTTTTGTATTAAGCAGTGTTTACATTATAACCCCATTAATGTATAATATGCAAATAACAATAGGATTTTTTTTTCATGGGAACGGATTAATCATTTTCCCATTATTTCTTATGGGAAAAATTAGTTTGGTATACGTCCTGTTTGGTATAAGTCAAAGGATCTGGAATGGATTAAGGATGTTTACCGAGGTACCACTGTACTGTATTTCAGTAAAGATATGTAATGTAACTATGCGCTATGCAAATGTTTTTTTTTCCACAAATCTGTCTGTATTGGGGTTGATGGGACAGTTATAAATATATAAATAGTTTCATGATTATAGTTTGAATTTTGGATTTCATACAACAGACAGATGAAAAAACTGTG
Source organism: Polypterus bichir lapradei (assembly GCA_026402145.1). Classification (NCBI taxonomy): domain Eukaryota; kingdom Metazoa; phylum Chordata; class Cladistia; order Polypteriformes; family Polypteridae; genus Polypterus; species Polypterus bichir. The sequence goes on from JANRMT010062798.1 coordinate 13,445,706, forward strand.
TTCTGCTAGGCGGGTAGGAGGAATGAGAGCCAAATTTTACTAATTTCTTGAGATCAGAAAGTCTGATATTCCTTAATCCAAAATTTTCTGGGTGAAGTAAAGATGGCATGTTTTGTGTAACCAGCAGAGCTGCAGTTTTATGTAGGGTAGTGTCATTTATTTTTTCTTTCACAAGCAAATTTTGTTTGTGTAAATAGTTAATAGTATAATTATTTTAACCATCTTTACATCTAACACTCTTATCTAATGCAGGGTCACAGGGATAACTTGGCAGCCATAATGTTGCTTTCAGTTATGAAGTCAATTTGCTTTTGAGTTACTTAAGTATTTTTTTAATAGTGATTTAATTTAAAGGGACAATGGTATTAGCAGATGTCCCTATTTTTCATAGTAGTTATATACCTATTGTCTTTGCATCTGTGTAGTTATCTTTTTTTTGCCCTCTTTTTGTTTTGCCATTTCATAAATGTTTTGCTTTGTTTTTCATACTAAGCCTGCCTTCACAACAATGTGTTGTACCCAAGCTAGTTTAAAAGTGTCCATGGGCTCAGTTTATCTCCTTTTCCCACAAGGTTAAAGTGGCTTTGGTGAGTTGTTTCTCAAGGAAGCTCAGAAGTTAAAAAATCTTCAGATTTGTGCAGATGAACAGATGCTCCACAGTCGGACACCACTTGCTTGAAACTTTTGTGATCATAGTATTCCAGGACAAAATTTACTTTATTATTATTTTTTTTAATTCTTTTGGAAATCATTAACAGGATAAATAATGGTGGTGTGTTACTAGTTCATCTGTTTTTTACCACAGTATAAACTTGGTTTGCCAAGAAGTTCAGTTTAAAAATGGAAGTACAAGCCAAAACTATGAAAAAATGGTGCTGACAGTTAATAAATGAACATGAGGTGCATATTGTAAGGTTCTCATTATTTTAATGCTTTATAGTACACATTGTGAACAGATGAATCTTTGGTGAAGGCTAGAACAAATCGAGTGTAGGCACGTCATCATCTGACCTTGTATGAGGGTAATAATTCGGTAAGATGTATGACTGTGAAAGTAATCGGGAGCTTTTACAGATGGTAAAAACTTGGATATAGAATCTGAGGAATGCATGAGGTGTTTAATGATTTATCTGTGTTGAATTCAAAATTATATCCCCACATCTGGACCTCAGAAAAAGTAGTATGGCAAATCTTTGAATATTAGAAGTGTATGATTAAAAGTCACTTTTAGTTTTCCTTTTTGGGATTTTGTGCATGGTTTATGGAAAAATTTAAAGCAATCAGGGAAAGTGTTGGGAATGGTGTTTATACATCTAATGCAGTAAAGCTAATATCATACTTTGATTTAAATAATGGCATTAATCAGATCTGTTGTATTTTCTGTTGATCAACAGTTTAACTCTTTAAGGCACCATGATATGAAGGAGTTAGTTTTATTCACTTTATCCTCAACCGGTAAAAGATTTAACTTTTTTTTTTTTTTTTTTTTAATTTTGTGTTTGCTCTTCTGTTATGAGTTTTTGCTCATCAGTGCTAGACATTGAAAGCTGGGTATAGAAAAGGCTTTTCTCTGCTTGGGACTGCCACAGTAACTGATGGAAGAAAGAAAGCAGATCTTGTGCCAGTAACAATTCACCCAGCTTTCTTGACAGCAATCGGAATGTGTTTGTGGAGTATCTTTTAATCTTCATCCACTGTTTCTGGCTGAAGGTGCTAAAATTAAGAGCAAGTAAAGAAGCAATGTTTGTGTTTCTTGTAGTTTGTGGAAAAGAAGCCTTTAAAGTTCCATCCCTTTGTGAAGTTGTGGCCTGGCTGTGATGTCCAAGTTTTAAAGAAATGTTGTGTCCTAGTTTGAAAATCTGGTGGCATGATGGGTTAGCACAACTACAGAAATCATGTTGTGTTTGTCATTGCCAAGGTTATATTGTATTATTTTGCATTGTCCCTTTTCATTCCTTAAAGCCTTGCTATTCTAAATTGGCCAGAGTGAATGTAGATAAGTTGCTGTTTTGTTTTAGGCAGTTCATAACTGATATGTTTTTCTAGGCAGCAGGTGACCATGAAGCTCACTATACTGTGTATTAAAATCTGTACTGCTCTGTCTTAGCAGATGAAAATGTTAGGGAGGATTATAGTGAAATGCTTCCAAATAAGACAGTAATAAAAAGACACACATGCTACACACAGAAAAATTAAATTCTTTTTCAAGGTTAAGTTTTAGTATTCCACAGCCACCCTTGATTGCACGCAACGCCATGTTGATAAAGAAGCAAAGAGTGGTTTAAAAAAATAACTGGTGACAGTATACACATGCAAAATAAAAATACTGTTGATTAGTGGTCACGCTGGTGGGTCTGACTCTAAAGTGTTGCAGACTTTCAGTATTCAGTTCTGTTTCACATGATGTCATCTCAGCTCTTTATTTAATGCCAGTATTAAGATACAAATAGTGGAGCAAACTAGACAGAAAACAGCGTGAATTCATAGGAAGATTACAAAAAAGACTGAAAAATTTAAAGCTGTGAGGAAAATTATTCATATTGTTAAATGTCTAATAAAAGTTAATCTTCCAAAGCTTCTGTTCTTTTCTGTAGAATAAAGAAAGAAAGAAAAAAAGTCCAGGGGCCTCATGTACAAATGGTGCATATTCACAGAAATATTTCCATGCTCACTTTGAGGTGTATAAAAACTAAACTTGGCCTTTCACATTTTCATGGCAGCTCTACACCATGTGTATGTACATTTTTGCTTGGTTTTGCCAATGGGCAGCACCCAGTGTCAACACACAAACAGCAGCACCACTTTGTTTCCCTTTCTGTTTTTTCATATCCATGTTTTGGGCTTTATCAAATACACTGAAATTAATTGCATATAGTTTACAAATTTAATTCACTTGATTGTAATTATTCTGTAACAATATAACGGTGCACGGAATGGCCAAACTATTCCAACTACCATAGCTGATTTAGCGTTGTTAGAAGACATTGCAAATGGAATAATTAGAAAAGAGTGCGTATTTACAGATGATGATGAAGACTGGCTTCTAAATCGATTTATATTTACGAGGGCTATTCTCTTGGAGATGTGTGCTGTTAGAATACTAGGATGTTTATTTGATATCATTTCTATGAAGAAATAGATTAAAGTATGTATATTACACTTTACAGATAAATTAACTTCATTTAAATAATGTATACTGGTAATAATTAAACATGAGGGGGCACAGTGGCGCAGCAGTAGCGAAGAGCTATCAACCCATCTAGGATTGTTTTTACTTCACGCTCGATGCTTGCTGGGACTCAGTGAGCTGTAATATCATGAATGTTATGCATTCTGTATGGCGATCACTGCCTGCGCACTCTGTCGGTATAAGAGAAAGCCTGTTAAAGAAGCACATAGCGATTAGCAACGGGGTAAGGGAACACTTGAAAGAAGAAGCATTTAACGTGCTACTTTAGTTATGAAGGGGTTTTAAAAACTCTAGTAATTAAACATAGATTTTTAGGATGAAGTTTACCACTTCTACTTTAATGACAAAATAAACTGAGAGTTTAAAGTGGAAATTTCAGATTAAAGTCTACCTTTTGACTTTAATCATGGCATAGATCTTTTTTTATTTTTTTTCTTATTTTTTTTTTTTCTCCAGATGGTGGTCTGCGACTTGCCTTTTCATAGTGACTTTGATATGTGACCACTTCTTTTTTATTTCGGGTACCATGTGACTTTTTGAACTTGACCTTTTGAGTGCCTCCTCCATGTTTTAACACTTCATCAATTTCCTTTTATTGTCTATACCACTGCTTAAGCTACCAAACAGTAAGTTTTTCCTTGCCTACACTTCACTGAGCAGGACCTCCATTTCGCATTCGCCATCGTCTTTTAACAAAACACTGTACGGAAGGGGCTTTTTATATTGATTTGCATATTCAAATAGGCATAATTCTGATAGAGGTTGGGGTGGGGCTGTAGGTGTGTGCATGTGTGTTAAAATGCATGTTGTTTGGGATTTATAAATGGGAAATATGTGGAACTTTCCTTATGCACAGCTTGATGCATCTGAATTTTTTTTGTGCTTACACACATTATCAGCTTTGTCTGTACACCATGTTTTAGAGTGAATTCTATGCAAGGCATTATACATGAGGCCCCAGCTGTTTAAATAATTATATCAGTTTGAAGTTAAATGACGGACTGATTAGGACAGAAGTTGGAACAAAAACCTGTAGCCATATGATTGAACTTAAGGATAACTGATTTGCAGAACTTCTGTGACCTTGGCTGCCCTGCACCTGTGATCTTTGTGCATGGATGTGAATCCTCCTCCTGACCTTCCCTCTTCTGTCCTTTCACTCCTCTCCCTTTGTCCCTGGCAGTCCCCGAGGTAGAGGGCGAGGCAGACAGTATCAGTTCCTTGTGCACCCAGATTGCCACTGCCTTCATTGCTCCCCCTGAAGACCCCTTCTCTTCAGCGCCCATGTCTAAGCCTGTATCCTCTCCACAGTCTCCAGCTTCTCAAGGTATACCTGCTCACTGTTGGGCCTACTTTTACAGTTTTCATTTCATCCTGTGAGTCGCCTGTGCTTTCTGTGTTCCAAAGTTTGACTTTTTTTTTCCCCCCCATTTCTTGTGTTGTTAGTGAATGGTGCTGCTGTGCCTGGATTACCACTGCCTCATGATAACTCAGCAGGTACCGCCGTCCTGATCCCCCCACCACTACCTGCTCGTGACACCAACCCCTGGGCACAAGGTCAAGTTGGCACTGCTGCACTGGTTATGCCAGCTCCATCTATTAAGGGTGAGTGGCTTCCTAAACATGCAGGAAGAGTATTATTTGTTTCTGCAAGAAATGAAGACTTGTCCCTAAAGGTTTGAGCTTTCATCCTTTTGATTTAGGAAGTGCTGATGATCTCAAATTAAAATATGTGGTTAATAACTCTTTTTTTTTCTTTTTTTTCTTTTTTGCAAAGGATTTTCATTGGGGTGTCTATTAGTAGCTAGTTACTGACACAAAGACAAAAAAAAGTCCACTAATCTTAACAGACTTGCTTTTTAAGAATCACAGTTAGTAATGCTTTCCTTTTTCCTTAATCCATATCCTAACAATAATGAGATGCAAAATGAGCCAACAGTTTACCATCTAATTCAGACTTAGCTATTGGAAGGGTTGTCATTTTCACCCAAAACATTTTTTTTATAATTAGAGGCCAATTTTTTGCTCCAAGTTAAACATGGAATTTACTTTTATGACTTCTAACATCTACTACACCAGATATTTCCTCTTCTACAGCTCTGTTATGCTGTGGTGTTGTAGGATGGTAACATCATGTTTATGTTTATTTTTTTCCATTTTAGTGTTCTTATTTCCTTTCAGTCATTCTGGTATATTTTTAGAGGGGGACTGCTGTTTGTTATAATCATATTTATTTATTTATTGAGCCTCTGTGTTATAATCATATTCATTATTTATTGAGCCTCTGTAAAAAGCCAAATGTCTCCCTGGGAGCAAATAAATATCTATCTATCTATCTATCCATCCATCCATCCATCCCTCTATCTATCTATCCATCTCTCTATCTCCCACTGAAAGTTTGATTTGCATGGCTTTATTGTTTAGCTGCAGGTTAAAAAAAAAAGTAACAAGGGTTCTTAGTATTAAAAAAACAAGTCAGTGAAAATTACAGTAAGCAGTAATAGGTCACCAAGTAAGAAAATGACTGGTACCAAAAAGAGAACTATGGCCTTCTAGTAGGGTTCTTAGTTTGGCATCCTGATATATGTTAACAGTCTAGTATTACAAATGGTTAACACCGGTAGGAAATCATTATAAGCTATCCTTTTTTCTGCGTGTGCACACATATATGAGGTGTGATCAAATAATATGGTGAATGCTTAAAGAAAAAAAATGTATTACAGTAAACGGCACAGTGTCATTAACCCCCCTCAAAATCCCTCTTGAAGCAGTTCTGGAAGTCCTCTTTCAGGACTGTCTTTAGTTGCCCTGTCGTGGATGCCTCAATATCCTCAATCAATTCAAAACTTTTGCCTTTCATGGTCACTTTGACTTTGGGGAGGAGCCAGAAGTCACACAGTGTCACATCCGGTGAATAAGGTGGATGAGGACACAGAGTAATGTTTTTATTTGACTGTAACTACTGTACCAGAAGATGTGTGGTACAGAACATTGTCATGATGGAGGATGAAACCGTTCGCCCCTTTCTCAGGTTGCTTTCTACGCACATCATTTTTTAAATGCTCTAATAAGAATGTTTAAAAACACAGTCATCCTCACCTTGATATTAGATCTTGATTGATGCAATTTTTTCGCACGAGGAGAATTGGGTGATTTCCATTGAGAACTCTGAGCCTTGGTCTCAGGATCATAACCATAGACCCAAGTTTCATCCCCGTGATGACATTTCTTAAAAAGCTGGAATCTGAAGCAGCATGATCATGCATCTTCAATGAAATTGACAAATGCTGTTGCTTTTGTTTGACCATCAAGATGTGTGTAACAAATTTCACACTCACTCACCTAATGTTCAAATCTGTTGTTAAATTTTTTTTAACAGAATCATAAGAGATGTTCATATCCTTAGATATTTCCCTAATAGTTAATTGCCTGTTTGATTGAAATCATTTCGCTTAGTCTTTCAACATTCTGTTGGTTTTTTGATGTTGAAGGACGTCCTGATCTTGCCTCATCTTCAGACAATTCACAACCATTCTGAAACTGTTTGAACAATTTATAAGTCGTCTTAATGGTCACTGCAGCATCATCATAAACAAATTTTAACATTTTGTGCTTTTCTTGAGCACTTTTTTGCAGTTTGAAGCAAAATTCCATGTTAATGCGCTGTTTGTTTAAAACACACCATCTCTCAACCATAGGTCACAACTGACTGACTGAACCAAACAAATTGAAACTTGTCACACTGTTACTAAGGTTCGATGCGCCGCTTCCCATTTTGAAGATCCCTGCCTTTCCATTGGATGGCACTCAGCAGCAACATTCACCATAGTTTTTGATCACACTTGTACAAGAGCATGGGAGTGCTTTATTATATAGCAGTTCATAGCTGTACAATCAAAACAGTCCCACATCTTGTTTCCTTGAATCCATCTCTCTCTCTCGCTCATGACTGAACTTGCTGAATTTGTTAAGCCCTGACTGCAACTCAGCCCACTTAATAGAACTGTTGGTTTATTAGAGCGTGCACACACACACACACACACACACACACACATACATACTGTATATGCAAACAGCTGACCCTCTGTGGTGGTTTATGTAAGTTGACTCATTTCAGCAAGAAATACTTGTTTGTGATTATTGCTCTGAGTGTGACAAATATACAACCAACAAATGCCTGGAGATGTTTGAACACTGCATTAATAATATCAAACCACATAATCCTGTTCAAAATAATCAGCTGCATGCATTTGTGTGCTCACTGTTTAGTTTCAGTGATGATTCGTTTTGATCAGTTATCTGGCTTGTATTTTTTGTTTTCTGACATTAGCAACGGCTGGGATTTCATACCAAGCTTTAAGGGGAATAAATGCCTGAAGTTCATAAATCTCATTTTGCATTAGAGTCTTTGTGGCCATATAGTGAATAAAACCAAACAATTCTCTGTAGGTGACGTTTTGCTACATTTAGTTACTATTTCAGCCTTATACCCCTTCAGGTGGAATTTTGTCAACAGTGGCCTTGAATATTACTTGTTATCTGGAAGAGTCCATAATAATTATTGGTCTGCCATTCAAGGCTATGCTTCACTTACTTGTAGCCAGAGGTGGGTAGTAACAAGTTACATTTACTTCTTTACATTTACTTGAGTAACTTTTTAAAAAAATTGTACTTCTAAGAGTAGTTTTACTGCACCATACTTTTCACTTTTACCTGAGTACATTTGTGAAGAAGAAATGCTACTTTTACTCCGCTACATTGGGCAACACTCAAATCGTTACTTTTTTTCCATTAGATAAGCTATACTGTATTTTTGCCAGAGAGAAGCCGCCAGTGGATCTACTGCATGACTGTTTCACCAATCGGACATAGCAACAATAATCACAAGACTCCGTTTCACCAATCAGACGTAGCAACAATAATCGCATGGCTCCGTTTCACAAATCAGACGTCACATGCAGTCACATGACCACACACAAACTGTGGCAGCATAACGACACAAACTCCTCACAGACAGCGGACAGGTTAAGAAAGAATACAAGTGGAACCTCGGTTTGTGAGCATTAATTCGTTCTGGAAATGTGCTCGCAATTCAAAGCACTTGTATATCAAAGCGAATTTCCCCATAAGAAATAATGGAAACTCGGATGATTTGTTCCACAGCCCAAAACTTTTCATATAAAAATGACTAATGCAAAATCTAAAGTAAAAATACATAAAACAAATTAACCTGCACTTTACCTTTGAAAAGAATCATGGCTGGTGTGAGTGAGTTTCTAAACTCTTGTGGGATTTCACCCAACGGGACGACACGCGGAAGAGCATCCTGAAGTGACCACAGGCACCCAGCGCTGTAGCAGTTCGCCATAAAAGTGAATCAGAAAAGTTCATGCTATAAGCACCTGCCGTCAATGGGTGATACAAGAAACAAGGAACATTATAAATGCGCAAGGCACAGTATTACTTGGCCAGTAACCTGGGCATAACCCTGCCTGACTGCTGTGTCTGTGTATAGGAGAGTGGCAGATCCCGCTACAATAAATAACCACGCTGTTCCTGTTTCAAGCTGAATAAAGATGGTGTCACTAAAGTATTGAGACTCAGCATCGTGTTTTGGGGTGCAAGGTGGGGACTCGCACGCCACAGCACACACACGTGGTCAAAATGCTGTAGTAAACAGTATACACTTGTACGGATGTTGACTATATGAGTGAGGCACACTGACTGACGATTGCCCACAATCCTGCAGCGAGAGAGAAAAGAACCATCAGCTCAGTTGTGATCACGTGAGGCTCGGCAGACAAAGCGTATACGGACTACTCGTATTGCAAGACCTCACTTGTTTATCAAATCGAAATTTATTAAAAATTTTAGCTCGTCTTGCAAACACTTGCAAACCAAGTTACTCGCAATCCAAGGTTCCACTGTACATGAAAAATGAGAGCCAACTCCTGCTGAAGCTTAATCATCACTTCGCTGAGTGAAGAACAAGCACGTTTTAACCAAACATGCACAGACACAGACAGTCAAGGTAAAGTGAGACTTCTTGTACGTGCACAAGCTGCCTTGTTCTAATGTTATTTTCTATCAGCTGTGCTATTTGGAGGGCAAGTAAATATGCAATATTATACTGTCAGTGTACGGTATATCTTGTCACTGTAAGTAGTTTGCACTTTTTAAACATAAATGTTACCTACTGTAGGTATTGGCTTCAAAAGCTTTGTTGTGAAAAACTGAAATTTGGAACTTTGTGCTATTTGTGCATCTTTCTTTTGTAAAGATGTTATTTATTTTTACTCATTTGTTATTTTATTATTTGGAAATAGCAGAATTTGCACATTATTTTATATTTTTGTCTGTCTTATTAAAACATTTCTAAAAAATAAATCATTTATTATGATCAGTTATTCAGTACTTGAGTAGTCTTTTCACCAAATACTTTTTTACTCTTACTGGATTAATTTTTTGGATGACTACTTTTTACTTCTACTTCAGTAATATTATTTTGAAGTAACGCTACTCTTACTTAAGTACAATTTTTGGCTACTCAACCCACCTCTGCTTGTAGCAAAATTGCTTTCACTTGGAAGCAAAGTTTCTGGAACCGTAGCTGCTGGATGGATGGAAATTGGGTTTTACCATTCTTTTGTTTTTGTTACATAGAATCCTATGGTGACCCTTTTCTCCTCTTTATACCCTTTATTACGTCAACTTTAACAAAATGTCCCTAAATCTTGCTATAGCCCTCTTATGTTACATTACCTTTTATATCTGTGATTTCATTGAACATGAACAGAACAGACGGGAGAGAAAGTTACAAATTTATTCATATATTTTAGATAAGGTGACCACCAAAATAAAGTAAAAGGAGTCCAGGCCGAAATAATACAACCTTGTAATAGGCTACCATGTGGGTAATGGTCTTAGTGTCTAGTAGTCTCTGCTCTGACTTGGTCTTTGTCACAGTGTGGTCCCTTGGATGGAATGGCCTTGGCAGACAGCATAGACTGTTTGAATGTGACCTTCAAGAGACATGGTCTCCATAGCCTGTGACTCGCCCGTGAAATAGTCCCCATTTTAGCTTTGTCAGCATTTTCTCAAATTTCAAAGGACGCATAAATGTATTTTCAAACAAGCAAGAAGGAAATCAAGCATATGTAGGTAGCTAAGTCATAAACTGATCTCAGTGAAGCTCATTGGAAGCAAAAATGGGATTATCCAACAACAACAACAACAACATTTATTTATATAGCACATTTTCATACAAACAGTAGCTCAAAGTGCTTTACATAATAAAGAATAGAAAAATAAAAGACACAATGAGAAAACAAAATAGATCAACATTAATTAACATCAAATAAGAGTAAGGTCCAATGGCCAGGGGGGACAGAAAAATAAAAAAAAAAACTCCAGACGGCTTGAGAAAAAAATAAAATCTGTAGGGATTCCAGACCATGAGACCGCCCAGTCTCCCTCCAGCTTCCTTGCACTTAAAAAGTAGATGATTATTTTGATGTCTGTATTGTTAGACATAAGAAAAAGCTATCAATCTATACACTGGATATAATTTTCTGTTCCAATTATATAGATGATTACTGCAGTATTAACATTTGGGTGATTGTCAATCTGAAGATTCGCTTGCCTCTTGTGAAGGTTTGCTTTGATGCTGTGAGAAGAAAAGACTTGTAAATGGACAAATCAGATAATGAGATTTTGCTTCAAAAAATTACTGTTCAATATTTTAAAAATTCTTCAAACATTCCATGACGGCGTTTTCTTGTATATTTTGCTCCCATAGATTTCCTCCTTTGAATTGTTTGTATCCCTGGATGATTTTGTAAAGTTTACATGTCAGTGGCATAGATATAAAGTTACAGTCTTCATTTTTCATTGAATACAAATTTCTTAGCACTGTGCAGAATTTGTCTGTGATCTGCGACAAAACGAAGAGGATACTACGCTGGTCCATGAGAGCATGTTAATGAATTTGGCACAATTACTCAGCTGTCAACACAAACAGATTGTTTGTTTTTTTTTTTGTTTGTTTGTTTTTAAAGACTGAAAGGTTAATTAACTTTGTTTTTGGGTTCTACAGCTGGCGAGTGGAAGAATGAAGTTACGACAAGCCCCTCTGTCCCCATTTCAACAACCTCAACAACAGTAATGGCAGCAGCAGGGTCGAATCACAAAAGAACTCCCTCCGAAGCGGATCGCTGGTTAGAAGAAGTATCAAAGACGATTCGAGCTCAACAGCACCCACAAATGGCACAAATGGCTCCTGCTGGAATGAGCATACCACCACCTATACAGCAGTTTCCTGTCGGCACCTTCATGGCTCCTCAACCTCCTGTCGTTCCTTTGATTCCCCCAAGACATCAACCAGCCTTCATCCCCGCTCCTGCCCAGAGCTACCCAGTGGCTAATGGCATTCCCTATGCTCATCCCAGCGTCCCTGTGGTTGGCATCACCCCGTCTCAGATGGTTGCACATGTTTTCGGCACAGCCACACACCCGCAGATGGCCCCCCAGCCGTCCCCTGTCAATTTCTCCAAACAGAGCTCTTTTCCTCAGTATGATGGAAGGTCGAGCACCAGTCCATTCTTCAAGCCTGAGCAGCAGCCACCTCAGCATCTGAATGGCACTGCCACGTTTAATGGTGAAGATAGCTGGGGACAGCCTACGCTTGCACAGCAGGTGGATCCCTTTGAAGCCCAGTGGGCAGCACTTGAGAGCCGATCCCGGCAGCGCACTTCTCCTTCTCCGACAAACCCCTTTTCCAGTGATTTGCAGAAAACTTTTGAGATTGAACTTTAGAGCAGATTTGAGTTAGGAAAGTCTTAACTCATTAACTTGAAAACTGGAGTATAGAAAAGTAAAATATAAATCATATAATATATTGGAGGTGGCAAATGGGAATGAGGATCTGCTTTGCATCGTGCTTTGTTTTTTGTTTTTTTTGTTTTTTTTTGTTTTTTTAGCTGTTTAAATTCCCAGAGCAGTATCTGATACCTACACAAGCAGAGACCTGCGGAGTTGAAGCGTTTCAAACTTCTGTTTAATTTGGAGTCCGTTTAACCTACGAGTGCCCGCTTTCTTTGGTCTGATTTCTTTTTGAAAGAGTGAGGGGGATATCAGGACCCCCGTTTATGTTAAGATACCAGAGACCTGAAGAGCTTCCATTTTAAACTTGAGACTTAAGGAAATGAGAATGCCAAATGTTTATTTTTATGCATTTAGTGTATATTTTAAATAGCTGAGAAATTTAACAGGAAGAGATGTAAGTAATCTTGCCAAAGGTAAGCTAACTGCTGCGTGACACGTGTATACTGTATATAGAGCTGATTTATCTCTGATTCTGTTGTAAGTGCGATGGGCGGGTATTGTTGTCCTCTGATTGGACGTTTCCTGTTCTACTGTTAGTTGTTTGAAATTGCAGTAACAATCATAACCACTTGATAGCGCACCTGTATCTCTGTTAAGAGCAGTATTGTCGTGGTGGCTTGAATCCAGGTTTTTTGTTTTCTTTCATTTTTTGTTTTCTTTTTGTTAAGTCTTAAATGTATTTTTATGGATTTTTAACACTATTGTCAATTTAGTGCTCTATTTTTTTTTTCTAAAATTGCATTTGCACAAGGTTAAAATGTTGAAGAATTAGGGCTTTTTAACCCTTAAATAGTTCTAGAACAAAGGTTTTAACCTTTGAAAAATGTTTAAAAATCTGAGTGTGTGCTGATGACATACACGATACACACGCATGTACGCTGTACAGGAAGAAGGAAGCTTTTCTTTCCAATTGTTCTATTTCAGTATAAGCCTTACAATCACTGTAATCAGGTTTTGACCAGATTGAATAAAGAATGGTGATAGAAAATAACATTTTCCACTGTATCTCTTGGACAAGTCATGGTAAGGGGTGGGTTTCATGATAGCTAACCATTTATGACCTTCTTCATGTGAGCCAAGACCTTTTTGTCTCAATAGCTTATTTATACAGGGTGGAGCAGGGAAATGGCTAATTTTCCATTGTTGTTCTGTGCACGAATAAATGCAGTACAAAATACTTTTAATGACTTTTAATGAATTACTTTTTACTTCTCCACTGCCCTCCTCCCTGTACTGCCATGAGGGTAATCACTCAAGCTGCTATTACTGGCCTCCTGCTAGGAATGCCAGGACTCGTCACTTCGATCCACTCCTCCTTGGAATGTTCTGCACCTTGATGAACATCTCATCGAGTTCTTAATGCAGCTGTGTTGGTCAGAAAGTGGCTAGAAAAGCCTTATCATGGGGCTCCCTGTCTTTTTCATTGTTCCTCTAATTGCTGGATGACACTTGTTTCCCTTCATTTTTACCAAGTGTCAAAAGCTTTTTTTAATGTTGATAGGAGCCAAAAAAAGAGTTTTTATGTTTTCCTTTCTATATCTGTGAACATGTTTATTAAAAATCTGATTATAAGAAACAAATAGAGAACCGTAAATCACTAAACTTCCCGTGTTCTCTGGTCAAAAATGTAATCTTGGACAGAGGGCTACTATGGCTGCACAGTGGTGACACAAACGCCTGGGTAGGCAAGCAGTTGTAGTTTGTCTGGGGTCCTTACATGCCCAGGATGGGTATTAATTTTCATAACTCTAAGGTCATTTTTAGAATTAACCAATCAGTGTTAAGCTAGCAGCTTAATTTTCTTTTGGTAGAAATGTCTGGAAACAAAGACTTTTCTCAGTGTTTCAGAGTCCAAGAAATACTAAAACAGCATAATAGAGATACACGCATGTATGTCACCTTTCCCTTGCTTATCTAATGGCGATCTTCATCCTATTGTTCTCTTTGCCTTGTTTATTTTCTTGCTCGTTATCCTCCTCCATCCCTTACGCAGAAAACTTCACACTGAAATGTTCAGCACTCTGCTGGGAAAATGTCTTGTCGGCTCCCAAAACGCAGAACTGCACGTCCTAGTTAGCAGCATGAACATAACATGCAGGCTTTTCTCACGTTGCCTGGACATAATTAAACGTGTAGCTCGTCCCCATTGGTGAGAGGTTAGTTGCTCTGCTCTGCATGTGCAGTACTTGCCACACTTGGCACACACATTCATCCTGAGGTGCCTAATTTTTCTTTCTTATTGCCTTTGTGCCATGGTTTGAGCTGAGTTGTAGCTGAGAACGTAGCCAGACATCATCTTGTTTTGCTATTTAATCGAAGTACAGTAAATCCTTACCATAAACTAAACTTTACATTACATTACCTGGACATGAATCATAAAAACTAAAAAATAAGGAAAAGAATGCAAAACATCAGAGAGTTGCAGGGTGACAGTCTTTTTTTTTTTTTTTCTCCTCCTTATATTTAGCAAGATGGCCTTCTTGTCCTGTCACTGCGTCTCATCAGTGTGTCGCGTTCTCTTGTACTTTCAGTGTACTCGCCCCCGCCACTCTTCATGTGTTTCACTCAGTCTGGCAGGCAGGATGTGAGAACAGCTCAGTGTTTCGGCCTACGGCGAGAAGACGATTGAAATGTGTGCAAACATAAATGTCTGCTCCGTATTATCCACAGTGGGATGAGAAGAAGCAAACCTTACTGTCAGGTGATGGTATGGATATGGGAGCCGAGACCTGATGTGCTCCCATTAGTCTCAAACAGGTCACAGCTACAGTGGGTTGTGGGCACTGCCAATCCAGTGTCAAAGTAATGCCCAACTGTCTTTGACATTTACAGTACCTTTTCTCTCTACATATCTAAATGCCCGTCCTAGATAACACTCTAGTCTAAACACCGGTGGTCTTGCATCATGGAGTGAGTATGTTTTAGCTGTCTTAGTTGTACTTGTATATTCTCAAGAGCTGATGTCAACTGGCTGTTGTTTCTCCAGAAAACCACTGTGGTCATGTTGAACTGAAGCAAAGGGCACTTAAGGAGCCTGAGCCGACCACATACTAATGGAGCTGTGCCCGGGTGTGTGATATTTAAGGATATTTCTGACTTGCACAAGCTAAACCTAACCCGGGTGTACAGTTATGTAAGGGCTTGTCTCAAGACATCCTGCTGTATGGTTTGCACCACTCGTGATGCTATGGAAAACGAGACAGTTATGAGAAATTATGTGTTTTTAAATTGAGGGGTCCCGATTTCCAGAGGACGTAGCTGCAGTTCTGTTGATGCTCTGCCTCTGCTCTCTACTGCCATTCACAGGGATTGAGGTGTTCCAGTTGACGCTGCCCAGCTAACTCTCACAGTAGGTCACGTTCTTGCTCACGTTTGATATTCTGTCGTTTCAGACTTCATTATTGTTTTACTGCTGGCAGCAGTAATTCACCTGTGCAATTCCTAAATGCATGAACAAGCCTAGTGCAGCGTGTTACAGTTCTCTGGAAGAATGAAGACTGCACACTGGTAGCCTCAGGGGGTTTTCTTGTTAGTGTCAGCTGTTAACTCCTTTTAAAGACACACAAACAAATGTGCTTAATTTAAACAACATAAATGGGTGAGGTACAAGAATGGTGAACTCTGGAGTCCTCTCAGTGGTGACCACTACAAGTCTGCTCTGAGCACCAGAAGATGACTGAAGGACAAGTTGAGCCGCAGAGACGGACCAGTCTGGTCAAGGAAAGCCAGGAGTTTGGGGTGCTGCCCTTTTCATTTGTGTCTTCCTGGGGGAGGCACTCCGATCACACAGTGTAAGTTAAACCATGGCGCTCGCGTTTAAAGAGCCATCCCAGACAATGATAGTGAAGGGACAGCAGGTGGAGTGATCAGTGACTCGCATTATGAGGAGCTTAGTAATGCGATATGGCCGTGCAGGGTAAAGGACAGTTAATGTCTGTTAATATAGCATATACGGTGTATAAATATTTATTTGTATAGAACTAATACTGTATTTACAGTTCCATGCAGGAGTTTGGACCTCGTTGCCAAACAGCATTTTGTGTTAATATTTGAAGCAAGCGTTTCTTGCAGGCAGCTTTTAGAGTTTTTTTGAATTCTTGTTTTGGATTTTTGTCCCTCTTCTTCCTTGCAGATAACCTCGGAGATATTCTTGCGCTGCTACGCCACGTTTAAGATCTACACGTGGACTTCCAGTGCTCTTCAAGTTTGTTGTCTGCAGGGGCCGTTCCAAAACATTCACCTTGTTCTTGCTGAGGTACGTCATCTTACATTTCCAGGTGTATTTTGCATCTTTGTCTCATTTTAGACCCCATCCTTTTTTTAGTCTCAGTTTCCTAATTGACTGTCTGACATTGTTCTCTTGGATCTCTTGATATTTTGTGGAGTCCATTCTTCTGGCGTCTCTCACTCTGAAGCATAACAAATTCCTCGATGGCTGGCAAGGTGGTGTTTTTTTTTTTTTTCTTTCTTCAAATGCTCCTTTTTTTGCTAAACAAGCCCTGTGGTTGTGGCTAAAAGGTTTGATTTGAATTTCATCTTTCCTTACCACTTGATTCCAAAATGCCTCGGTCTAATGCAGATGTTCCTTGGGTACTTGAGATCTTGTTTAGATTGTGGGTAACATTTCAATCTAAAGGCTCTTCCGCGGGCACCGTGTTGGTAACACTGCACAGTACTTTCTCAGCAAGTCCCTGCGAGTCCTTTGGGGTCTTTTTTCCTTTACACGCTCACATGGTAAACGTGCTGTTCCCTCTGTCACTTTTCTTGGTCTTCCAGATCTTGTCTGACCTCAACGGTTCCCCCATAACTGCTGTTTTTAATGTAATTTTGCATGGTGCAAGTTGTTAGCTGCGAATGCTTTGATATTTGCTTATCGTGTTCTCCTGCTTTGTTTCATTTTCACATCTTCAGTCAGTTGCTTTCCAAGAGCCCATGGTTGTTGAGTGTTGCCAATGTCTGAAGAGTCAAAGAATTTATTAGGGTCCAGAGGCCTCATGCATAACGCCGTGCGTAGAACTCACACTATAACATGGTGTACGGACAAAAGTGGAAATGTGCTTACCCACAAAAAAATTCCAGATGCATAAATCTGTGCGAACGCCAACTTCCATGTTCTTCCGCTACATAAATCCCGGTCAATGTGAAAAGTAACGCATGTGCACGCGCCTGCTGTCCCGCCCCGTCTCCTCCTTTGAATATGCAAATCAATATAAATAGCCCATAAGCTCAGCGTTCTGTGAAAAGACAATGGGAAAAGCACGAGGGAAAATAGGAGAATTTCAGTGAATACCGAGTGGAGGCAAAGAAAACGTACTACAGTACAATCCCTCTTAACTGGCCTCGCATTAACCAGCCGATAGATCAACCAGCCTGTTAAAATAATTTTTTTTCTTTATATTATATGTATGCACTTCCTTCTTTCCTGGAAGGTGAGAGGTATTTTAAAACCAGCAAACAACAAAACAGTGTTCAAATTAAATAAAGTGCAGTGTATCAAAAGTCTTCTTTAAATAAGTAATCCATTAAAACGAGTGAATTAGTGGAGGTTAAAATCCATTAGTAAAAAAACAAGTCCTTTAAAAACAACGCAAACGAGGTTAAAACAATGGCTGGAAGAGGTCTCTTAAAATCCAAAGCACGGTGCCGCCTTCTTTCTACCTGGCGGCTCCCCTGCTTCTCCCTTCCACACTGGTCCGGTAGCCCTCCGATCCCTGGCTGCGTTGGGCTACATCCGGACTGAGACTTGGGTTCTTTCCCCAGCGGCCAGGGCGCTCACGCTGGGGCTAAATCAGCCCAAAGCCTCCACGACTGCCGCTGCCTTTCGACGGCCAGTCGTCTTTAATACCGGTCACTCCAGCTCCGTGACGGCTGAACTGATCGGCCACATGGCGATTATTTATTTAAAAAGTGGCCTTTTTGACTTGTGCTGTGGACCCGCTGCACCACACTGTCCAGTCAAAAAAAAAAAACGTGTGCGAAATCGTGGATGAAGCCTTGTGGATATGGCTCCTTCAGGAACGTCGAAGAGTTACAGTACATACCTTAGAAATATTTTTCTACATGAAAATAGGTATGCGTCGGATTAACCGGCCAAAACAGCAACCAGCCATGGGTCCAGTCCCGAGGTGGACAGTTAAGAGGGATTGTACTGTTTGTTGGTTTAAACAGTGATATAAACAACAAAAGGAAGCTAATCGAGTGACATAGAGTGTCGGAGAAACTCGAAAGCTCAAGTTCACAAATTGATATTTTCCTGATGATAGGAGTTAAAGTGTGTTATTAAACATGGAAACACAGTGGTGCAGTGATTGTGCACGGCCTTCGATGAAATACTTTATTGCAGCAGTACTTTCTCTTTCAAACCTCATCCTTATGAGAAGGATTTAGGAGTCATAGTGGACTCTAAGCTATCAACTTCCCGACAGTGTTCAGAAGCCATTAAGAAGGCTAACAGAATGTCAGGTTATATAGCGCCCTGATGTGTGGAGTACAAGTCCAAGGAGGTTCTGCTCAACCTTTATAACACACTGGTAAGGCCTCATCTTGAGTCCTGTGCAGTTTTGGTCTCCAGGCTACAAAAAGGACACAGCAGCACTAGAAAAGGTCCAGAGAAGAGCGACTAGGCTGATTCCAGGACTACAGGGGTTGAATTATGAGGAAAGATTAAAAGAGCTGAGCCTTTAGTTTAAGCAAAAGAAGATTAAGAGGTGACATGATTGAAGTGTTTAAAATTATTAAAAGAATTAGTCCAGTAGATCGAGACTGTTATTTTAAAATGAGTTCATCAAGAACACGGGGACACAGTTGGAAACTTGTTAAGGGTAAATTTCGCACAAACATTAGGAAGTTTTTCTTTACACAAAGAACGATAGACACTTGGAATAAGCGACCGAGTAGGGTGGTAGACAGTAAGACGTTAGGGACTTTCAAAACTCGACTTGATGTATTCTTGGAGGAAACAAGTGGACAGGACTGGCAAGCTTTGTTGGGCTGAATGGCCTGTTCTCGTCTAGAGTGTTCTAATGTTCTAAAAACGTACTAACCTCCAAATCCTGTCCCAGCTTTTCTTTCTCCAAATACCCAATCGCCACACAATCAGCTCTGTAATAGATGTTAAGCCATCTGTAAGCTTCAAATGCTTACACCTCTCTGTCAGCGTCTTTTGTCTTGTAAATGTGTCGATAAGCCCAAGCACCCTGCTATCTCATCCTCCCACCACCGCAGAAACAGCAAAAAGCTCTAGCAGCCGAAGCCTTGTTTAACTGGAAGTGAGGTATTGGGAGCTGTATAGGCTAAAAAAATATATTATTTGGAACACATGCATTTCATGTGTGTTCAGTGTCTACAAAGATCTGTGCAAGTTTAGGATGACAGGAAATGCAAGAAATGCTGAACACATACCTAAAAGACGAGCTTTTTCCATGTTTTAGTATTAATGAAAAAATGTAGACATGAAGTGTATAATGTGTGAAGACTGAAGTCCAAATATCAAATACACACTTTCACAAAATATAATAGAACAAGTGTGCTTTTATTCAAAGTGTTCTAGTGTTAATGAGAATTCTGTGTGTGTGTGTGTGTGTGAGAGAGAAGCTAGAAGCCAAGCCAGGCGTTTTCCAAGAGATCCCAGTCAGATCCGATGTTTCCTGCACGTTGAGTGTGTTTTGACAGACAGGAGTGCGTCTTTATATCTCGTCAGGCCTGTTGATGTGATGGCCTGAACGCTCCTTTGCCTGTTGTTGGGTTCCAGGTAGTGCAGTAGAAGGAGCTTAACTTGAGTGTTAATGTGGATGTACCAGGAGTGAACACCCGGGGGGATCCGAAGACCCAAAAAGCGGTGTGTGTGTCCCGCTTGTTGTTTCTGTCCCTTTCGTCAACTCACGTTTGGATTGCTTTCACTGATGTGTTTCTGACAGATTCACTTTGGTGGAAGTGGGTGTCTCGTGAAACCTTGGAGTTCAGCTGCCACCATTTGAAGTGGACGTGTGTGGAGGAGGAGGTGGTGCCACCCTGTTACCTGAGCCTGGGCTGACAAAACCAAAGTAAAACTGACCTGCCATTCATCCTGTTGTGTTCTTTTTTGTGTTTGCTTGTGCAGTGACACCTTTCTTTGTATCAAACTGTTTAGCGTTCATTAAACAGCAAATGTATGAAATTGTACTCCTTGGGTGGCTGGGGCCTGAGCCTAAGAAGTATGAGGAGGAGAAGTCGTCAACATCAGCCAGTGCCAAGCCATTTAGAGTCGCCGGTCACTGCAACGGGTGTGACGTCTTTATCAAAGCGTCATTTGACAGGTGAGGTGCAAAAAGGTTTTGAATGAGCTTAATGTCACACAAGCTCTGTATAACAGAAAGTGGCGTGCAGAGTGAGGTCGTGGGACAAACGCGAGTGGAGGGTCTCGTCACGCGACTAGTGGGTGTGTCTGTGTTTTCAGAAGGGTTTCTTGTTGCCACCAGTTCCACCATACGATGCCCAGCATGTTCAGGTTTACATACTTTATTTTTGTATTTTGTACTTGAAAACTGTGACTCTGTGGAATGAGCCGTCATCACACAAATTATTGGTGTTTTGTTGGGTCTTTTCGCTTGTCGTTTTTAAGTGTGTTTTCTTGTCTTACCATTAAGAGTGGCCCCCACAAGATGGACATTTAACCTGAGTGGTGACCCTGCTCACTCGACTCCTGACTTCACACAAGGCCCACTGCTCACCCCACATCTTTGCTCTAACTCGACTCATTTTTTTTTTTTTTCTGTCACCTGCACAAGGACCTCGTGAAGTTTTGTGTCATTGGAAGAAAGCAATCTGATGAGTGAGCATGTGGGACCTGAGCAAATGTCAGCAGTGGCTTTATGTGTATTGTTAAAGTTTTAAAGTGGGCTTTTCAAATGTACTTTGTTGTTATTTCTGTTTATAAAAAAAAAAAAAAAAAAAGGTTCAGATTGTGGCATTCAGTGCACAGGGATAGAGCCATCTGCAGCTGCACAGCAGAGGTGTCCTTGACCATCTCACTCCCTGGCTCTCCTTTTTGTTGGCCACACTGAGTTGTCTACATGACGTTAATGTTACTGATCAATGAGAATTGTGAAGAAATACAAAAATCCTCTTGTGTGTGGTTTGTCACATTTCCCTCGTTTCTAAACCATCTTAGGTCCCTCAGTCTGAATGTCGTACTGTCCCATGTAGAGAGTAGCTCTTACCTGCAAATGTCACTGAAAGGAACACCTGACAGGCCAAAGAGTCGGAAGCCTATCAAGTCGTATTTGAGTTGACATTTTTGTCTTCCACTTCACGTTTACTTGTCACTGGCAGTCACTCCTTGTCTTGTACTTTTTATGTCCTCAGACCAAGAGGTCCCTCACCGTCTTCTATGCCAAATCTGGAAGGGCACTGCACGACATTGTGGCGTCTTCGTTCCGCTTACCGCACATTGTTAAAACATTGCGTTTCCTTCACCATCTTTCTTTGTTTTATCTGTCACTGTTGGTACAGTTGAGCCCTCGGTAACTTTTTTGTTTTTATTTTTTGACCCTCCTCTTCTGTTTATTCTGCTGACGCTACACCTCGATTTTCTCCTGCTTTGTGCCCAGTTCAGCTGGATTAGGCTCCATGCCCCAGTGACCCTGAAGTGGATTTGGTTTGTCATCAGTCTTCCTAGTGCAGGCTCCCCCTCTGTTTAAAAGTTGTACATTTGAGGAGGTGACCATTTGGATTTTGACAACAGTCCAGACGAGATTTAAAAGTTATTTGAGATGATTCCATATTTTCATCGGTTATGCTGTCTGCTAAAGCCTTTCGAGAATAGAAATGACACATCCTGTAGCTACAGAATGTTAAATGTGCCGTCTCTGAATGAAATGGTTGAGGTCAGCCACTTGTTGCTGGATGGTTTCCCACTTTTCAGTAGCAGTGACGTGTTAGGTGTGCTTGATGTGCGCCCCTGTAAAACTGAGCAGATCCCCTGGCCGAGCTCCAGCCCTTTCTGTATTGGTTTGCAGAATGATAGGAAAAGATTCCCGGGTTTGACATTTCTGTAAAAAACACACAGTTCTAAAAGTTTCTAAAGTGGCATGAACTCCAAGTGAGAAATGAAAACGTGGCAGTGACCCACCCAGAGCTCGCAAGCTGAGTGTCTGCCACTTGTCCTGCTGGGTTTGAATGAGAAACAAGCAACACGTTGTGCAGGATTGACTGACTTCCAGTACCTCACTGGTAAGGGTGGCTACAGAGAGCCAAGTTTAATTCCTCTGTGGATGGGGCTGCTGATGGGGAGTAGCCTGCGAACATGTCCTTTAGTGGAGTTGACCTGCTTTGTGAATGGGTTTAGTCTGAAATTGGGTCTGGTGCATGTGCAGTAAAGTAGTTGGCTCAATGTTTTAAAACTGGCTATGAGTGGTGCCATCTAAGCTCAGGCCCAGGCTTCAGATGGAGTTGTGTGGATGTGTACGCTTGGCTCACACTGTGCCAGTTTTGCAGCACCACTTGTGGCTTCAGCTTCGATGTCCCTTGGTCTTGTTGGTGGGTGGAGGCAACTGTTTCCTTAAATGCTGCTGGACCTCCATCAGTACTGACTGGGCCCTTTGTTTTGTTTGCAGGCAGATAGGATCCCTCCATATGGGTTTACATTAAGGCCTGCTTTAATTTTGGTGTATTTTGAAATGATTAATAAACATTATCAAGTTGTGTGTGCAATTTTACTGAGTTCTGTACAGCTGAAGTTATCTATCCTTATGGCTGATGGGCTCAGTCCACTGCTGTGCTCACTGCCCCCTTTTATTTGGCAGGACTGTGCAGTGCCACCAGCGCCTTGATGGTAGAAGATGACAGGAGCAGTTTGGACAAGGAGGGGGGTTAAAAAAAACTGTGATTGTTAATAAAGAATGAGTGGTCTCGGTGTTTGTATTTGGGTGCAGGCAGAGCTGGGGCCACAGGGGGGAGGTGGGCTTTTATGAATTTGTCCCCCTTGGCTGTGAGAGCCAAGTTATAAGTCCAAACAAGATGTGTTTGGGCACAGGAAGGAGAAAGTCGACAACTTGGTACCAAACTTTCACACATATGGCTAGGGTTATAATTGGGCAAAAGTTGAGACTTTATGCAATTACATTGACAACCTTTTATTAAAAGCAAAAATCGAACCAGCAAACACACTAATGTCTTGACTTCTTGGTTCTACTTTCAGCATCGCGCACACACAAAAAATGACTTCAAGCTCTACCACACTGCATAAGCCACAAAACGGAGCCTTTGTCGCCTCTACAAGTTAAAAAGAACAAAAGCCGCAACGTCTTATATCAGAAACACGCGAACGCCAAAACGCAGTAGCGGCACCTCAACAAAAATACAGAAGACAAGCCGCCAGCCCCTAAAAACACCAACCGCCCGTTTAACAAGAGCGGATTCCCATTCTAGAAAAGCCACAAGCCGACACGGCAAACGCACCGTCACTGAACCGCGAAACTCCAAAACTAGCCAAAGAAACGCACAGCGCCTCTAACCTGCGGGGAATCAGAAACGCAAATGCCGTTCAAAAACTCAAAGCGTAGCCGCCCTGACACCGCCGCACTAGCATTGCAAAAAAAGTCAGTCATCCAGATAAAGGCCGACGAAGCTGCTTGGATGAGCAGTGAAACGTATCTACCTAAGAAAGAAGTCCAGTTGCCAAGACTCAACTACCAGATTGCAAAAAAAGCGTCGAACAAAAACTACGAAGCAACCAAACGCTAAAACAAAATTACACAAAAAACGTTCCCCCTGGCGATCTACCGCCTCCACTTAAATACAAGTCAGTCGGCACGGCAAGCCGCTCACTTCGACGCCAAACCCCAATCACGGAAAAGAACAACAAGAGCGAGACGAGCAGCTCCACAGAAAAACTCAAATAAAAAGCCCGAATGCTCGTCGCGTGGCCTTAAGTGCGAAACGCCTCCAGCACACCTGACACAGGTCAGCACTGATTGTCAGAAACGTCATGGGGAAGACACGCCTCCGCAGTGACTAACCAATACAATTCAGAGTCGGAAAGATGAACCCGCCTCTTGTTTAAATAAAGAGGAACCGGTAAACAAACAGCAGCCATCAGCGACGAGCTGTCAAAATCAAATCTGTAAAGACAAAAGACGTCTGAGGCGCAAAAATGTTGGCTTTACCGGGGGTCGCACTGAAAAAGGAAAACGGTAACGTACGACCGAGAGCACCTCCAACTCAATAATACAACAAAATACAACGTCAGCAAGTAACCTGACTGCGTATGCCAACTCGAGAAATCGGCCGTGACCACCTGAAATTCGCAGTCCCGTTATGCTTCCTGATGGATCCAATGGCTCAAAATGAAGAGCCCAGCAGCACACCTCTCTGCACTTCTGGCGAATACCGAAGAGCCGGGGACGCGCCGACGTCATGTGACCCCCAAGTTCAGCACTGACCACGCGCCGCTCTCTTTTCGGACAACGCGGTAGCTCAACGGGAAGCGTCGACGCCACACGGGTCCGGGTGCTATGGGATTGAATCCAGCCCGCGACCCCCGTGCGGAGTCTGCATGTTCCTCCCCGTGGGGTTTCCTTTATTGTCCGGTTCCCTAACATGCGGTTAGGTCGATTGAAGACGCTAAAGTGACCCCCGGTCCCGGGTGTGATCTCAAAAGGGCAAGATCGTACCTTTATTGGCATAAAGCAGGAAGTGACCCGACATCAACACCTGAATCCCAGATTGGGATTAGAAATCCCCCTGAACGGCTTTTTGACAGCTAGCTAGGTGAATCTTAGCAATTAAAACTGGAAATTAATAAGAATAAATAAAACAATGAATGAGTAAGCGAGTGAGTAAATAAAAGGCTTTCGGTGGCATCACACTTACAGTAAGCCTGTGACAGTACATGTACAAAAACAAACTTTAAAAGGTCCTGCTCGGCGACACGCACACACGAATTCAATCAACGACAACACGTACGCCAAGAAAGCCAAAGAGCCACCTGACCGTTGAGGCAGGCTCACAAATTTCAGTTTCCTGCTATTTTAGTGAGCTTCGGTAAATAAAAACAGACAATGCCGGGCTCACCGACCTACTTATCCGCTGCTCGGTGTAGAAAACGGCGTGTGTACCGCAGGTGACGAATACTCGACGCTGATTTCCAAGCACGTCCAATCAGAGCGAAGATAAGGCGTGGCATCAACGCCCCTTTGTCCGAGTATCCAATAGGAGTTAAGAGATCCACAGACAAACCGCAGGATTTCCAAGGTAAAGCCGTGAGCCCGCCTTATGTCAAAAGTGCCGACCGGTTCAGTCATTCTTTGAAATAAACGCTATAAAGTGCGCCTTACCGTCAGACAGACAGAGAAAGCCAATGAGCTCGCACGCCATTGTCACCAGCAGTAATCCTAACAACACAAGACGGGACACACATTCACAGAATACAATTGCGCAGAATGTGGCGTAACTCACGAAGTGGGATCGTGGCTCGGTGGGGAAGGCTGCTGCCTAACATCCCTGGGTGCTGGAGTTCGAATCCTGCAGGGAAGCACGTTAAAACTGGTAGGAAACACCGCTCAGTTCACAGCGCTGCTGCGGAGGGCGAAACAAGGGGGATGTTCAACGTGCGAGCGTCCTTCACCAAAGAACCATTTCGACGGACTCGTATTTAGTTAACGCAGTAGCATCCCAAAAATAATTGGGCAAAATGATATCATTATACCAATATGATACAAATATTCTCTGTCCATTATATAGTGCCTTGCATATCTATCAGTGCCTTTCTTATCGATCATACAAGTGCCTTTATGAGTTATCTATCAGTCTATTTTATAGTGCCTCACTGATCTAGCTATCATTTCATTATATAAAGGCTTTTATACTTGTCCTACCCAACAGTGCCTCTGTTGTAATATTGACTTTTTATAGCTCCTTTCATATCCAGATATCTGCATTGTACCTCAAACAATCTAAAAATCAGCCATGCGTAGGGCATGCAGCAGGTTCATGCTTCTTTATGGTGCCATCTTGTGACCCACTACAACACTTTTAAAAGATCTTTTTTAATTCTAGAAGCACCCACAACGACACCCCGCCATAACAGTACACCTTCAGCTTTGTCCCATTCCAGAACTCACCTGGGATGATTCAAACATGAGCAACGAAAACTGGCCTCACAGAAGACACATAATGAAACTCACCACAGCGGGCTTACATGGGGGCCATGTGCAGCCGAAATTTCACAGGACCCCTTTGGATGTGAACTGTTACTCAGGCCAGGTCCAATGTGGCAGTCTGAAGAGTTCTAGTTAGATCTGGCGAGTCAGGTTCACTTCTGCAGACAGACAGGGCAGGGGGCCACATCAGTGAAGAGCCGGTGGGAGTTCAGAGGGCACATTCGTACTCACCAGGTGACCAGTGGGCTTGTGTTATGAGAACTCAACAGGAGACCCCCCTCTGTGTTTTGGTGGCTTCCAAAATGTTCTGAGAAAACAGTGAATGCCTTGCGAAGTTCCAGACCCTTATCTACAACGCTAAGGTACCTCTGCCAGTATACAGTGGTCTTCATCCCCATGAAATAAAGCAAGACCACAGAGACTCAATTCCTTACCCAAAAGCAGATGAAAAATAAAAAAGTAACCTTACATAAAATGGCTGC
This sequence comes from Polypterus bichir lapradei, assembly GCA_026402145.1. Classification (NCBI taxonomy): domain Eukaryota; kingdom Metazoa; phylum Chordata; class Cladistia; order Polypteriformes; family Polypteridae; genus Polypterus; species Polypterus bichir. Next base: position 13,472,399 of record JANRMT010062798.1, read on the forward strand.
TACAATTTGATGATTTTTGAATTTTGTGTACAGTAAGCTTTGCTACTTTCCGTTTGTTTAAGAGGACAGGCCATGATGAATAAACAGCCCACGTCTTGAGAAGGCCAGGGTGCTTTTGATGTACGACAGACACAAAGACAAAGGGGATCTGATGGCCATGTCTGATCAGTGACCTTTTCCAAATCTCCAGAAGGCCTCGAGAATGCGTGGGCACCCGCCCTGACATAAATGACACTGCCACCCTCGTCTGTATCAGCATAGGACAGTTTTATTTAAAAGATCTGTTGCTGGAAGGAGACAAGTCCAAGACCACCTAAGCCAAAGCTTACAATGCCCTGTTTATTTAGTGAAGAATGTTCCTCTTGAGCCACAGCAGAATTTAAATACATGATGCAACATTTGTACAGAAAACACAATCCAAAGCACACTACATACGGTACAAAGAAGAGCCGGACAGTCCCACCTGCATTGGCTGACGCTGTCATCAGACTTGGGTGGTCCTAACTGTTCTGAGAAGAAGGATTTCTGCTAATCAGCTGTTAAAAACAAACAGCCCGACCCCCAGCAAATCAAACAACTGCATCCCTTTCTCGTCCAGTGTTCGAAGTTCTGTTTAAATGGTCTCTTTTTAATGGCCAGACGTGGCACATTCCAGTTTGTATTCCAAACCGAAGAACTCAGGGAGAGAAGACACTTCATGTCATCTTTTTATATTTGCTATTATTTACACACAGGCTAGGGGGGTCTTTTGAGATGCATATCCATTATGGCAGAGTTTCTCAACCTTTCTGGTCTCGTGACACCAGTGTCTTTGCAGCCCACCAATGGAAGGCCTCCCTTACCTAATCAAATGCGATTGTCAGAGGGGTGGGTTCCCCCTTAATGAGTCAAATGCAGTCATCAGAGTGGGGAAGTACCGAGGCCAACCCACCACAGCCCACTCCACAACCAAACATGACCCTCACGGTGGTTGAGAAACGCTGCATTATGAGATGTTGCAATTAAAAATGACAACACGCTTAACTCCATGTTTGATTAACCCCAAATCTGAAAGCCAGCGGCCTTAGGTGTGGATGAAGCCTGCACTCTTTCGTCCTTCGCCTCACTCCTCTTCCATCCATGTTGTTCTCATTGGGACGTTCTTGACCATCTCCTGTATCACAGCAATGGCGCACTTTTCATAAACCAGTTTCAAATGGAATCCTTGTCATACAAAGCTGAAGGCTGACATACAAAGGTCTTGCAAGGAACAACAGTTCTGCTAGAAAGAAGCAGCCGCATCAATGAATGTTTACATCAAATTTAGAGACCCTGAATTTTTGTCTTTACACTGCTTACAAAAAATAAAAAATCGAATTAGGTAACTGCTACAGGTGTCATGAAGGACGAGCGGCAGACAACTGCGTCCCAAAACCAAACTGAGCACTGAGCTCACCTGCAGTAGCCAGTGACCGAGACCTCCTGCAAACACGCTGGCGAATCCAAAAGTAAAGGGAATGATGCGGTAACCGCGGAAACGGACTGAAGATGGCGCTGGACAACACATTCACAATGGCTTATGGGTAGTCTGAGCAGGCACAGCGCAGCGCTCTGCCGTTTCTCTAGTCAAAGCCAGGGTCAACTGAACAGGGATGGTCCACCGTCGCACCATAGTGAGATTTCATTGGGCGGAAGGTGTGAAACCTGAAGTAAGCAGAACTCGACAAAAAGGTTCTAATTGGGCAGAACGGTCTGAAGCAGGACAAACAAGTGTAACTGACAAAGCTTGAGCTGATGGATCATCAGCATCGCACACTCAATCTCTCATGGACTTGGTGAATGCCTTCATCACAGAAGACCACCAACATAGCACAGTGTCTGCTGTTGCTGCGTATTTGGATATCAGCTATGGATCTGCACCCGCCATAGTGCAGGATGACTTGGGGTACCAGAACGTTTGGTTAAGATGGGTACTCAAACAGTTTGCTGATCTGCACATGGAGGTTGCGACCCAATTCCTAAATCATGAAGAAGAGTCGAGTATTTTGAAGAAGAAAGTCACTGGAGATGAGACAGGGGTCCATCACTGGGAGCCGGAGAGCAAGAGGCAAAGGAATGCAGTGGAAACATCCATCTTCACCAGTAAAGGAGAAATTCAAACAACAGCCCTCCACCAGGAAAATCATGGCCACCTTCTTTAGGGACATGCAGGTTAATTTTCAGAGTGTGCTGTGTTTAGAGAGAAACTGAAATCTGCAATTCACAGCAACATAGGAGGAATGCTGCACCACAACATTCCCACGTCCTCATGCAGCGACCGCAACGGTGGAGGAGTGTGCGATGGTCACCCTTTTGGCCCACAGAGAGGCCAGGCATGGTCGCAGGTTCACCTCGGATGACGAGGTTGTGAGTAACTGAAAAGCTTCATCTCCCAAGGAATGAAGAAGTCAGTGGAATGATACGAGAAGAGTGTGGACCTGCAGGCAGACCATGTGGAGAAGTGGTGGGACAGTCATGTGCTTCTGCTCACAGTCACTGGTGCTAATTGTTAAGTTGCCTTTACTTTTGGATTCTCTCTCGTAGGATTACTATAAATTATAAATATATTTGTTACCTTTGTAATATATTATTAAACACAAGCTCCCGTTTTGTACATCTGAAGGCTTCCACACGTATCACCCACAATATAACAGAATGAAGGTTCACTAAACTCACGGCTGGACTCGTTTCCTGTCTCAGGCACTTTTTTAATGAAGTTTGCTCAGCTGCACTGTTGTCACCTTTTGTTTTTTGTGATACTTGACCTTTAGGTGTGGAGACCTTCTTTTAAGAAGCAGCCTTCCTGCTGTTTGCTGCCCACTGGTTGTTGATTGACAGTGAAAACAGGGGTCTTACGTACCTTGCCTGCAGGTAGATATTCTGAAAAGTGTACAATGAGGGCACCAGCTCTGTGGATGTGGACCAGAGGAGTCCTGCTGTTGTCTGATATGTTTGCTGACACACAAAAGATTGTGCCACATGTCAATCAAACCTGTAAATGGAGCAGTGGTGGCCTTTCACTTGCACCTGGAGACGTTTTTTTGGGTGCTTTGCCAGGACCCCCCTCCATGCAAGTCCCCACTCTCCCTGCAGAGATGTATAAGGAGACTCGCTTTGGAATTATAAATGTCGTCAAAACCAAACAAAATAAAAGGTCTGCACTGAAGGCATCTGTTACTGGCCCATAATCCCCCTCCCACTGGATGACTGCACCCAGGTCTCCCACTCACGGTTTACTGGAATGCCATTGGAGGCACATAGTGTCTAAGTGAAGGAATCAAGTTGGCTTTGTGGCGGCGGCTCCTCACTAGACCCTCTCACTTGTCTCAGCCTGCTCTTCTGGATGTTTACTGCCATCTTCCGCATGCTTCCGAGATCTCGGAGAAGGTCTGGAACAGCTGGCACAGCAGAAACTGGAATAATATTCATTGTTGCAGAGCTTGGCATAGACGATCAAGTCACAGTTGGCGAGGTCAGGCTGGTCTATGCAAAAGTGATTGCTGACTGAGGACGGCAGCACTGCAAAGACAAAATGAAGCAGATGTGTGCAAAGACTGCAAAACTACGTGAAGCTGAATGACTTGTAATGTGGCTGGGTGTGCAGTGGACCTACCTGAGGCAACCACTCGAGTCACTGACGAGAATCTGGGGAGCCCCACACACGAGAACAACAAGCGTCGGTAGATCCTTCACCAGTCAGCTTTCTCCCATTTTTTACAGTTATGCCAGTAAATGTTCTCTTCTACTACAAAATGACCATTATGTGCCACCTTAATGTTTACACGGCACCGCCTTGAAATGCGTAAGCGATTTGAATACAGTCATATGAAAAAGTTTGGGAGCCCCTCTCAGCCTGCATAATAATTTACTCTACTTTCAACAAAAACAGATAACAGTGGTATGTCTTTCATTTCCTAGGACCATCTGAGTACTGGGGTGTTTTCTGAACAAAGATTTTTAGTGAAGCAGTATTTAGTTGTATGAAATTAAATCAAATGTGAAAAACTGGCTATGCAAAAATCTGGGTCCCCTTGTAATTGTGCTGATTTGAATGCCTGTAACTGCTCAATACTGATTACTTGCAACACCAAATTGGTTGGATTATCCCATTAAGTCTTGAACTTCATAGACAGGTGTGTCCAATCATGAGAAAAGGTATTTAAGGTGGTCAATTGCAAATTGTGCTTTCCTTTGACTCTCCTCTGAAGAGTGACAGCATGGGATCCTCAAAGCAACTCTCAAAAGATCTGAAGACAAAGATTGTTCAGTCTCATGGTTTAGGGCAGTGGTGGCGAACCTATGGCACGCGTGCCAAAGGGGGCACTCAGAGCCCTCTTTGTGGGCACGCGCGCCTTCAACCCAGCACAGAGTTCGTTACTATAAAGCCAGAGGGATGCGGGACCGGACTGCTCCCCTCCCAGCTCCCCCTGCGCCGGAGGACTTTTATCACATCACCCTCCCCTCTGCCCAGCAGCCCAATGGGAGCGCTTCCACTCTCTCCTGTCTGGGGTAAGGCGGGCAGCTCACATGCGGCGTGAGGGTGCGGCACGGACTGCAGCCTGTTGAGTCTGTGATTCCAGTGGTGGGGTTGGAGGGGATGTGGTATAGCGGGTCCACAGCTCAAAATTGAAAAGGTCAGTTTTAATAGATAATCGCCGCACTCGCGGCTTAAAGGGGGTTATGGTAGAGTGGCCGGAGCGGTTTCCGGGAGCTTTGTGATGCGGGCGGTCCTCACTTAAGCGCACAGGTGAGGAGTCGTCCCAATCTGTAATTGTTGCCGGGAGATGCTAATCGCCACACCTGATCCACGACCCCGTAATATAGAAGAGAAACGTGAGGTGGATGGAAAGGGGATAAAGAAAGAGAGAGAGAGAGAGAGAGCGCGCACACGGGAAAGGGAATGGAAATGGAAACGGGGGTTAATGGGAAAGACCTGCGTGAAACACTTGAGAAGATAGAAGGGATGACAAAGGACAGCACAGTTACTTCTGAAAATGGAATCCTTAAAGTGTGGAATTCTCTGCCAAATAATTTTAAGTCAATGAGGGCACTTGGGATTGCTTTCCTTACTTTGTTTGGAACATCTTATGGTTGTGAGCAGCTGTTTTCATGCTTTGAATTATATCGGCGTTTCTCAACCTTTAAGTACTTGCGACCCAAGTTTTCATAACAGTTTTAAATGCGGCCCCCCAAACGTTTTTTTGAAACCCTAATAAAATGTATTCCTATATTTTTTGCTGCCAATACAGCGCTACAAGTTTAAAATTTCCCTATGAATACCGAACTTACGCCACATATGGCAACATTCGTGCCCCCTTTTTTGTTACTTTGCGCGGCCCACAGTTTGAGAACCGCTGAATTCTATCAAATCTGACACCAGAAACAGACTAACAGATGACCTGAGTGCTGCATGTGTTGCTCTCAAACTTACAAAGTGTGAGCCAAGGTTAGACAAATTATCAGCATGCATACAACAGCAAAAATCACATTAATTGTTCAAAACCATACCGAATGCAGACTTTTACCTTTCAATAAAAAGTTGTTTGTATCATTGAAAGCTCTGTTATTATGTTTTTCTTTTTAAGACAAAAGATGTTAATGTATGAGTTGTTTTCAGGTTAAACCTGTCAGTATTCAGGTTAAATTGCCGTGTTGGCACTTTGTGATAAATAAGTGAGTTTTAGGTTGCAGTTTGGGCACTCGGTTTCTAAAAGGTTCGCCATCACTGGTTTAGGGGAAGGCTACAAAAAGCTGTCTCGGAGGTTTAAACTGTCAGTTTCAACTGTAAAGAATGTAATCGGGAAATGGAAGGCCTCAGGCACAGTTGCTGTTAAACCTCAGGTCTGGCAGGCCAAGAAAAATACAGGAGCAGCATATGCACAGGATTGTGGGAATTTTACAGGCAACCCACAGATCACCTCCAAAGACCTGCAAGAACATCTTGCTGCAGATGGCGTATCTGTACATCGTTCTACAATTCAGTAACATCTGTATGGCAGGGTGATGAGAAAGAAGCCCTTTCTGCACTCACGCCACAGAGTCGCTTGTTGTATGCAAATGCTCATGTAGACAACTCAGATTAATTTTGGAACAAAGTGCTTTGGACTGATGAGACAAAAATTGAGTTATTTGGTGTCACACAAGCGTGTTTAGGAGACAACTAAAGGGCTTGAATGAATGTAATTCCACACCGGGCCAGGGGGTGGCGAAGTGTACTAATTCTCTCTCTCATTTCCTTGCAGACCATTCTCGGGAAATCCCGCCTGTTTCTGGTTCAACCAGCGATGTCACTTGCGGTTCCGGACCTGATGATATCACTTCCCTTACTGGCCTATAAAACCGTCATCTTGCCTTCAGTATATTAGTTCTGTTTTGGACTCAATTGTGTGAACATGTCTGTTCATAATAAGCATTTTTGCAGCCAGGAAATATTATATGGGTGGCTGCCCCAAACCTTTGTAGTGTCTTTGTGTCATTCTTGTGACAGTGCCGTAGCCCCACGGGGAACAAGGCCCTGGAACAAAACAGGGCTTCCCCAGACTAGCAGGTGAGGATCCTGCAGGTGTGGAAGCTGGATCCTGAGCAATCCACCCAAGATCAAGGCTGATGCTCTTTGGGAAATGGTGGCAGGATGGTTAAGGCCCACTGAGTGCTCCACCTTCCAATTAGTAAAAAAGGTAGCCTGCTTCCTATAATGAGCAACCTTCCCGTCCATTTCATCCAGTCGGTCTGGGGAGAATTTACCTCTATGGACGAGCTCATCAAGCTCGTGGAAACAGCTAGGACGGCCTCGCAATTTGGGTGAGCAGAACGATCCTTTAGCCGATGCTACAGAGATTACGTCCCTCCTAATATGCCCCCTCAGCATAAACCGGAGTTTATGAAACACCTGCAGCACATCCGAGCAGTATTATGGACGCTAGCTGAGGCCGGTCTTCGGATCAATCCAAAAAAATGCTTTTTTGGGTTGGAAAAAGCCAAATATTTGGGCTACCTAGTGGGTCATGGAACTGTGAAGCCACAGTGGTGTAAAATAGATGCCACTTTGAAATGGCCCCGTGTGCAAACTAAGCAGCATGTCCAAGCATTTCTCGGTTTAGCTGGATACTACCGCCGGTTTGTACCACACTTTTCGGAGAGAGTTGCGCCCTTGAGTGATTTATCAAAGAAGAGGGCTCCCATCATTGTGGTATGGACCGATACGACGGAAGCTGCATTCAGTGACTTGAAAAGGGCCCTGATGTCAGCACCTGTTTTGAAAGCACCTGACTTTTTTTCGCTTTCTTTTATCCTCCAGACGCCGTTTCGGACTCATGGCCTAGGAACAGTGCTGTGCCAAAGCATCGATGGTGCTGAACACCCCGTCATGTTTCTGAGCCGGAAACTGCTGGATTGGGAGACCAGGTATGCGGCAGTGGAGGGAGAGGCGCTTGCGATCAAGTGGGCAATTACACAGTTGAGGTAATACCTCCTGGGTCGGGAGTTTACACTTGTCACGGACCATACACCTTTACAGTGGACGGCCCTGCATAAGGTCCAACCCTCGAGTCACTAGGTGGTTCCTTGATCTGCAATCTTATAAGTTCTCACTCGTCCATCAGAAGGGCTCACTCCATTACCAACGCCGATTCCCCCTCTCACGTTCATGACCTCTCAGTGCAGATCGCCCGGCCCGACGGCTCTGAGCCGGGGGTTTGTCCCATAATACTCACATGTTTAGGAGACAAGGATCAAGTGGGTGACATGTGCTTTGTGCTGACGTGTGCTTTGCAAATGCTAGAGGCTGTTGAGAGTTTTTGGTGTGTTCTGTGGTGTGAGATTTAAATAAAAAATAAAAAAAAAAAACACATTTTGCTCTTAAAAACTTGGGTTTTGGTTGCCAATAAGGAACAGTGTGGGAATTTTTGAAGCTTTTTTCCCTTTAGAAAGGTTTTTTTTGCTTTTTTTTTTGCCAGCACAAGAGCAAAAGTAGTTGGGTATTTGGAGGTGCACTTGGAAAAGTTACTTGTACTTGTACCTGTTCTTCTCTGTATTGAACTAGCAAAGAGGAGGCAGAGTAGAAAGCAGCAGTAACTGATATCGGCTTTTGTAAGCAAATAACTGCATCGTCGTAACAGCAATTCCTTAGTTTAAAGGAAAAGAAAAAAAGGCCGTGGCAGACTTCAAAACAGTAAAAGGGGAGGCTCAGCAGTGCACAGGTAAGCAGCCAGCGTTAAGACGCCGATCAGGCACAAGGTAGTAAAGTTTTATTTATTTGTTTATTTTAAATTAAACTGTCCTTAGCGGTCCAGAGGTAGAACAGTTAAGTGGGCGACAGCCTATTGGTTCATTAATATGGGGGAATACAAACAGTGCTGTGGAGAGCTTATAAGTAAGAGGAGCGCAAAGTTAGGAGAAGAGACAGAGAAAAGTAAAGTTAACCTCATAGAAAGACAAATAGCAGGCAGCTGAGAGGGAGAACAGTACAGGAGCTAAGGGGACAGAAGGTGTAAAATATCTGTAGCAGATCTTAGTGGTACCATTGAAGTTAAATCATTTAATTTTAAGAAAAGAAAAAAAAAATTAAGGCAGTTTTACTAATCCTTAATCAAATTTTTTATAATGAAGCCAGTGCAATGCAAGTCCTGTTGGATGTTGGACTTTTTAGATGATGGTTTGGAAGAGCCAGTTGTCTATGAGGGCTACATCTGCAAGAGATGCCAGCTGATCCAGCACCTCGAGCTCAGGGTTGCTGAACTGGAGGAGGAGTTGACTGACCTGCGTTGTAATAGAGAATTGGCGGACTTGGCCCAGGTGTCCTTTAGAGAGATAGTGTGCACCCCTAAGGTGGCGCAGGAGGAGATTCCAGACCAGACAGATAGGAATAGGTGGGTCACGGTCACAAGGCGTAAGGTAAAGGGCGCACACTATCCGGGGGCATCAACCCCAGAAATAGAAGAGTCAACCCGTTATGATGTCCTTGTGGAGCTGGATGGTGTCTCTGATAATTCTGAGGTGGTAGGCAGGGATGAGGAGCCCCAACGGACAACCTCAAAACCAGTTCCCATAAAAAGAGATGTAGTGATAGTTGGGGACTCAGTCATTAGGGGGATTGAAGTGCAGGTGTGCTCCAGAAAGAGAGAGTCTTGCACGGTGTGTTGCCTTCCGGGAGCACAGGTGGGAGACCTACCTGGAAGGGTGGATAGGCTCTTGGCCAGAGCAGGGGTGGATCCAGTTGTTATTGTCCATGTTGGAACAAATGACATACATAAGGGTAGTCTGTCAGTTCTGCGATCCAAATTCAAAGAGTTAGGTGCCAAGCTGAGGAGCAGAAAAGACAAGGTAGTTTTCTATGAAGTTCTGCCTGTGCCACACGCCAGTCCAGGTAAGATTGAGGAGATTAGAAGGCTTAATGCGTGGCTCAAATCTTGGTGCAGGGTAGAAAGGTTTAGGTTTATGGGGCATTGGCACTCCTTTTGGAACAGATGAGACCTGTTCCGCCGTGACGGGTTACATCTGAACTGGAGGGGCACCAATGTATTGGGGAGGCGTATGTGTAGGCTAGTCGAGGATTGTTTAAACTAGGGAAATGGGGAGGCAGGGAGTTTAGGACAGGCCAGGTTTAGATCTCTGAATGGAGGGACATACAATGGTGTAGAAATAAAAATGCATAGTAATGTAAATTCTAAGCAAACATTTAAATGTAGAAGGAGTAGCACATTAAAAATAGCTTGCCTTAATACTAGAAGTATCAAAAATAAGGTAAGTGAGTTGGAGTTGTATGTAGCAGAGCATAATTATGATATTATAGCAATAACAGAAACCTGGCTAAATAACAAAGATGGAGATGAGTTTAACATAGAGGGATACACATTTTTTAGGAAGGATAGACAGAACAGAAAAGGAGGTGGGGTTGCTGTTTATGCCAAACAGAATTTAAACATAAGTCCTCTTCAGTTGGATGATGAGCCCCATCTTAGTGAGGACATGTGGCTTTGCCTGGAAAATATTAGGGAAAGAGGTCTTATTTTAGGAGTGTGTTATAGACCATCCAATGTAGACAGTAATTTCAACAGACATCTTTTTAGTAATATCAAAAAGGCAAGTTTACTGGGAGATATTATAGTCATGGGGGACTTTAATTATCCAAATATTAACTGGGATAACCTTACAGATGGAGGAGTACAAGAGCAGGAGTTTTTAGAAGTAATCAGTGACTGTTTTTTAACACAGCATGTTAAAGTACCAACATGGGGTGAAGCCTGTCTGGATTTAGTATTTTGTAATAATCAGGATAGAATTGAGGGTGTAGAGGTGATTGAACCACTAGGGTCAAGTGACCATAATGTAATACAATTCTCAGTATTTTGTAAGAGTGCAGATGCAAAGACTAAAATTGTTAAGTTGAACTTTGGTAGGGTAATTTTGAACAAAAGCGACAAAGTCTAAGTAGGATAGACTGGGATAAGCTTTTAAGTGTGGAGACAGTTGAGGAGCAGTGGAACAGGTTTAAAAATGTTTTACATGTAATGCAGGACAGATACATACCTAAATTTGGAAGTAATAGGAAACTAAAAAAAACTCCACGGTGGATTAATAAAGATTTAAAAAAAGAAGTTGCAAAGGAAAAAAACTGCTGTATAAGGCATATAAGACTAATGACTGCAAAGTGAATCGTAGCGCGTATGAGAACATGAGGGCAACCATTAAGAAGGATATTAGGGTGACTAAAAGACGGTTGGAGAGAAATATAGCAGATAAGGCGAAAGAAGACCCCAAGAGATTCTTTCAGTATTTTAGTAGTAAAAGAACAGTCAAGGAGGAGGTCAAGTTCATCAGGAATAGTAAAGGGGAATTAAAAGATACAGACAATGAAATAGCGGATGCCCTAAACTTACATTTTTCTGAGGTGTTCACAAGTAAGCAAGTGGATAACCTCCCAGAGGTAAATGCAACTACTAAAGAGGTACTGAGGGATTTGGAAATTGTAGAGGGAGAAGTGCTGCTCAGATTAAATAAAATGAAATTAAACAAATCACCAGGACCAGATAATATTTACCCTGCACACTGGAGAGATTCTGAAGGACTGGAAAATGGCAAATATCATCCCATTATATAAAAAGGGTGACAGGGCAGATCCAAGCAACTATAGGCCAGTAAGCTTAACATGCATCACAGGAAAATTAATGGAAGGAATTATTAAGGATAAGATTGAGCAACACATGGCAAGGACAGGAGTTATTCTGACCAGTCAGCATGGGTTCAGAAGAGGGAGGTCGTGTTTTACTAACAGGCTGGAATTCTATGAGGAGGCAACAAAAGCATACGATCAAAGTGGAGCATATGATATTATTTATCTGGACTTTCAGAAAGCATTTGATAAGGTGCCACATGAGAGGTTGGGCATCAAGTTAAAAGAAGTCGGAGTTCAGGGTGATGTTTTTAGATGGGTGCAGAACTGGCTCAAACACAGGAAACAGAGGATGATGGTGCGAGGAACCTCATCAGAACTGGCCGATGTTAAAAGTGGTGTTCAGCAGGGCTCAGTGCTAGGGCTGCTGCTATTTTTAATATATAAATGATTTAGATAGGAATATAAGTAACAAGCTGGTTAAGTTTGCAGATGATACCAAGATAGGTGGATTAGCAGATAATTTGGAATCCATTATCTCATTACAGAAGGACTTGGATAGCATACAGGCTTGGGCAGATCTGCGGTAGATTAAATTTAATGTCAGTAAATGTAAAGTATTACACATAGGAAGTAAAGATGTTAGGTTTGAATACACAATGGGCAGTCGGAAAATCAAGAGTACACCATATGAGAAGGATTTAGGAGTCATAGTGGACTCTAAGGTATCGGCTTCCCGACAGTGTTCAGAAGCCATTAAGAAGGCTAACAGAATGTCAGGTTATATAGCGCCCTGATGTGTGGAGTACAAGTCCAAGGAGGTTCTGCTCAACCTTTATAATGCATTGGTGAGGCCTCATCTGGAGTACTGTGTGCAGTTTTGGTCTATCAGGCTACAAAAAGGACATAGCAGCGCTAGAAAAGGTCCAGAGAAGAGCGACTAGGCTGATTCCAGGGCTACAGGGGATGAATTATGAGGAAAGATTAAAAGAGCTGAGCCTTTACAGTTTAAGCAAAAGAAGATTAAGAGGAGACATGGCTGAAGTGTTTAAAATTATGAAGGGAATTAGTACAGTTGATCGAGACTGTTATTTTAAAATGAGTTCATCAAGAACACAGGGACACAGTTGGAAACTTGATAAGAGTACATTTAGCACAAACATCTTTCTTTACAGAAAGAAGACAGACTCTTGGAATAAGCTACCAAGTAGTGTTGTAGACAGTAAAACTTTAGGGACTTTCAAAACTCAACTTCATGTTTTTTTGGAAGAAATAAGTGGATAGGACTGGCGAGCTTTGTTGGGCTGAATGGCCTGTACTCGTCTAGAGTGTTCTAATGTTGTAATGTTCTAACTAAAGGGCTTGAATAAATGTAATTCTACACCGGGCCAGGGGATGGCGAAGTGTACTAACTCTTTCTCTCTCTTAATCCCTTGCAGACCATTCTCAGGAAATCCTGCCTCTTTCTGGGGCAGCCAGCAACGTCACTTCCTGTTCCAGACCTGATGACATCACTTCCCTTACTGGCCTATAAAACCGCCATCTTGCCTTCAGTATATTAGTTCTGTTTTGGACTCAATTGTGTGAACATGTCTGTTTGTGATAAGCACTTTTACAGCCAGGAAATATTATACGGGTGGCTGCCCCAAACCTTCGCAATGTCTTTGTGTCATTCTTGTGACATTGGTCATAACAAAAAGAGCTTTGCATGGCGGGAGAAGAACATCGCATTCCAAGAAAAACACCTGCTACCTACTGTCATATTTGGTGGAGGTTCCATCATGCTGTGGGGCTGTGTGGCTAGTTCAGGGACTGGGGCCCTTGTTAAAGTTGAGGGTCGGATAAATTCAACCCAATATCAACAAATTCTTCAGGATAATATTCAAGCATCAGTCACAAAGTTGAAGTTACGCTGGAGTTGGATATTCCAACAAGACAATGACCCAAAACACAGTTCAAATCTACAAAGGCATTCATGCAAAGGGAGACGTACAATGTTCTGGAATGGCCGTCACAGTCCCCTGACTTGAATATCTTCGAAAATCTATGTGATGATTTGAAGCAGGCTGTCCATGCTCGGCAGCCATCAAATTTAACTGAACTGGAGAGATTGTGTATGGAAGAATGGTCAAAAATACCTCCATCCAGAATCCAGTCACTCATCGAAGGCTATAGGAGGCGTCTAGAGGATGTTATATTTGCAAAAGGAGGCTAAACTAAGTATTGATGTCATATCTCTGTTGGGAGGCCCAAATTTATGCACCTGTCTAATTTTGTTATGATGCATATTGCATATTTTCTGTTAATCCAATAAACTTAATGTCACTGCTGAATACTACTGTTTCCATAAGGCATGTCATATATTAAAGTTGCTACTTTGAAAGCTCAGCCAATGATAAACAAAAATACAAAGAGGGGTTCCCAAACTTTTTCATATGACTGTAACTCACAGCCCCAACATATAGGAAGACCTTGAGCTTCACAAATGTGCTTCAAGATCTGCAGCCACCAAGCTGTTGTGATCTGCTAAACATCACACATGGGTATAAACTGGCACATTACATCATTCTCAACCGAGAGGTAAACCCACTGATTCGAAGAACACCATCTCTAAGGTGCTCACCATGAGCCCAGGTGTTGAAGTGTTGAAGTCATCGCAGCTTAATCCCCCATTTCACATGCAGGCTTTAGCAAGTTATTGGATGACCCCACTCATCATCTTCTCAAGCTAGAACGAGGTGACGGTGGGAGTCAATCTAAAGCTAACGCAAGTTAAACTGGCATTGCAGGAAAGACGTCAAAAGGGTCACATGACTGCTGCTTCTGACACTGGTTTTTGGATGTACGTGGAGATGAACACGAGTTTAACAACACTTATTAGATACGTGTGGCTACTTTGCATTTCAGAGCTTTCGGATTTTATTTCTTGTGCGGCAATCAATGAGAAAGGGAGTGCAATCTTGGAATAAAACTTGAATTCAAGATTGTGAGGTGGCACACTTAGTGCTTAAGGTCTAATTAAGCTGAAGTAAATAAAAAACAAACCCACAATACTCCACTTTTCCTTACACTAGTATCGAACGTGAGTTATGTCAAACAAGACTTCAAATCACTCTAATCCCAGCAATGGATGGCTTGAGACAAGATGGGTGCTGTGAACAGGGGGCCATTGGGTTACCCAGTGGTGTGTGTGTGGATCCCAATGCCCCAGTGCAGCGAGGGGAACGCTGTGCTCTAAAAATGGGGTTGTCCTTTGGATGAGACGTAAAATTAAAGATGCCTGGGAGTCCTTCATAAAGACAAAGGTGTATCCCAATGTCCAGGCTAAACTGCCCACCGTGGCCTAAACATTCTGGTCCCCTAATCATCCCCTGTCTCTGTCACCCTTTCACCACCTAATAGTGCATGTGACTGACACAAACATGTCTGCCATCACATCATCCCTCACTATAAAAAAGTGAACGAGAAAAGCACTATACAAATGGAAAGAATTATGAATATTATTGACAATCTGAGCTGATGTTACCTTGCTGCGATGGCTTCATGACCTTGATCTCCGCACTGGCACTGACAGAATAGGACCCCGTGTAGGCATTGCAGGTATAGGCGCCCTCGTCAGCAGGCTTCACGTTATTCAGAATTAGGCTTCCATCCGAGGACACCAGCACGTGCCTTCCATCGGGTCTCACGGGGGCGCCATTCCTGGAAAGCAGAAATGAGAGCTGCCTGAGCAATCAACATTAAAAGCTTCATGCGTTTTTAAAGCTTTTTGAAAAAGAACTGAAATGCAAACAAGAACTGAACTCTATAACATAAAAAACAGCAGAGTTTGGAAGGGCAGCCCTACAAGGTCTGGAGGCAGAAATGTCACTGTCACTCACCAAACACACCCTGCTATGTCACACATTAACTGCACCATACAATGTAAGCAGAGAAACAGTGAAACCGCAAAACTGCCTGGAATCGGGCAGAATATGGCTGTGGATGTTTTCCACAAGAACCACACATCTGTGCAGTGGCCTACTTGAAATTCAACACGACTATAGCACCTGAATTGCAGAAAATGGGGAAACAGAAACATCAACTTTCCTCAATTTACAGACGTTCTGATCCGGGTAAAAAAAACAAATAAGCTGCAAATATAATAAAAACCCTTAAGAAACTACCAAAACGGATGAGTTAAATTAAAAAGATCAATGTATGGGGAAAATAAACATCTGTCCAAAAAACAGAAATTCAGGAGACATACGAGGGATTAGGGACTGAAGCACAGGCACAGAGTGACATGAGCAAAGCAAAGGGAATGCCGGTGACACTGTGCACACTCCGTCATCCCGAGCCACTCACCGAGACCACTGGATGTTGACGTTGTTGCCGGACACCACGCAGGGCAGCTGGGTACTGCTTCCTTCAGACACTTGCACATTGTTTGGAGCGACTGTGATCTTCAGGTCCCCTGAAAAGGAGGGCATACAACAATTCGTACCTGGCATCCCCTTTCTTTACAAGACTCGGTTAGTAGGTGGGCACACAGTACAAAAATTGCAAATATCACAATGTGTTAAATTCATAATGACCTTAGGCAAGACATAAAGTACTTGCTACAAATTAATTTAATACCTCATATTTCTATGCAATAATTATATACTCATAACTTTGAAATAATGGCAGAGAGTCATGGTGAGTAATTAGGACTTTTACGTTAGCAAAGCAACACAATTCAAAATATTGTAGCTCTAACCTAACTTCACGCACATTCCACATTTGTTTGAGGAATGTGGGGACCCACTCTGTCTGAGCAGTTAATCCATAAAAGTAAACTGCCAGATCTCACAAAGTCACGTCTGCATCTGCCCAGTTGTCATTCGCAAATCAGAGAAACACCAGAGGACAAAAGGGACACACCCAGACAGCAGGTGGCAGATCAGTGCTGAGCAGGCCCAGCTCCTCATCTTGAAGAAAAAAAAGTCTGAGAAATAGTGGCAAGCCTTGTGTAGTTAACATTGTTTTAGATTTATAAGAAATATTCAGTGGTGCTGTACAATGGCTGACCCTATGTGCTGTGGTATAGCAGGTCCACAGCTCAGAAAAATGTGACCAATTTTACATAAATGAATAACGAACGCGCTCATGCTGGGGAGTGGAGCAGGTGACAACCATCAATGGAGAAGACTGCTCGTCTCCAGGATGCTGCCAGGAGGTCAGCCGTCTGTACATTGCCTTGCCAGCACATATGGATGGTCTGATTATCTCATTATCAGCCTGGGGTGAGCATGAGGCACCTGCAACTGCTCCCCAGCATATACTGTAACAGGAGACAGAACAAAGAGTAGAAGAGCTGTGAGAGCAGCAGCAGGTGGAGGGGCAGGTCGGGTCAGCCAGCCAGTGTGGGGAAAGGTAGCACCGTCGTTCACCCTGCATAGCAGCAAAGTTTTGGTGCTTTAGGAGTGCATCGTGTCCACTGACTGTCCTTGAGGAACAGGTCCGATCAAGGTGGCGTCCTCCCCAGGGACCTGAGGGACGACTGCAGAAGTGTAAAGGAAGATAGGAGGACAACTGACCCAGAGTGGTCTGGCTGATGCCGCTTGAGGTGGCTAACAGAGAGTTTGGGAGGAGAGGACTGTGGCTGCTAGTGTCTCTGCCAGATGAGTGAGCTATGGCAGAGCTGGGGTGACAAAGAGTGGGTCTAAATTTGCAAGACCTGCTGACTGTGGCATTAGTTTCGGTCTCATTTTACGTCTTGTTTTTATTCCCACCGATTTCCACTGTTTTTTCATTATTGATGAGTTTTAGAAGTAGTGTATTTTAAATTGACACTGTTTTGATCTTTGAGTTGCTGATTAGAAGCACTAGAGCACTTTTTCACCATCCCCTTGCTTGGTGTGTGTTTGTCCTCATCTAGCCAGGCTTATCCTGGTCATGACTATTGGCAGTGTCGGGTTCAAGAGGCTCTCAAAATGGAAGAGGAAGCATGGAGCTGACCCGCACCATCACACGAACTGACCCCCAAAAATCAAAAGGTATATCCACAAGTATTTGCTAAGGCAGGAGTGGCCTGGAATTCAGATGATGACTACAAATGTCCATGTAAAGAAGAAGCAGAAATTCTCATTCAGAATGGAACTTCACAGACAGCTGGGACTCCTAGAGTTGGGTTAAAGTTCTAAACCTCGATTGACAGCAAATAAGGCCTCTGCAGTTGAAAATACTGGTAAGATGACAAACTCTGGTCACATGTGAAGTGAAAGAAAATCGTTGGGTCAGACGAATCGCCGTCAGTAAGCAAGTCCATCCATGGACAACATGCACAGAAGGGGCTTGCAGGTCCAAATCCTTGTTTCCTGCTGCAAACAGCTCTGGTGACTCTGCTAAAATGCCGAGTGAGTTTTCCTAACATGGCCTACATAAAGGTACGTGCCAAGGGATTCTGATTGATCACGTCGTGTGGAAAAATATTTCCATCCTGACCTTTTCCAAGATTACAACACCTTCACAGGGCACAAGTGGTCTACTTCAAAGAACATAACAACAGAGCAGAGCAGATCAATCCATTAGGCGACTTAGGCGGCCGTCCAGGAAATCGTCACCTGCTGGGCACACAGCAGAGCTTCACCGTGGACAACAATGGGGACACTATGGAGGGGCATGTGCTCCAGATACTCAGCGAGTCCCCCCCTCCACGGCCCTTGAAGTTTAATAATACTGAATGTACACTGTGGACACTGAGGGCCACCATATATTGTATGTGACACAAGCAGCGCGCTCTCCGGACCTTTGTGATTACCATCTGCACTATGGACTACAGGTCTGATTTTAGTAATTAGTATTATCTATACTTGTATTTCGAGTGAGAAATGTTTACAGCGTTATTCAATAAATAAACAAATAAAAACACTGAGGGGGACCCTCTAGGGCTCCATTTCCCATTCTTCAAGTGGACACTATGGGAACATTCTAGAACATATTCTGGCACCGTCTTTAAAATATATAAATCTGGAATCTCTCATTAAAGACTGGAGCTTAATTATGTCTATAACTCTATGGGTAACAGCAGCGTTTTTGCTCACCGTGTACTTTGAGTTGCAGCTGCAGGAAGTCTCTCTCCTTTCCACGATAGGCTGAGCAGGAGTATGAGCCGGCATCTTCACTTCTCAACTGACTGATAATCAAGGAGCCATCTGACTGCTGTGTATGTCTGCAGAAGGAAAATCAGGAAAATCCCTTCAATCTGGTGATAAAAGGCGGTCTGAAGGAGGCGCAACTTTGATGCTGCCGCAGCAAGAAGAGGGTCTTCTACTTGGGTAAACTAGACAAAATGACAAGTCCTGGCACCAGAAAAGGAGATGATTGAACAGGCTAAGTATCTCAGATCCAAAATGCCTGGGACCCAAAGTATTCTGGATATTTTTGGATTTTGGAATATTTATATTTGCATAATGAGACATCTTGGAAACACATGTTTGATCAAGTACGTAATGCAGCTAGATCAGCTAAATGACAGCTCAGGTATATAATAATTTATATTACTGAGTCGTCGTTATAATCTGCATTGATGTGACAAACCTCATCAGTGATGACTATGATGTGCAGACGGGATTTTAGCTCCCTTTTAAGAGGACCAATGTTGCATATTTGCACGGAAGAACTTTTTTGTTTTTTTGTCAGTTTATATCGGCTATCAGTTGTCACTTCTCAAGGAACTGGCAGACAAGTCAGGAATATCTCAGCCAAGCTTTACTTCATCAGGTCTGCTGTGCTGGAAGCCATTAAGCGACCAACGAGGAGCTACGTTCAGCGTTTGTCTATAACAGGGGTGAACAATGTCAGTCCTGGAGAGCCACAGTGGCTACAGGTTTTCATTCCAAACCAATTGCTTAAATAGAAACCAATCCTTGCCAATCTCAGACCTTATTTAATTTTATGGCTTGTTAGTCTACAGTGTATGGTTCTTGTATCATAGATTTTTTTTCTTTCAAAGGATATCACCCAAACGATTTGAAGCCTAAAACGGATTATTTTCAGTCTGTCACATTTTCTATTAAGTGTTTTATTAAAATCACACAATGTATGATGAACACACACAGATGTAAATGGAAACAAGCTAGCCATTAAAACAATGAATGCAGCTGTTTAAGACTGAAATAAGCAATTAATGGTGGGGAACCTTAACAAGTGAGACCACTAAAATGAACCATCAAAATGTCACTTGAGCAATAAGCGCGCCTTCAGCAATAATTGACTTCTCATTAAGAAACTGGGTTGGAACAAAAACCTGCAGCCACTGCGGCTCTCCAGGACCGACATTGCCCACCCCTGGTCTATAACATAATCAGAGCACTTTGACTTTTATAAACTGGATTTTTTCTTTGGCATATGCACTTTCCTGTTTTTTGGGATTTCCATATTTTAACACTCAAATCCAAGCAAACTTTTATGAATGAGACCCCTGCTCTGGTGTTGTTTGTTTTGGTGTTATTGTTTCCCGCATCACAGCAGTTCACGAGGGACCGAGAGATCCTTTACCGCATGGCAGTGCCTTCTGGTGCTTGCTGCTTTACTGGAGACCCCAACCCTAGTTGTCGATTGTGTGTCACAGCTTTGTGGCTCTTGTTGCTTCACAGGGGCGCCAGGCCAAAGCTCAGAATGAATAAATCCATTTGGAATCTACACAGACGAGATTAGACCGGAGTCCCCGTAGACTATGATGTTTGCTGATGATAGGAGACCCTGGAGAAATGGAGATTTGCTCTAGAGAGGAGAGGAATGAAGGTCAGTAGAAACAAGATAGAATACATGTGTGTGAATGAGAGGGAGGTCAGTGTAATGGTGAGGATGCAAGGAGTACAGTTGGCGAAGGTGGATGAATTTAAATACTTGGGATCAACAGGACAGAGTGATGGGGATTGTGGAAGAGAGGTGAAAAAGAGAGTGCAGGCAGGTGGAATGGGTGGAGAAGAGTGTCAGGAGTAATTTGTGACAGACGGATATCAGCAAGAGTGAAAGGGAAGGTCTACAGGACGGTAGTGAGACCAACTATGTTATATGGGTTGGAGACAGTGGCACTGACCAAAAAGCAGGAGACAGAGCTGGAGGTGGCAGAGTTAAAGATGCTAAGATTTGCATTGAGTGTGACGAGGATGGACAGGATTAGAAATGAGGACATTAGAGGGTCAGCTCAAGTTGGATGGTTGGGAGACAAAGTCAGAGAGGCGAGATTGCGTTGGTTTAGACATGTGCAGAGGAGAGATGCTGGGTATATTGTGAGATGGATCCTAAGGATAGAGCTGCCAGGGAAGAGGAAAAGAGGAAGGCCTAAGAGAAGGTTTATGGATGTTGTGAGAGAGGGCATGCAGGTGATGGGTGTAACAGAAAGATATGGAAGAAGATGATCCACTGTGGCAGCCCCTAACAGGAGCAGCTGAAAGAAGAAGAAGAAGGAATCTGCACACATGTTGTTCCTATCCGCTCAGCAGAAAAGGCAACATAGGTTGTGTCACATTGGCACTCAAAACGTTTCGGATTTTGGAACATTTTAGAAATTTCAGAACAGGAATATCAACCGGTATTTTTTCAAAATCTTTTGACCCTGGTCTGTTTGATCTGAATGGTTTGGTTAGCATTTCAAATATTGTCATATTCAAAATGTTGGCTCTAAAGGTGTGCTATCACTCACTTTTAAACTGAACAGTGAAATAAGGAATCCAAGCAGAACCCTGATGTTTTCTGTTTTTTTTAATTGGTGTCTGTAAAAACAAGCAATTGTATGGTTATATATTATCATGAAATTTAAAGAAAATAATTATTATATTACAACATGAAGCTGAGTTCCACCTTAGTTACATTCAGAAAGGTACACAGGAGTTGGGTGAAATTTTTGGAGTTCAGCAGCCTACCTGGGAGATGTCAGCAGGTGGCCGTTTTTCTTCCATTCGACAATAACATCAGAAGAGGAGGGGATCTTACAAGCCAGCTTCACTGTCTGGCCGGGTCTTCCTGCCACCGTCGATGGGCCCGACTTATCAATGATCAGCCTATAATAGAAATTCAGGATGTGACTCACAGTTTAACGTTTTTAAAGAGAACCCTTTAAAGCTTCCCAGCTGCTTTAGAAACACAACAGGAGACCATCAAGAACAACATGGTAGTCTGATTTCACGTTTTTTTTTAAGACTTCACCATTTTTACACATAAACAAACAAGTTTCCTTAGCAGTCAATGCTCATCATTTCAGTAACGTAATTCTGAAAGCATAAAGAAACAAATAAAATAAGCTGGTATTCTGTACGGTAAATTATTCTAAGATCACATAAGCTTTTTCTGTTATTCACACATTTTCCAAAATCAACCTTAGATGGTAAGTCATCCACATAAGGAGTATACCCAGAAACACGAGAGACACGTGCCAGAAACTGGACTGCTGGGAGCCCCCCACATAAAGAGATGAGATAGTGGGCCCAGCCTGGGCCACAGCAAGGGAAGAAGGCTGGACGCTTATTTCATTTTTAATTAAATGAAATTGAATGTTGTGCCATAAGTTGATGGTGAGTGATGAATGAACACTGCAGAGCTGGCTTTAGCGTGAGTGTGGCAAAATTGCAAAAACTTCACCAAATTCACTGAAATGCATTCAAGTCAATGGGGAAGAAGACAGTGAACAAGTTTTGAGAGGTCTATCATGGTGCAGTGGTCAATCAAGTGTCCCTGAAGGACTAGTAAAGCATCTGCCAATTACTGTGGCCAAAAATAAGACCGTAGCTATGAGGTTGAAGTGCTTACCGCTGCACAATGAACAAAGCAGATGGAACAGCAGCCACAAACAACACACAGCAACTGGCCAAAAGAATAGCAATAAGTAGGAAATAAAATACAAAAATGTTAAATAAATATAAATAAAAATAAATATAAATAAAATCTTGGGGGCAGTAACTGGCCATGCCACACAGCTTTATTTGATGTCACTCTTGCAAAAGCCACATGACGAGGTGGGTGTCCATGCAAGCTATCACATTTGTTTTGTTTCCATTCTGTTCTTCACACTTTCATTCTTCCATCAAGACAACAGAAACAATGTGTAAAGAGTAATAAATCTTTTGTTATTGTTATTATTTCACAGGGTCTCATGGGTTTTCGTTCTTGCCCTTCCTTTAAAGATTCTTTGGGGTCGTAGCTCTGGCACATGGCTAATTAAAGGGTGGGACAGGAGCTTTGGCCACCAGGACTCAAAGACTGGCGAGCACTACTGAGCTACTCTTTACCGGCACCTCTCTGTTTGAGCCTCTCTAAACAGGCCGAGCCGATGACGAGGGGATCAACGTGCCCATCACCACCTGTATAGTGAAAAGCATAACACACTTAATCTGGCAGTGAAGGAACAACGTGCAATGAATGTATAACAGAACAACTTTCATAATATTCTCATGATTGTCAATTAATGTACCCTTCAAGTGAAAATACTATCCGTTTTTTATTTTTTTAATGCACATAGGGTGCAAATCTCGCTAAACTTCTGATAGGATAGTCAAATCACGCATTCACAAAGCAGTGGAGTAAAATGTGATATGCTTACAATACACATAGTGTGAAAGTTCTGCGCATGGCCACTACATCCCTGTGACGTCGCACTGACCTCGCAAAGCGCTAGGAGGCAGAAGAAGAAAACTGAAGTAGAAAGTGTCCATTTATATATCAGCAATAGAGGTGTTTTGAAGGAAATCAAAAAGTTCTGCTAATGAGGTGATGAGTACAGGAGGTGGTGCAGCAGTAATGACAACAGTGAGAGATGTCTGGATGTGTGGATGAAGCTGCCCCAGATTTTCACTTCTCAAGGAGAGTAACATTTATGCTGTAGTGTGCTACATGAGAGTCAGACACGGCCAAGGAAGTCAAAACATGAAGCAAATCTAGAAAGAATGGACACAAGGACGATCAGGTGGATGTGCAGAGTGCTATGCAGTGAAAGAAGATTGATGTCAAGTTACAGACAGACTGGAGGTCAGAAGTGTTGTACTGAGTAGACTGAGATCATTTGGCACAAGAGGCAGAGGATGACCAAGATGGAGATGTAACTGATGAGGCAGAGAGGGAAACAGAAGACAATGTGGTCAGAGGCCGTGTGAAACAATATTGAAAGAATGGGTATCGACTCAATGAATCACAAAGACTATAAAGAGGGGAGGTAGAGGGTTTGGTGGGGAAATAGCTAATCTGTTGAAACATGGAAAATGGCTACTGAATCAGTGAGGTTAATGTATACAGAAGTGCCTTTAAAAATCAAAAGTGTGCTATGCAAATATGTATGAATGTTTTTCAATGGAGATGTACCCCATCATCTAGACAGAAAAATAACTGCAATGTCCATAGAAGAAAAGGCACAATATCTTAATATAAAATAAGAGCTCTAAACATTATGTGTGGTACATCACAGGCAATTAAAATGGTGAAAAGATACAGGAGGCTGATAGGCCACCAACAGGCACAAGTCAATTCTTTTACAACTTCATGTGAATTTCCCCTTGGGGATTAATAAAGTATCTATCCATCTATCTATCTATCTATTAACATGTTTTTCCATTGAACTTGATTTTGTTCCAATTTTACAGCCCATTACTTTCTGAAGTTAACTGTGCAGTGTAAAGGGCACGCGTCTAGATGTGTGACAGTCATTACTGAAAACACTCAAAGAAACTAAAAACCCTGAAGACCCTGACAGGAAAAACTGGGTCTGTGCAGTTCAAACAAATTATATTTAACCGATATGAGCACAAACAGATTAATAATGCCCACCTGTGAGACCCCTGGTGTGATGGCCGTGGCACTACTGATGGAGTGTTCTGAAGAGAAAGGTCCACCGCCTGTCCAGATACAAAGCTGCCTCCTTGCTGCTTCGAGGGTAACACCGTAGGACGGGCATCTTCTAAAACCGCAACACAGGGCACAGTTTAGGAAGTCAGGATTTATTGTTTTTTGCATTTGTTCAATGCTTAAGGACATTAAAAAATATTTCCACAGAAAAAGAAACACAACCTATTTTGCTACTTTGAAAATGTTTTCTTTTAGGACTCATTAATGGGATGCTAATACCTTTTTATCTAACATGTTCTTCTAACATACATATGCACGTAAATCAAAGTTTGAAAAAAAATAAAACTGTTACCTGAGACAGACAAGTGAATGAAATGGTGGTCTCTTTCCCTCCCATCTGAAATGACACACATTAACCATCCAGAGTCTTGGGCTGTAAGTGGATCAATGACCAGAGTACCGTCAGGCTCCTGGGCGTACCTGAGAAGAGGATGTGACGTTAGATCAGTCGTGTGTCTGCAGAGGTAGTGAAGGCTACTTACACTGGATTCAGTGCACATTCAGGCCCCTTCACTTTCTACACACTTTATTGTGTTGTACATTTTATTTTTATTTAATTAAAACATATTTTCAGAAAGGTTGGAACATCTCTCTATTAAATAAAAAAATCCTGCAACGCAACAAGACTTTGTGGAAGATTTTTTCAAGTCCCACGAGTTGAAACTTTTGCCATGAGATATGTTTTCAAGTCCCGTCCTCCTTTCAACCATATTCAACCACACAAATGGTAATCTCACCTCTCATTCATGTGAATGCTTTTGTCACACACATTTTCTGCTCTCTCAGCTCTTATAAATTTTAACATTTTCCTCACTTTAAGTTCCCAATTAAAGAAGACTTATTATGTCCAAATGTTATTGAAGAATTTCATCACGAAGGGTTATCAACAGAAAAAATGAGTACAGTACACCCCCAAAATTTGCAGAGCGCACCCGCGAATTGTGAAAAACCGCGACTTTTGGATGTGGTTAAAAATGCCTTTTAAATGCCTATTTTTATAGTTTAAACCCTAAATACAGTATGCCCCCAAAGCACTTTAATTTCATTGCAAACTCAGCTTAATACATTACCTAAAAAATTACCTTAATACATTACCTTAAAACAGAATGTAAAGGTAAACCCGTCTACTGTAGAGTACTGTACTGCTATGTCTCCCACTGTGCTAGAATGTAAAATACCGTTGTCACTGCTATACGTACTGTAATTCATGCAAGCGCATTTTCTTTGGTATGTGCTGTCGTTTTCTTTGTTATAAGTAGAGTAAATACATAATTTCATTTAATTAAAACACAGTAAAATGTACGGGTACTCACCAATGACGAATGATATTGATGATGATGATGAAGTAACTGTGCAGTACGATGCAGAGGATTTAAAACTCCTCGGGTGGCACCTCTTCTTCAGGCACTTCAGGAGTCGTCGTATCTTTGGACGGGTCTTCTTCTGGTGGGGTTTCATGCTGGAGTTTCTTTATAGGTTTCAGGAACATTGTGATGGGAAGTTGCTACATTGTCTCCTGTAGCGAACTACTGGTACAATTTCCATGCTTTCTCACGGATGATGTTACCGTCCAAGGGGATGTTCTTCTTCCTGCCAAGGCAGAGTCCATCCTGACGATATTTTTATTCCTTACGGTCGTTACCTTTTTGGCACTATCACAGAAACTTACAGATACAGTACTCCAGATCACTGCTTCGTTCTTCTTTATGTAGCGTACAGTGTTTTCATTAATGCCATAGTGGCATGCTACTGCAGCATAGCTTTTTAGTTCCTGGAGCAAATCCAGTAGTTCAACCTTCTCCTGGAGTGTTTTAAACTTCTTCTGGCACTTAGGCTCAGTGCCAGAACCCTTAGAAGGTGCAAGGCGATTCGGTGACATCTTGTGCGTTTAAGAATAACAAAATGAATACAATAACAAAATGGAAAACACGAGGACACTCAGCTGGAATCACGTCACAGGGCAGCAATCAATCAGCAGCAAGGAAAAATGAATAACGCTCTCGGATTGGCTACTTTCACCATTGCAAACCGCGTTTCCCTCAGCGGTGGTAAACCCACTCACCTGGAGACGCGTCACAGGGCAGCAATCAATCAGCAGGAAGGAGAAATGAATAATGTTCTCAGGTTGGCTACTTTCACCATCCCAAACCGTGTTTTCCTCAGTGGTTGTTTCCTGTTCTCTCTACAGCACGGTATTGCCACGAAAAAAGGCATAAAAAATTGAGGAGGATATTTGCGCTTTCTGCTAACAATAAATAGTTAGGTTCTAAGGAAAAATCCGCGAACAACTGAGTCCGCGAACCCTGAACCGCAACTTCACGGGGGTCTACTGTACACAGGTAATCCTAGCAGAATGAAATTGTATTACACAACGAATAACTCTAACGCAACATGAAATATAATCTAATTTCAAATTATTATGTTTTACTCTTTTTTAATATGGTTAATTACTCGCTGTAATGTAAAAGAGTTCTGTTATGCATATGTAACAATTCTCAGGTAAATAAAAATCTGTTTAAATTGTACATCCACATCCCCATATGTGAAAGGCTGAATTGCAAAGTGGCTAGTGCATAGCGTTGGCCTGGGGGTTGGAGAGCGAAGCAAGCAGGGGGCAAAGCCCCCTAGTTTTATTAAAAATCAAAAACTGAAATATCTCCTTCATAGAAGTACTTAAACTGGAAGTTCTGCTAATGTGCCTCCTGTTTGCCTGAATTCTCCTTGAGATGTTTCTAGAACTTGATCGGAGTGCACCAGTAGCAAAGTAAATTGATTGGACATTAGAAGAGCATATGTGTATAGAAGGACTGACGAGTCACACTGCACGTCAGGACTAAAAACAAGCCACAAAGTCCAAGGAACCTCTGTGATCAAACTGTGGTGAGGCACAGACCATGGCAAGGGGATCAAACCATTTTATGAAGCTTTGTGTAGTCCTTTTAGCACACTGGCCTCAACGATTACATAATGGAGGAAGATTGGAACCACCAGCACTCCTCCTGGAGTCGGCCGTCCAGCTAAACAGAGTAACTAGGCAAGAAGGGCATTGGTCAGGGAGGTGACAATAAGGGAAAAGAAATAAAGTGTTTGACACTGCCTACCTGCTAAGCTGGGACATCCTGACATCATTTGAACCTAACACTTTATATTAGGAAATGAGATCATATGTAACATTTAACTTTGTGCTTTGTTCTGTGATAACAATTCACATATAAGAAGTCTTATTCTGTAAACCAAATGTTTCGACAAGACATTTATTAATGATTAACTTATTTTGTTACCTTTGGAGGTTATTCATTGGCAAAGGGGTACTGCTAGAATGTACTGTGTATCTGAGTGGTCACTGGCGGGACTGAAATGTTTACTAGCTACTGTATGCAAATGAGCTTAACAGAAGCTGTTCTCTTAAGACTAATCACACTTACTATGGAGAGTCTTGCTGTTCACACAGTGAGCCTCCATCAGTTGGTGTAAAGAAAAATGTCCTTGGATTTCATTTATATTGATGACTCAAGGCTTTTTCTATTTACTAAGTCTTTTCTACCAACAAAGAAGTATCAGGCGTGCTAATTGATAATATTCTTGACATAGTAAAATTGTCATTAAATACGGGGGTCTTCCCAGACTGTCTTAAGACTGCTGTAGTTACACCCCTACTCAAGAAAAATAATCTTGACCTTTCTGCTTTTGAAAATTTTAGACCCATCTCTAACCTGCCCTTCTTAAGTAAAATTCTAGAGAAGGCAGTCATTATGCAGTTAAATGACCACCTCAATAAACATGCTATTATTGATGACTGATGACACACAGCTGTACTTATCAATAGCACCTGATGACACAGACTCTCTCAAATCACTAACACAATGTCTTACTTGTATTTCTGAATTGGTGAATAGTAATTTTCTCAAGCTAAATAAAGAGAAAACTGAAATTTTAGTGGTTGGCAATAATGGATTCAATGAGGTTATCAGAAATAAACTTGATGCATTAGGATTAAAAATCAAGACAGAAGTAAAAAAACTTAGGGATAATTGTTGACTGTAACCTGAATTTTAAATCGCATATTCATCAGACCACTAGGACAGCATTTTTTCACTTAAGAAACATAGCAAAAGGTAGACCTCTTATATAATTGAAAGATGCTGAGAAATTAATTCACGCTTTTGTTTTCAGTCGACTAGATTACTGTAACGCACTCTTCTCAGGACTACCCAAAAAAGACATAAATCGTTTGCAACGAGTGTAGAATGCAGCTGCTAGAATCCTAACTAGGAAAAGAAAATCCGAACACATTTCTCCAGTTTTGATGTCACTACATTGGTTACCTGTGTCATTCAGAATTGACTTTAAAATTCTGCTTATGGTTTATAAAGCCTTAAATAATCTCGCTCCATCTTATATATCGGAATGTCTGACACCTTATATTCTAAATCGTAACCTTAGATCCTCAAATGAGTGTCTCCTTAGAATTCCAAGAACAAAACCTAAAAGAAGTGGCGAGGCGGCCTTCTGCTGTTACACACCTAAAATCTGGAATAGCCTGCCAATAGGAATTCGCCAGGCAAATACAGTGGAGCACTTTAAAACACTGCTGAAAACACATTACTTTAACATGGCCTTCTCATAACTTCACTTTGATTTAATCCTGATACTCTGTATGTTCGATTCATCACAATAACTATTCATGGTGGCTCTAAAATCCGTACTGACCCCTACTCTCTCTTCTGTTTCTTTTTCCGGTTTCTTTGTGATGGCAGCCTGAGCCATCACCACCTACTCAAAGCATCATGATGCTCCAACATTGATGGACTAAAAGGCAGAAGTCTACATGACCATCATCATCAAGTCCTTCTGTAAGAACCCTAAATCCAAAGAGGACTGTTTCATTTGTGTTAGGCAGATTGCCCAGAGGGGACTGGGCGGTCTCATGGTCCGGAATCCCTGCAGATTTTATTTTTTTCTCCAGCCGTCTGGAGTTTTTTTTTTTTTTTTTTTCTGTCCTCCTGGCCATCGGACCTTACTCTTATTCTATATTAATTAATGTTGACTGATTTTATTTTCTTACTGTGCCTTTTATTTTTCTATTCTTCATTATGTAAAGCACTTTGAGCTACATTTTTTTATGAAAATGTGCTATACAAATAAATGTTGTTTTCTGCAACAGTGACCAAGAACCAAATGGTTACTCTAATAGAACTTCAGGACTCTCCTGCTGAGAGAGGAGAGTGAGTAAGAAGTATGCCATCTCGGCAGCATCCCATCAATCAGGCTTTTATGATAAAGTGTCTAACTCCTACTTGGAGTTTGCCAAACAGTAAAAGATTTTCTGGCCTGAGGAGACAAAAATTGAAATCTTTGGATAAATCTCCAAGCACTACATCTGGAGAAGACCAGGCACTGCTCATCACCTGCCTAATAACATCCCTATGGTACAGCATGGTGTGGCTGAGGAGAAGGTGGGGAGAGGGTGACAGGTCAGAACTGAGGGAAGGATGAGTGCAGCCAAATACTGAGAGGTCCTTGAAGAAAATCTGCTCCAGGGTGCACCTCACCACAGACACGGGTAACAGTTCAATGACCTGAAGCAGACAGCCAAAACCACACTGGATTGGCTTTGGGACAAGTCTCTGTCCTTGAGTGACCCATACGTAAACCCCATAGAACATATGGAGAGACCGGAAGATCAGAATCAGATTTATTGGCCAAGTATGCATGCATACAAGGAATCTGATTCCGGTTTTGGTGACTCTCCAATTATAAGTTACATAATCGACATACACACAACAGTTAAAAAAAGTTAAAACAGTTAAAAGTTGGCGGCTGATACAGGCTTCCCATCCAGCCTAACACAGCTAGGGAGGATCTGATGGATCACTACCCAAATCTAGGGGTACAAAGCTTACCCGAGAAGTTGGAATTGCTGCCAAAAGGTCTTCTACAAAACTCTGAATTAAGGCTCTGAAAATTTCCATGAAGGACAGATTTATGCTTTCAACGCTGAATACCATATATACTCATGTTTAAGTTCTCCCACAGATAAGTCAGGACTTGATTTTACCGTATAATTTCCAGTATTTTATAATGTCGGTCGTATAAGTCAAATGCAGAAAACACCTGCTGTTGGTCCAAGAGATTATGTTATGCTAACGCCCACCTGAGAGAGTAACCACGGAGCACACTGTCGTTTTTTCTATGTATTGTGCCTATGTGACCACACAGTAATACCAGAACTATTCTGATGCAATGTTTGCATGGTTTTGTGTTTTTTGTATCATACACCCTCATACACCTTTATCGTAAGAGCATCCCTTATCTACAATGGAGTGTTCGATCAGAAAAAATATGAAGCTGGTTTTAAATTAAAAGTCGTTGAAGTGGTGAAAGAAATTGGTAACTGCGCTGCTGCAACAAAATTCGATGCATCTGAGAAACTGGTGTGAGATTGGAGGAGGCAAGAAGATGTAAAAAAAAAAAAAAGTGTTGCATTTTTGAACAAGCGTATAAGTCGGGGTCTGATTTTATGATCAATTTTTCGGGTTTCAAGACCCAACATATAAGCGAGTATATACCGTAAATCTGCAAACCTTTTTCAAAATGTTTTCACCTGTCATAATGGGTTATTAAGTGGAGACTGAAGGACAATGATGTCCAGTTATCTATTTAAATTTAAATGTACACCAGCATAAAGTGTGCAAAAAGTGGAGGGGCCTGAAGACTTCCTGAATGAAAATCTATAATGCTGCAGAGAAAGCACCAAAGCAGACATGTCTAGAGACGTGTCACTTAATGGTCCCTCAGGCTCACGTGACTAAATGCCAAATAACAAAAAGCACCCAGAAGACAGATATGAAATAACTCTAGTGAATTTATGTATGTGTAAAGATTTCTACAAAAAGTGATTTAAATTCTGTAAAAAAATCTTTTACACTAGAGGTTCCCAAATAAATGAATGCCATTCCCAGAATGTATCTCTTTATTTATGTTTGGATTTGAAAATAAATTCTGCCGGAAAAACACATTTTTTTGTTCAATTATACAAGCACATTCTTAAAGACAATGTAAAATATTACTACAAGAGATGAAAAGAATTCTAATTTTTGAAGTATTAGTTCTTCAAGTGGCAAGAAGCTGCTGCAAGTTAAGAAATGAGAGCTCACATACCATTTAAGGAATAAAACACAGAAGAAAACGGCTCCTACCTGGAGGACGGGATGGGATGGCTGTCCTTTCTCCACTCGACATTCACAGAGGAACTGGCAGAGAACCTGCAAGGAAGTCTTACCATTTGGCCGGGCCTTCCTGTGACTGATGAAGGACCAGACTTATCGATGGATAGCCTTGGGGGTGGAGGAGAAAGAAGACAATTACTTAACAGAAACAGTAATTTAATCCAGGGTGGATTTCTGTTTTGTGGTATCTATATAGAGGAATAAAATACACAAAACACTTTCTCTGTTAGAGGAAACAATACTGTATAGGAAGACTATTACTACTGAATAAAACCAAAAGAAATATCTTATTACAACTGAGGTCCCAGGCATAAAACAACTAAATACATGTACAGCGCCGATAGAAACCAGGAATGGCCAAGACCACTAACAAACTGTCCAGTGTAGGACGACATTATCGCTGCCCATTCTGCCAGGCTGTAGTGTCACACCAGGCTGGTTAAGGAAGCAGATTTAGAAGACATCCAGCTGCGCCTTCCCCCATTCGCATTCCAAACTAAGTAACTGAACTCCAGCTGGCACCAGGATCTGCCTGGACATCATTGTATAACAAAGGTGTTAATCAGAGTTGAATTGACAACACTGATGAGCAGAAGAACTTGCCTAAGACGACGTACATTGATTTTCTAACTGGAAGTGGCTTTAATCCAATCAGGAGAAATTATACCTCCCTTTAAAACTAATTACACTCATCCCATCTGAGAATATTCTGCTGGACACTCTCACTCAGAGAGGAGAAAAATCTGCAAAATGACCTTCTGAATCTTCTGACAGAAACTTAAAGCTGATGAGCCATTCTATGTTTGGAGAGCTGATAACTTCTTTTCTTTGAGAATCACATTTTGACCATCTCTCTGCCAAGCCACGCTGTGAGCCAAAAAGACTGAGGAGCAGTCATAACATCAATAAGGGAATTTCAGCACCTACACCATTGTGCCAGAAACAGTAATGGTCTTCCATAAGTTGAAGACAACACACTGTCTTATGGAAGAAAACAAACTGAGAAAGCAGCAATCACAGAACACCAGAAATAAAGGATCATGCAGCAAAGAGAAAGAGCCCACTCCAATGCATGATGAATCCTCTACTTGAACTTGAAGCAACAACAAGGTAGCAGCTCCACAAAACATTGGACATCATCTTTAAAGACTTGTCACTGTTAAACTGTTTATCTGTGCTAAGATAAATCAAAACTCTAAGTAGCCAGTAAACTGCAAGCCTCTCTGTGTTAGATGTTTGTCAGTCTTATATGTCAACATATACAGTGATCATTTCTATAATCCTTCTGTTTATCAATAAATTGTAATACTCTGCTTCTTAAATCGAGCGAGCTTCAGTTACCTTGATATAAATCTAAAGGCCGTAGAACCCCTCCTACAGCAGAGAAAGGTAAGGTAAATAAAGTAGAAGCCTTAACGAATTATTGGATGTATTAGGAGGTGACTGATCGTTAATGAACCAAGTTAAAACTCACCTTTCCACTTCCCACATTTACTGGTGTCCCTCTGGGTGAGCACAGTAAAACAGGCCTGCATTGACTGGTGTCCCACTGGCTGGGCACCTTATTGATTATTAAATATTATTCCTACACCAGTCATTCAGCCTTGTCAAATTTTTAAATGGATTTACAGCTGATTAGGTCTCTGAGACAAACTTTAAGAGTGATGCTCTTTTTATTCCCACCCTGCAGTGTTCACCTTTCTTACTGAGAGTGTAAGACCTTCACTAAGCCACCTCTATTTTGTTTGCTGTTCTGATGACTGTCCAGGTTTATGGTGAGGGTTAGTGCCTCAGTAATAGAATATTACTGTATTACTACCATAATGCACTTGTGTAGCTAGCTGTGTTCTTTGGGTGACATGCCATAGGCAAATATAACTTAATTTGTCCAGAAGAGGAAATTTGTCACAGAAAGAGGATTCAAACCAAACGATGATGTGAAAATGTTTAATTTCTCTGGTTAGTTTGAAGATCCCTCAATCCTACCTCATTGTGAGATCATTTTTATGTGTTTTTTGTGTCAATTTAGGCTAAAAAACAAGAGGGCCACATTGACAATGAAATGAACGACAGTGGTTTCTCTCATTATTCCTATTTTCATCTTCTCTGATCCAGACAAAGTCCTTGTGCTATCTGTCATTATTTTGACAGTGTTGCTTGGGAATTATGTTGTTCAAAGATTTGAAAAATATTATGTCTTTCGACTGGTCCATGTCTTTCATACAACCTTATCTCCTGAGAGGTCTTTGCAGCCCACATTCAATATTTATAATGAAATGCACTAGAAGAAGCCTACAAAGAAGCAAATGACTGAATACAATAAGCCAATTAGTGTGTGATCTTGAAGGCTGGTTACAACCAGAGATACTCTGGTTCAAAATTAGATTCAAAATTTAAATATTACTCCATTAAATGAAGTTATTTCCGATCACTACTTAATTACATTTGATTTAGTCCTGCCCTTGCTAACGCACTGACAGATTAAAACAAAGACAGTGCGACATCTAGATTGTAATACTGCTTCAAAATTTATAGATACCTTGAGTAAGTCAAGTGTAATTTTGGAAAACCATTTAGATCAGTTAACATCAAATGTAAACGTGGAAAACAATTTAGATCAGCTAACATCACATTATAATGTGACCTTGAGAGATGCTCTGGACACAGTGGCCCCCCTAAAACAAAAGTGATTAAAGCACATAGAAACTCTCCCTGGTTTAATGAAAACACTCGAGCTCTTAAATTAGAGTGTCGAAAACTGGAGCGCAGATGGAGAACAACAAAGCTACATGTCTTTCAAATTGCATGGACAGAGAGTGTTAATAAATATAAAAAAGCCCTCTTTAAAGCTCGCTCAGAATACTATTCTACTTTAATAAATAGCAATAATAAAAATCCTCGGGTACTGTTTAGAACAGTGGCTAAATTAACAAATGGGAATTCAGATCAACAGTGCAAAATACCAACAGATATTAGCAGTACAGACTTTATGAACTTCTTCAATGAGAAAATTAAAAATATAAGATCCCAGATCTCTGCATCACAGTACAAACCAAATACTAGCTTATCAGGCCCTGTCTCACATTGCATTCAGCACATTAGTAATTTTAATCCTGTAACTGAGCAGGAAGTCTTAACTTTAATTTCTAAAATGAAGCCCACTACTTGTTCCCTACATCCAGTGCCAGCAAAACTAGTAAAAAGTGCAATGGATGTTCTTGCAGCGCCTATTCTAAACATTATCAATAGTTCATTATTGCATGGCACAGTACCTGATGCACTAAAAGTGTCAGTCATTAAACCATTACTTAAAAAGTCAGAACTAGACCCACACATACTAAATAATTATAGGCCTATTTCAAATTTACCATTTCTCTCTAAAATACTAGAAAAAGTAGTCGCCAGTCAGCTTCAGTCACACCTTACGCATTACAATTTATTTGAGAAATTCCAGTCTGGTTTTCGCACTGGTCATAGTACAGAAACGGCACTAACACGGGTTGTAAATGACATTCTGATATCCTCTGATGAAGGAAACTCCACTGTAATTATGTTGTTAGACTTAAGTGCAGCATTTGACACCATTGACCATTCTATTTTACTGCACAGGCTAGAAAACGATGTTGGGCTTACAGGCCCCGTGCTTGCTTAGTTTAGTTCTTATTTATCAAATCGATTCCAATATGTACAGAAATGTGCTGACAGTACTCCATCATTATACACAGAAGTTCAATATGGTGTCCCGCAGGGCTCAGTACTGGGACCTTTACTGTTTTCACTTTACATGCTTCCACTGAGATCTCTCATTAGGAAACATAATGTTAATTTTCACTCGTATGCAGATGACACCCAGTTATACCTTTCATTTAAATCAAATGAAGTTTCTCCGATGCTGTCTTTAATTAGTTGTGTTAGCGAATTAAAGGAGTGGATGAATGAGAACTACTCGTCTTTAAATAAAGATAAAACAGAGATGTTAATTGTTGGAGGGAATGACGCTGATCACAACAATATTTTGTCATCATTTAACTCAGCTGGAATCCCAATTAATTTTACAGAATCAGCCTGCAATCTAGGAGTTATTTTTGACTCTAGCATGTCATTTAAAGCACATATTACAAAGTTGTCCAAAACATGTTTCTTCCATCTTAAAAATGTTAGGAAATTAAGGCGCTTTCTAAACAAACAGGATTCTGAGAAATTAATTCATGCATTTATCTCTAGTAGGATTGACTACTGCAATGCGTTGTTCACTGACTGTTCAAACTGTTCTTTATACAGCCTCCAGTTAATCCAAAATGCGGCTGCAAGAATTATTACAAGAACAAGAAAATATGAACACATAACTCCAGTTCCTAAATCCTTACACTGGCTCCCGGTTAAGTTTAGGACAGATTTCAAAATCCTCCTTTTAACATATAAAGCATTAAATGGCCAAGGTCCGACTTACTTGTCATGACTTACAAACCTGAGCGCACATTAAGATCTCAAGATGCCGGTCTGCTTATGATTCCAATGATTTATAAAATAACAGTGGGAGGTCGAGCTTTTAGTTACAGGGCCCCTAAACTGTGGAATGGTCTGCCTGCTTCTATAAGATGCCCCTTCGGTCTCAGCCTTTAAATCCCGGCTGAAGACTCTCTACTTCAGTTTAGCATATCCTGATTAGACCTGCTGATTAACTGTACATACTGCATCTCTGTTGTTAGTCATTAGCACTAAAACATAAGTAACATGACCATTATAACTGAATACTAACCCTCACCTATTCTGTTTTTCTTCTCGGTACTCAAATGTGGCACTTGGTGCCATGGCCCACCTGCCAAGTTGTTTTGCCTGCCTATGGTAAAGTCATACCTGATGGAGGATCGCAGGAATCATGGGAAAGAGGGGTGCTTTCATTGGATTGGCTGGCCCAGCACTGTTTTTAGCCATGGAATGGCCAAATTGGGGAGGCAGTGTGATGGATGAGGTCTCCAGGACTCTAAAAATATCCAAATCTTATTGTGATATCATCTACTGTTAAATTCTGCTCCATACTTCTAAATTTTTTATTTTTATGCTGTATTGAGGATTTGTTCTGTTCTGTGTATTGTATTGTATTGTATTGACCCCCTTCTTTTGACACCCACTGCAAGCCCAGCCTACCTGGAAAAGGGTCTCTCTTTGAACTGCCTTTCCCAAGGTTTCTTCCATTTTCCCTACAAGGTTTTTTTGGAGTTTTTCCTTGTCTTCTTAGAGAGTCAAGGCTGGGGGGCTCTCAAGAGTCAGGGCCTGTTAAAGCCCATTGCGGTACTTCCTGTGTGATTTTGGGCTATACAAAAATAAACTGTATTGTATACTTTAAATATTGTTTAATTATCCAGCATATTTTTTTAGAATTCTTAACCATTTACATTCCTCTTGAAAGGCAGTATCTAATGCATACAAAAGGTTAATTAAAAAAAAACAAAAACAAGAAGCTACAAAGTGCGAAGACTGTCAATAGGTGCTGCAGAAACATCTGGAGTATGTTTGTGTGTGTAACCAACTGGATATTTAAATGGTTAAATATCAAAATTAATGAACCATATTACTGCTGCCACTGAATTCTGCAAATGATCTCCTATGGCCAGCAATTTTCCCACATAACAAGACTCCATCACCCATCCAACAACCTTTTAAACCTTCCCAAGCTATAGTCTGACTGCGTAAGACCTGACCACAAACATCTGCAATCTCTCTGAAAAGTCTGTGCAATGTCAGTACCCTTCAGCATTTTGGTGAGATGGACACTCTCTGATAGTAACAGCCAGTTTACTATTTCTGTGAGTCATTGCCTTAGAAAAATTTTGAATAGATCATTCACTGAGCATCATTCATATACTCCATGCGCCTGCATGTTTTGTTCTCCTGGTGCTCCAGTTTTCCCCCACACACCCATATGTGCTGGTCATATTATCTGGTGATTTCAAATTGCCCCTCTGTTAATGAGTGGGTGGGTCCTAAAGTGGGCTGACAGCCTGTTTATAGCCATTTTCTACCTTTTGAGCCAGCAGTCACACCACCTGTACCTCAGAAGAGGTCATCCACTTGAAGCTAAGCCTGTTCGGGCCCAGCCAGGACTTGGATGGGAGACCATTGAGGATTACTTGTGTTCTGTTCCATGTTTTTTGTTGTATTTACCCCGTTTTTCTGACACCCACTGCTCGCTCACTGAAAAAGGGTCTCTCTGTAAACTGCCTTTCCCGAGGTTTCTTCAATTTTTTTTGGGAGTTTTCCTTTGTCATCAAGGCTGGGGTGCTGTCAAAAGGCAGGGCCTGTTAAAGCCAATTGCAGCACTCTTTGTGTGATTTTGGGGTATACAAAATAAATTGTACTGTACTTTATTGTATTGTCCTTTGGATGAGATGTAAAACCGAAGTAATGACTCTCTGTGGTCATAAAAGATCTCTGGGCATCCTTCATAAAGAACAGGTTTTATCCTGATGTCCTGGCAAAACAGCCATTCACGGCCTGGTCATTCTGGCCCTCTAATCATCACCAGTTTCTAACTGGCTAACTATCTCTCTCAACACTTTGCCACCTAAACAGCTAAAGTGTGGTGAGGTGCCACAATGTCTGCCATCACATCATCCAGGTGGATGCTGCACATTGGTGTTGGTTAAATTGACTTCCTATTCACTATGTTAATGCTTTGAGTAATGAGATAAATGCAGTCTTCTTCTTCTTGTGCCGTTTGCAGCAGAGATACACTCTAGCACCCTGTGACACTGAATGAACACTATTACATTCACGATCTGATGACCCCATGCAACAGATATTTCTATCTGATACTAACAAGCCTATGTATTATGAAATCACTCCTGCTCTTGTGTTACCTGTTCTGTTTTCATGCAGACTGGAACAAAGATGGAACTCTAATATACTGAATATCTAAATAAATCCATCAAGAGTTGGAAATACTTTGAAAATGCATCAACCACTTTTTGAAAGCACCAGACAAGTATGGCCCATGCATCAGCTGTTAAATCATCATGACTTTGTTCTTCACCATGCTTAACAAAAAGAAAAAGTAGCACAGAGATATTTATGAGAACAAAGCTACAAAGTTCACCTTCATATAGACTAAGGACCAACTCAAAAAACCTCTAAGCACCCAAGAAGGGACTGCTTGGACCACAAAGATGGCCTCTACTTTCATGCTGTATTCACAGGGCAATGCTGAAATTCCCAACCTAAAACTACATTACTATTGGTCACTAGGACTATTCAGTTAAGCAGCTTTTGAGCTGATGAGAATCTTGGAGAAGCCCTGGCAGTCACAGGAATAGTCGTGAAAACTCGAATCACAGACCAGGTTGAAAAGCAGCAGTTTCCTCATGCAGTCACCTTCATTAAATGCCTTTGCATACCATCACAATAACTCCAGGCCATACGCATAGAGAGCAGGTACATGGAGATAAAACACCATTAAGGTCACCAATTGTCTCCTTTCCTGCATACCACCATTACCTTTGCACTTTCGGTGTGTTGTGATAATCCACGGCAGCATTACTCTGTCCACGCACCACTCCAACTTGAGACTGAAGACTCGTCTCTGTACGCGCAGGCCGTCCAGTATGGCGATCATTTTTGGCACTTGAGTCATCCTCCTCTTCTATTTCTTCTCTGGATTTTGCTGGGTGTTTCACAACCTCAGGCTTTGAGGTGATCACCTGTGTGAATACAGGTGAACCTCTTCCTTGCTGATTGCTGGCTGGAAAGAAAGCCCCCATCCCTACATCAGTGGGGTATCTGGTGTTAACTGTTTCAGGGTTAATGCTCTCTGAAGTGTGGATTATGTGTTCAGACTTACTTGAAACTCTGGGATTATCTTGGTCAAAAGGGAACTGACTAGTACTGAGAACATCGGTTATTTTTGACCCACGGTTAGTATTCGTAGGGGAGGGTGTTTTCTGTGACCCACCATGTATAAGTCTGTGCTGACCCTTCACAAAATTCACCCGTGACTCTCTGTCATAAAACCTCCTGTTGTTTTTACCATCCACTCCCATACTTTGTCCTTTGGAAGCCAAGGACACTTCAGTTTGCCCTTTGCCATTAGCATAACTTGATACTCGAGAATCCAGATTCTTTTCAATGGTCAACAGTGGATCCCCTCTGTGATAAACTGTTAAAACTTTGTGATTATTTTGAGAGTTTACCGGACTGGTACTGCTGGGTGCATATTCGTCACGAGACACTGTCCAGGCGTCCCCCCTTGGAGCTTCCTGCCCACTTTGCACTGCTAGCCTTTGCTGGCTGCGATCAGATGAAACACCCTTTCCTAAGTTGACAGTTTGAGCCATGATGTCTTGTCTCCTTCCTGCTACTGAATGTAACTGCCTTGTGAAATGGCTTCCATAGTCCAACCCAACATTTTCTCCTTGCAGTTTACATTCCTTCAGACAAGCTTTCTCTGACTGGAAATTATTGCGATTGCCTTGGCAGCCTCCGTACCAAAAGCGGTTACAACCACCAGTTGCTGGAATGAAGTACCAACGAATAGTCCAATCCGCACATGGGCCATTGGCACTGGGAAGAAGACAGTGAAGAGGATAAGCTATAAGAAACAAAAAAAAGAAATATTGTTAGATCCATGGTCGTGCCCAAAAAAAACAAACATATCTTGCCTAAAGCAAGCCCTTGCATAAGAAATCACTGCAGTGCAAAGCTAATCTATAGACGTAATTAAAATAAAAATGTTTTAAAAATATTTTATACCACAGTAAGGATGTAGTAACATTTATTGAAGATTTATTTACATAGGACACTGAAAGTACTCAAAAGCAGTTTCACCTAAATCATTACAAGCTCTGACAATGACCCAACACCCTTTTCCACCAGGGGTTGAAGTGTCCCCTTAAAACACTTTAGGGGACACTAAGTGTCACAACAACAACAGCATTGAGAATGGATGGCAAGACCAATAATAACACAAGGAAAAACTAGGCCTATCAAGGCACCTTTCCAGTGTGTTATTGTTTGGAAAAAACATGCTTCAACTGCCCCTAAAGTCAACCAGCCTGAGCTACACACAAGAGAAGGCAAATGATGGAGCCGAGAGAGTCGTCTGATCAATCAGCATGCAGAGCAAAGGCTCAGGTTAGAGCAGGTAGCAGATGGAAGGCTGTTAACCAAGCCATTAGCAGACTGAGACTGCAGGAAGTGGTTGGTAGGACACAGACTGGGAGAAGTGGTCTTGGGTGAGAAAAAGCTTCTGTGTTGTGGTCTACTGCCACAAGAAAGGAAAAGAAATAGCTGTTGATCTCCAAAATAGCCAATATGGAATTAGAGCTCTACAAAGTGAAAGCTGTAAGTTGGAGTCAACAAGGGAGCTGGACAACCTGGGAGGGAGTTGTCAATGGGAAACTGAGCTGGAATGACACATGGAGGAAACCACAAGCCAGACGTAGTTTACTCCTAAGATCAATGTATGACACTTTCCCTAGCCTCAGCAACCTGTGTCTTTGGTACACTTCTTCTGAAGAATGTCCACTCTGCAATGCTCCAAGTCCCATGCTAAAGCATATACTCTCCAGCTGCAAGGCCTCATTGGTGCAAGGTGACTATAGATGAACAGGAATCAGTGATCTCAGGAGCATGCAAATAGGAAGCAAATGGAGCTGATCCGGGACATAAACAACTGTTGATTCCCTTGACTAGATCACGAGGTGGAGGACCTACATCCCTCGGAGAGCATCAGTCCTATCACCTAGTGGCATCTGGAACATGAGGGGGAACCTTGACAGGAATCTTCAGTTCCCCTCTGAGATTACTACAGCTTTTCTCCTGCCAGACATTGTACTGTAGTTCCCAAAAAATAAAGTTGGTTACATTGGAAGAGCCAACCATGCCATGGGAAACAGGTATGAAGGAAGCCCACAAGAGTAAGAGAGGGAAACATACAGATTTGAAGGCAGAATGCATAGAGGCAGGATGGAGAGCTGTCATCAACTCTGTTGAGGTAGCAGGCTGAAGCTGCATGGGGTCAGCTACCCATTATATCCTGAAGGGTGTGGGTGTGTCTGTGGCCAAGCTAAATAAGGCACTAGATGAAGAAGCAGAGACAGGGAGTTTCTGGCTCTGGATAACGAGGAGAGACATGATATGGAGGAAAGGGTCCTAGGGTCAGTGACAGGGAGATAGTAGAGAGATGTTCCTGCTACTGCCTCACCAACTGGAGTTGTTTTGAGAATAAAAGTGAGAAACATCTACAGTATGAGGGGTTGCTTCTAGCTGATGACTTTGTAGCTGGTGCAACGGAATCACTGAAAGTGTGTCAAGCAGCAGTGTTCTGCAGGTACTCCAACTGTCTGTGCAGCTACTCAGCTGTTCTGGGATTTATTACAATCTTCACTATTTGAGATCTCACCATATTCTTTATTCAAATCAAAAGCAATGAGAGACAGAACTTAGGAAGAAGCCAGTCTGGGCCTGCATCATGCTGCAATAAATAATATTTACCAGAAAAACAGCAGCAAGTCTTTGGGACCTTGAAAGCAGATTTAAAAAGTGATTGAGGACAATGGACATTTACCTCATTCTAAACCAATTTCTCATTTTTTTTTATCCCAAAACCTCTTGGGTCTACAGGGATTAGTCATTCTTTATTATTTTCTCATTTTTATTACTGTCCTTTGGAATTTAATGCATTAGTCTTTTAAATCTTAAATTATTATGTGTATGCTCAGGCTGTCAGGATATTCAGGTGGTTACATTTATGTCATCTGAATGTTATCTATGTTAATTCAATGAGTTCTATTTAAGGATTGAGAAATTATTCACTAAAAGGCTGGAAGACAGGAGTCAATCCAACTTTGACCAAAATGTTGTAAGAAAGGTCCTTCTAAAACTAAAATCAAAAAACACCCTGGACCAGAATGAATAAGTGGACCCCTGCTTCTCTCTGGTGTAGAGCAAATGAGTTCAGTATTCTACCCCAAATCTGAGATTCCTCTAGAAATGCAACTAATGCCCAGGGTCTAAAAAAGGTAACCAGACGGGTGTCATGAAATCCTTCACGGAGCTGATTAGGAAAGAGCTGCTAAGCAAAATGCAGGCCCACCTGGAACCTCACCATTCTGCTTATAGAGCTAAGATGGGAGATGAGAGTGCCACGTTGACACTTCTGAATGTGCTGGAAGACCACTTGGGAAGACCAAAAACCCACACAAGTTTGACATTTGTCCTGATGTGTAAAATCGTTGTTTTTTGAAGTTACAGACTCTTTATACTAATTTTTAACTTTGATTAAATATACTCAAGACTCAGAAAGCTATTGAGCTACCTGGGCCATTAATACTGAAAACATCTTTTCCTATACATTCTTCCTGTTTTGCACCAGTAATTCATAATTTTAATGCATCTCTTTCATTCGGTTTATAACTTAATGGTTAAGGTAATGGAACACAGGTATAGACGTCACATTAAATCTAATAAATACATTTTCAGATCACATACGGTAACTGGGCTGCTGGTGACAACCCTCTCCATTTGGGCCAGCGGCAGGCACATCATTATCAAAGCAGCAACCAAATGGTGCAGATCGACACACATCTGATGGGGTCCTCCGAGTCTGAGAATGAGAAGGCTGCAAACAGATCAAGAGAAAATTTTATTGAGATGCCCTGTGGAATCAGAAAACAAATCCACCCAGTTTTTGACACCTGTGCTAAAAACAGAAGATGATACATCAGCACTTCTACTGGAAACCAACAATCTCATTTTTGTTTTGTAAAATTTGCCATTCCTGCCTTTGCTAATTTTTGACATTGCCACACAACTGAGAGCGTGATTCACTTGTTATGCTTCCTGAAAGTGTTTTGCCACGGGTCACAGGTCTTCAGTGATATGGAAACAAGGAGTTAATGTCATCAATAATAATCGATAAAGAAGATAGCTGCCAACAAATCTTATCAATTGTTGCCTTGTTACTTACTGTATGTCACACACGTGCGCATGGGAGGCAGCTAAAGGGCCTGAATGAGAGTAATTCCATGCCAGACCAGGGAGTGGCGGAGTGCACTAACTCTTTCTTTCACTTCTCTGCAGACCAGTTATGGGAAATCCCGCATGGCCCAGATGATGTCAATTCCGGTTCTGACCTAAATGATGCCAGTTCTTCCACTCTCCTTTAAAGCAACCATCTATCCATGCTATAACCATAACTATAACCATGCTATCGAGCCAGTTCTGTTGTGGACTCCAGTCTGTACACATCTGTACATTAGTAACATCCATTATGTAGCCAGGAACAATATATGGGTGCCTGCGCCAGACCTTTTTGTGGTTCTTTTTGTCATGTTTATGACACATGTTACAGATCACTTTGTTGACTAAGATTAATGTGCATCGCAATATGAGAATTGGTGGAGACAGAAATGTACCTAAGGTGGAGTGTCAAAGGGCAAAGAACTCAAAAGCGTGGAGTCATTTCAACTTTGCTTCTGGTAAGAAATTGGTGGCTTGCAAGACCTGTACATTGGAGAAATACTCATTCGGCTCTCATTCACACTATAGGGTAACTCCAAAAGCCCTCTTAATGTCCCTTTTGTGTTTCTTAAGGCAATTCAACATCCCCACTTGACACTGCAGAATCGGCGGGGTCAACAATACCCACAACTTCAATTACAGAAGATTTGTATTGACAGCAGTGACTGTCACTCAGTTCATCTTGTGGACTTTTCTGCCATCTACTGGGAAAAAAAAAAAATACACTCTAGGCAACTTCTCAGCCTTCTATCCCTAGATGTCAACAACAGACTTGAAAGTACTAAGCTAGACAAGGGTTACCCAATCACGGTCCTGGAGGTCTGTAGTGGCTGCCAGTTTTCACAGTTTTTTAATTAGAACCTGTTTATTTACACTAATAAAGCAATATTTTTTGGGCTTAGTTTTACTTGTGACACAGAACCCTTAATTGCTTATTTTAGTTTTTAGCATCACCAATAAGGTTTTAATTTTTGCCGGTGGTCTTACCCAGCCATCAGTTAATATTGAGGTGCAAATGACAATATTCCAGACAGCCCGTCTTCACACAGTCATAAGCACATGGTGCAAAAACAATAGCATATCCATCGCATACCACCCTGACACACCTGGACAGTAAAAAGAGCTTTGCCAGAGTATGGTTACTA
The DNA here is from genome assembly GCA_026402145.1 of Polypterus bichir lapradei. Classification (NCBI taxonomy): domain Eukaryota; kingdom Metazoa; phylum Chordata; class Cladistia; order Polypteriformes; family Polypteridae; genus Polypterus; species Polypterus bichir. Next base: position 13,516,777 of record JANRMT010062798.1, read on the forward strand.
GACTACAGCTAAGAATGTATGACTGTTGTACCATCAACGGTGATCATCAGGCTCCTAGATCTGGAACTTTGGGTCACCTTCTACAACTAGGTTTTGGACTTCCTAACTGGGAGACCCCAAGATGTTTTGATTTATGACTTTCTCCACACTGATACTCAGCACAAACGACTGCAGGCTGTATTCCTTATTGAGCTATGAACGGGTGGCCCAACATCATTTTTCTAAAGATACCATTGCTGTAGGTTGACAACAACAACACAATTTAAAGCATAAGGACATGCTTTCTGACACAGTGGCGGCAGGACAGCAGTCTCTTCATTAATGTTAGATAAACAGAGAATCTGCTAACATACTTTGGGAAGAAGACCACACTGGACGGACTGTTGTGGGGAGTTAGATAAGTTTTAAAGTTATTATAGTAACCATCGTTCACAAGTTCAAGTTGAAAACAACACATCTCTGCTTAAGCCTAGAAGGCTCAACAACATGTTTACTTAATTAGATGTCTGAAGAAAGCCCAGACATCTCCATCTATGCTTACTGACTTCTATGAAGTTCATCCTCACTGGCTGCATAACGTCCTTGTATGGCACTTGCTCAGCTCAGAACCACAAAGCACTGCACAGTGTGGTAAATATTAATGTCACAAATTCCCAGCTGTTCAGGACCTACATGACACATGCGGCCTTACACATCCTTCCTGCACATTCACTCTTCTCCTTCCATACTTCAGGAACATAAGTGCTGCCACCAGTGCATTCAGGTCAGTGGCCACATACAGACAACTGAATGAATACATCCAATATACTGTACAGCCTTGTGTACTGCATTAATTGTAGGTTATTGCATTCATTGTCTGTTGCCAGCTTTGTATGGGTCTGTGAGAGACACGCAAGTAAGAATTTCATTGTACTGCAGACACATGACAACAAATGTGCACTTTTTGGACTTTGTTAATTTCTGAAAATGTAGACAGAGAGCTGGAGTGAGATTCTGATTATACAAGTTGAATTAACAAGCAGGATTAATGTCAAATAAAGAAAATGTCTGAAGGAAAAGTTGAAGCCACTGTGACTCCAGTATTAGAACCAGACAACCCTGTCGAAAGAAATCAGTCTACACATTTTCCATTACAAAAAGCACTCACAGGATCAGTGTTCGATGATGGTCTGGTGCCTCCATTGTTACTGTCACCAGCGTATTGATGACACCCAGCTTGGTTTGGACCTGCGGCTGCTGTATGACCATCTGGACAACATCCATACCTACGTCACAATACAACCAAAACAGTGTCAAGGAGACCACCTAAATGAGTTGTCAATATCGGGGTATCAAAAATCAGCGACCACTAGTCTGGGAGAAATACATTTGATAGAAAAGGTGCTAGCCCTCATTTTTGATCACCCTGTTCTTCTATTCATGTTTTGCAGTACAGGCTTAGGAAGGTCAAAAGCCTAAACTGATAGCAATGGCCACAAGCTGGAAGCAATATCATATATTTAAGAAGTTGAACTGGAACTGCTTCATCTAGGATACACTACGCACTTTCCATTTTTATCTTAAAAAGATAGGGTTTTAGTAACCATAAAATTGAAAGAAGTTATTATTTCATAAGGATAATGTTTGGTTTTTACTAATGTCACTTTTACAAATCAGGCCCTGTAATTAAATGTATTCATTAGCTACTATATCAGTCTTATACAGATGATACCTGGTCTGTGCGCAGTTGTACCCTGGGCAGCCCCACCACTGAGGCCCTCGTGCCGGTGTGAGACCATCTGGGCAACAGCCATGTTGAGAATGGATGCAGCCACGATCAGGGTTCAGAGAAGAGTCTTGACGGGATTGCTGATGGTAATCCCACCTATAAGGTAAGTTGTTCCTTCCTCGTTCCTCTTCGACTGTTGTTCCCCCCACAGATTCCCTGCGTTCTGTTCTCCTGTACACTAAAACAACAATTGCATTACGAGTCATGACTATCAATTTTTCTGTAACTCAGAACAAATTATGGCTGATCAATTAACCAAGCCAAGATAAATAAAGAGAAACAAAAACAGTAAATTAGTCAGTTATTTTCTAAGCCTGCTTAGTCCTGAACAGGGTCATGGGAGGTGCTGGAGCCTGTCCCAGTTAGCACAGGGTGCAAGGCAGAAACAGACCCTGGACAGGGCGCCAGTCCATTGCAGGGTGAACACAAACAGACACACATGGGCACAGTTCAGTGCCACCAATCCACCTAACCTGCATGTCTTTGGGCTGTGGGAGGAAACTGGAGCACCCAGATAAAACCCACACAGACACAGGGAGAACCAGGATGTGAACCACAGTCTCCTTACTCTAATGCAGCAGTGCTACCATTGTGCCACTATGCCACCCACGGTAAATTAGGCAAATAAAAATATAAAAATAATGAAGTTTAATCTGTGGAAAGTAGGGAGAAAAATGCAGGAATAGGACTTGTGCGGAAAAGTAAAATAAAGTAAACCAAATACCGCCAACAAAATGATACAGGAGCTGCTACGCTCATGTGAAAGGCAACCTGAGTAACGGTCAAGGTGGCACTGACTACTGAGGCAGTGCCAGGCAGGGTGCACACACAACAATAAGTCGGGTTTTGACACCCAAAAAATCGATCATAAAATCAGACCCAGACGTATACGCCTGTTCAAAAATGCGACCCTTTTTGTTTTTTTTTTTTATCTTCTTGCCTCCTCCAATCTCGTACCGGTTTCTCAGACGCATCAAATTTTGTTGCAGCAGCGCAGTTAGCAATTTCTTTCATCATTTCAATGATATTTAATTTAAAACCAGCTTCATATTTTCTTCTGATCGAATGCTCCACCATAGATAAGGGATGCTCTTACGATAAAGGTGTATGAGGGTGTGAGATACAAAAAACACAAAACAGTGCAAACGTTGCTTCGGAAGAGTTTGGGTATTACTGTGTGGTCACGTAGGCACAATACATAGAAAAAAAAAGGCAGTGTGCTCTGTGGTTACTCTCTCAGGTGGGCGTTAGCATATCATAATCTCTTGGACCAATAGCAGGAGTGTTCCACATTTGACTTATACGACCAACAGTATTTATGGTGTTTGGAGGTAGGACAGAAGGGATGTTCTATTAACACTCCACCAGGAGCACATCTACCATTAGATCTGCATTCTGGGTGGACTCCCTGGGGCCCATGAGTATTACCTCTGCAGTTATCATATATATCAACTTCACTGCTCATTTAGATAAAGGATTAATTAAAACTACTGAAGATATAACATGAAAGAAAGAAAGAAAGAAAGAAAGAAAGAAAGAAAGAAAGAAAGAAAATAAATGAGGAAAACATCACATTTCAGCCATTTTTAAAGAAAATAACTGAAGTTGTATACAGTAAAAGTACAATAAAGTCCTAAATCCATTTTCTAAACAGATGCTAAAACGCAATTTAAAGCTATTACAAATTAATTGTGGTACATTATCTATTTAAATTAAACATCAATTCTTGCATCTTTCCTACCTGACAACCACAACATTTCTTAATATGTATAGCACAGAGGAAAAGAAAATGGTCCTGACCTGTGGAAGATTCACTTGGGATATAAGGGACCAAGATTCCGTGACGGGTGTTGTCATAGCCACGAGGGTCTGGCATACTAGGCACCTCTATGTATAGATAAAGAATAAATATTAATTGCAAATTAATGTGCATGAAGGTATTACTGTACATCAAAGTAGTACACTACTATGCACACATCTCATACCATTTGTCTTTACATTTTCAAATCTACAGCAATATAAAAGAAACTTTAATAGAAATAAGAATGACAGATGCAGACCACTGCAGGAATGAAAGCCCAATGTTTCTTATGAAATGAGCTCACTAGGAACTTCCAAATCAAATATTATTTCCAAAGATAATTGTTCAAAGAGGTAGGTTGAGAAAAATTTGGAGAAAGTTTGGGTGGACATTTTAGTCATAAAATGAGTAAAGTGAATAATTAAGATATGGCAGCAAAGTGTTCTCCTCTGTGTCAAATTCCTCTCCTGGAATGTGTTATTAAAATATTTCTCATTGCTCAAAAACGTATAATTATTATTACACACAGTCCCTGTTTCTGTACAGATTATATTTTATTTTTTTTAATTCCCAGGTGGGTTTTACATTACTTTATGTTGCTTACGTATAACATAAATTGGAGTACTACTGGTACAATTCTATACATTCATTTCTAATTTTTCTACTCCATTCTCTCTAGCATGTGGCTGACACTTTCTGCCTTTTTAAAAAATGATCACTGACTCACTCTACTAAAACAGAGAATTTATTTGTGAAAATAAATGCAGAATATTTAGTGGAGTCCAGGAGGAAGTTGCCTGCTTTGGATATGCTTTACAACTGCACAGTTCTTTCTGATAATTAACTCAGCTTGATCTCTTAAGTATCAAAGAAACAAATCCAGGACTATGACAATCAAACCCTTGTATGCTCCAAGGCAGATTTCCCCATTACAATCAGACTTTGTTGTAATCTTTTCAAAGGAAAGTTAGTGTTTTATTAGCTAATGATGCTAATTTGTATTTGTTTGGGATATTCACATTACATGTTAGATCTCATTCAGGAGTGTAAAGGTACTCTCAGACAGGTACAAATTTAAACCCAAGCTTTACAATGCCACACCACCAAAACCAATTAAAGGTAATAAGCATTTTACTTGTGAAAGGCTATGGGAGAGCAGACTATTCCCTCATTCTGATATTTCAGTTTCACTTCTGCATATTTTGAGTGTTATATGTTGTTAATGACACATTTAAAATCCAAACAAAGTCATAGTTTATGAGGACTAACATAAAACAACATAAAAATTTCAAACTCATTTAAATCCAATTCAGGGTTGCAGGGTCAGGGGTCTGTCTTAGCACCACAAGGCACAAGGCAAGAACCAACCCTAGATGTCACACTGGTACCCACAAACACATTTGTACGACACATTAGGGAATGACCGTTAACATTTTTTCAGGCAACTCCCTTATGCTCTTTTGAGCATCTTCTTGTATTTACCTATTTTTTTATTTTTAATTAATCCTATTTGTTTCATTAATTTTGATATGGGACTTGTCTTCATATACTGTAGAACAGAGTTTTACAGTTCTCTCTTTTGTGAGACATTTTTTCTCATTATTTTTAAACTTTAAAAGCTCAATACCACTTCATGTCAGTGACAGGCTTGAAATGTCCCAATTGCCTGGGGTCAGGCTTGCCTGGATAAGACTTGCATTGGTGCAGACTAGTGAAAATTCTGTAATGTATTTATGGGTCTTTTTTGAAGGCATCACCCGATTTGCTATTGTGTGGTGCCAGAATCACAACGCTGTTGATCAATGTCAACAAAGCCAAATTAAATTCAATAAGATTCAGTGTTGTCTCTCTATTATAATAAAAAAAATCCTGCGACGAGATGAGACTTTTTGGAAGATTTTTTCAAGTCCCGCGAGTCGAGACTTTGGCCACAAGATGTTTTCAAGTCATGCCCTCCTTTCAACCATAGAGGTACTCTCACCTCTCATTCAGGTGAATGCTTTTGATAGACACAGTTCTTGCTCCGACGAGACGAGACACTTCATCATGAACGGTTGTCAACATTAAAAATGAGTACACGGGCAATTCTAGTACCGAGAAACGATGAAGTCTAATGAATTAATGCCAAAAATGACAATCACTTACATGGCAAACTGGTTAAATGCGTATCAATAGACTATGCTGAAACAGTTGGTGGTGATCGTGCAAAAAATGAAAACATCAACTTCCAATATCCTGAAGAATATTTACAACCATTAACACCGGCTTGTCTTCCAGCGCAAGAATTAATATAGAAAGAAGGATGTATCCAAGAAAAGTAATGTAGTACATCTTCAGGGGATAACATTAGACACCAAAGGAGATCTTGATATGCCATTCATATTAAAATGTTAACAGTTTCCCATTAGAATAGCTTTTGCAAAGACAATTTACAAATCTCAGAGCCAAACATTCAAAAAAGTAATTTTATTTAATAGAGAGAAAGAAATTAAATTCAATCACGTGCAGTTATACGTGGCGTTGTCACGATGAATGCCCAAACACAGAATCACAATTCAATGTGAAATGACGAAAATTTAATTCAAAAACGTGTTTTAACTGAAGCTTTACAGTAAAAGTGTAAGTTAAAAAAGTTTTTGCGTGTTAATTTCAAAGTCAAACAGAATGAAATTGTATTACGCAATGAATAACTCTAACACAACATGAAACATAATTTACATTCAATTTATTACATTTTAATGTTTTTTAATATGGTTAATTACTCTCTGGAATGTAAAATAGTAAATTGCACATCCGCATCCCCATATGCGAGCGGCAGAACCGCAAAGGGGCTAGCACGTAGAGCAAGCACGGGGGTTGGTGAGCGAAGCCTTTTGATACGCTTTAAGTCATATCTTATATTTATCATGCATTATTATTATTATTTTCAAAAGGAATTACAGAACATTTTCAACAGCACATAACTGAATGCTTGAAATATGTAAAGCAAAGGTGGCATCACTTAGAAAATGTTTGGTGATGAACTTCAGCATATTTTTCAGATACTTACGCTGTGATAAATAACAGGGCTGGGTATTGCAGGTTTCCACAGTAGGAGGACGCTCGACATCAGAACACAGCTCCGAGCTGTAGAAATTTCTATCCCGGTCAGCACAGATCACCTGACGTTCCCTAAGGCCTGAGCTACAGCTCTTTGAACACTGTCCGAGGAAATGAAAAGAACAGTTATATTCAGAAGCATCACACAATGTGAATGGTACTATACCAACTGACTTGGAGAGTTATTAATATGTAATTTATTTTTATAACTCACACTTCTATAATTGACCGTCTTTTTGTAACCTCCTGGGTGTTACTGTTCATCATTTTACCATATGTGTGGCCAACAAAAAGACAACACACTGGTATGTTAGCCAAGAACGTAGTGTTAGGGTTACAATGGAAGAGCAAGAAAAATGTGACCACCTTTTACTTCACAATGGCTTATGTATATCTGTAATTAGAATAAACTATCCAACAATTTCAAAAGCAGGTTCACAGAAACAGAGCTTACCCTTGATTTCAATTTTTTAATTACGTGAATCAGGTTTTACAGTAACACAAATAAAGGAGCTCATCCTGGAAGGGATATCAGTCTGTGATATTTCAGCCAGGGTTCCTCAATTCCATGTGTTGTGTCCATTTTGTTCATCAATCAGCTGTTTATTTATGTTACTACTGTTAACTGTCTGCTATACTTTCTTCTGCTGTGTTATGTTCCACGTGTCTTGTGAGCAGTCCCCCAAGAGTGGGGTGCCTGCCAATCGCTGTAGAAACTGCCCTCTACTATATATAATCGGATCTCCCACAGTTCTTGGTGGTTCTTTTTGAACATGCTAGAGAGTTAGTGAGTTCTTGAATTTGCAGTGCCTGTACTTGTGTGATTTACTGGATTTTCGATTCTGTTCTGTTTTTGACTTTTTATATTAATGCCAAAAGGGATCCTACTCTGTTGGGCCCTTGAGCAAAGCCCCAAACTTGAAAATTGCTCCAGGGGAGCTCTACAATGGCTTACCCTGTGCTTTGACTCCCAAAGGTCATGCAAAGTGACAATTTCCCCTTGGGGATTAATACATTATATCAAAAAACAAACAAAAATCTGGATGCCGTAAGGGGACCATGTTTGCTTTAGATTATCTTATTGTTTTCAGCAACTCCTTTATGCTTCTTGTGCTCCACGGAGTATCCTGAGAAAATAAATTTACCCGCATTCTTGCTGAAGTTATGGCAATATAACTCCATCTAGTGTGCATTTTGGGAAGTGTAATTGGAGGATTTGGAAGTATTTAGTGCTTCAGACCTAGTCATTAGATGGTCGGTCACAGAATCCAGAAACATTCAGTGATATGAAGCCAATTTAGGTCTTTCACATGTGGGAGAAGCTGGAGCCCCCAAATAATCCTCTCACACACATTTTGGAGCAGGTGCAAAATCAGAAAAGAGAGTGAAAAACCATCAACTAAACTCAGACCCCTGGAGTTGTGAGGTAGATTATGTAAAATGTGTGACATACTTCAAGGTCATTTCTGTAATATTTATGGGAAAATAAAAAGCAAAGATGAAGTGGGTATTTTATCACTTCAAATATAACACAACCACTAAATGACATTTTTCAAATTAGCTTCTTCTTAATTTACAGGACAAAATCAAGTGATAGTTCAACATTGTATCGAAAATTGACAAGTTTATGTAAAGATATTCTGTCTGAATTTTGCCACTGATCTGGCAGGGCATTTGTGTGAAATTTCCCACTGGGAAGCTTGTATTCCCCATAATACCCACGGCATGTGAATGTAGCAATTGCCTATATTACAACTGTCCTTCAAATGTTTGTGCTGATTTTCATGAGTTTCTATGGGTTTGCAATTTAAAGAATACAGAAGCCAAACCTCACCAAGGAATAAGACAAGAATTCATTATGATGTTTTTTTTCTCTTGATTGATATGTTTTGATGAAGTTTATTTCTATTTTCATTTTTTTCTGTTCCTAGTTTACACAACATTAGTATCACATCATCTAAATGCAGCCGTTGCTTTCATAGCATCATCAAAACTGGGGTATAAATACAGCAGCATTTCCACTGCGAATTATCTTCCAGTTGGATAATGAAAACAGCTTTGTAGTGTCAATTAGTTGCTACTTCAAAGTAGGCCTAGAGTCGGGTATTGTTTTTGGATTTCAAACTCGTTTCTGTCTTTTACTTAACAAAAGTATTTCACAAACACGTTCATGTCTGAATTCAAGACCTGCCTCTAGCCCTCATTTATTAGTCAAGAGTCCTGCCTTCAATAGAAAAGCACTATCCAATGTGAACAGTCTTCCTGTCTGTGGACTACTTTCATTTTCCAGAGGTATTTATTAAACAGTATATTAGAAAAAAATGCATGTGTTTTTCAAGACATGAGCATTTACTTGAATGAACTGACATGTGGATTATTCGACATGAGTAACATGAGATCTTTTCATGGACGGTTTTGATATTGTTTATGGTTGTCCAGCACTGGTCACCACAAGCTGCCATTCTATCAGAAATACTGTTATCTCCATTCTCCATGAAAACATGACATTAAAAATTGCTGTTGGCCATCACATATAAAAAATTATAATTTTTGGATCAAGTATTCCTTTGAGCTCTAAAATTAAGTAGCAGCCTTAATCAAAACTAAATGATTACACATTTCCAAGCTCTGTGATAGGAGTTATTTAAGAGATAAGATTTATAACTGAAAAACTGATAATAGTTAATTGTACATGACTGTTATAAAAATTGTAATCAGATATTATTGTGTAAACTCAGTTTTCTGTAAATATTTTCTTTTTTAACTCTAATTTTGTAATTGTGGTACAAGACTTATTATACTTGGATGCATGTTGCCATGCACTACAATTAATACTCAATACGCGGCACATTTTTAATACGTGGTTAATTTATAAATTTTATTAAGATGTGTAAAGTGTGCTTTAAAAAACTGTGTTCAATTAATTAGTAATTTCAAGTAATAAGTAATTTTAAAATAAATTTAAATTTTCTTACCAGGCCCCAGTCGCCAATATGCCAGCTAATCTCAGTTGTACAAGCCTGTCTTTCGCAGATCTGTGTGACTGCCGGTTTGTGTAACGATAAACAAGCAAAATCTTGAATACGGGAGCCCTGGCTTGAAGTACAAACTACTGGCCGGGTTTGCTCGCCTTCACCACACGTCACTGAGCACTGGGAGGGATAGAAAAAAACAAAGAATTACTAATTACTTTTACCCCTCAAAAACAAAGGTTAGAATCTATTCTATGGTGACATTTTCAGTTGTTACATGCAGATACATAGTAAATAAACCTGCGTTTCTAATGTTTACCTTGCATTCTGAAACACATACTCTAAATCAATGCATCACTAAGAATATTATTTATCCAGTTTAAAAACTCTTAACTATTACTTAGCATGAACTTATATAAAAAGCATGTTAATTTTAAGTGAGTGAGTTTTGTGGTGACCAAAAGAACTAAATCACAGATACAAGCAGCAGAAATTAGCTTCCTTCACAGGGTGTCTCGGCTTAGACTTAGAAAAGAGCTATAAAAGGTACACACTTCTGCTGAATGATTCATTGTCTGAAAGTCCTCAGTGCTAGTGTGTAACAGAGGATGTGCAGCATGGTTCATAATGGCACTCACTTTTGTTTTAATTTTGTCCTTCGCTATGACCTCCAGGGGTCCAGATTGAGTCCTATAACTACGTTTGCCCTTTTAATTAGCTTGTTGATTCGGTAGGCTTCTCCTGAAGTTACAGGCCCATCACACCACTGTCTAGACAATCACACTGGCCATCACAGAGTTATAGGAGATGTGAAGGATGTCACTACCCATATTAAAGGAACACATTTAAAATTCTAATAATACTGAAAACACCCTATAGACACTGAGGGATGCTGTTTATGTAACTCTAACTGCATGTACTCCAGATCATTTTACCTCTTAAGTGTCCGTCAATACTATGGACACTGAGTGGTGACATTTTCTTAACTAAAGGAGCATGCACCCTCAGACCTTGGGTTGTGATCTTTTCATAATTGACATGATGGGATAAAAGGACAGCTAGGGATTATTTTTCTTATCCAATCTGCGAAAACTAAAACTCTCAAAAAGCTTTTGTTTGAAAGTTTTCTTGCATATTTCTTTCTGTTTTGACCTCTTGCTTGTTCTGTTAACCTCAATTTTTGTGTCATATTTTGGTTTTGGTTTCTATTTTTGATCTCTTGCTTTTCTATGTGCATCTCCTGGTTCTGCTGTTGAAATACACATTTTTTTATTCTGTTCAGCTGTGCTTCTTGTAATCTTAAAAGCCATACTATAATGGCAATCATTTTACTTGTGTTTTCTGAAACTACAAGGACTCCATACAAGACAGTATGTAATTTGTTTTTCTTGAATTTGCTTTTCTTATTTTCAGAAATGTCATGCGAAAGAGTGTGACAAAAAGATTTATATAAGCATTAATAAAACAATTTTTTTTGGCATTCTACAAATTATTTAAATGAAGTATGACATGGAAGAAAAATACATTAAGAGGATAAAAGGTATTACAATGCTATTACTTGCTTGAAGTAGAATTTAGAACTCAACAGTGCAAAAGGAAGATGGGTTGAAATTAAAAGACTTTGAATTGTTCCATTCTCACCTCTGACCATTCACCAATACTCCAAGTTGCACACTGGCGAAAGTTGCAGGCCTGCTGAGTGTGTGGCCTGGAAGAAAAAGACTGGCACTGTGCATCCTCTACTACTCTGGACCCAGAAGTGTCATGAATGAGACAAAATACAGTGCGTGTCTGAGTACCTCCATCACATGAAGCAGAGCATGCACTCCACTCGCCAGTCTTCCAACTAGCAGGGAGAAAAACAGACAAAGCAAAATCTTTTAAGCTGCCCTTGAATTGCAAAAATCCCACCTACTCTCCCACACAAGCCTGTCCAAGGATTATTATGCTTTTGACAAATTAAATGAAGTATCTTAGACATTACTCCCTGAGATGGAGTTACTTTGCTCTGGATAAATGTTGAAACGTGAAGGGCTGAGCGTGAAAGGACTTCTTTAAACAAGTAGAAAAATAAAAAAGCTTTGTAAATAAAGCTAAAAGCTTTTATCTTCAACTTTACCTTTAGTCTAAAGATCACTTCTAAGCTAATGGTACTTTTACATGCTGCAAATATTCGCAACAATTTGTTGGCATTTCAAGTCTGAAGGATTGCTATCGTGTTTCTCTACTATTTCCATTGCTTCTGGAACGCTTTTCACATTTCTTCATGACTAGTGACTATCATATACTTGTAACAGGACTATTTAATGGTTAAACCATCTATAAATACAGCACCACTGTGACCAAGAAAAATTATAGTGATAACACTTTAAAGTACTACGAAAATGCATCTATTACTCATTTACTCGTATGTAGCAAGACCTTAACAAAGGCTTCTCTTGGTCTTCATAACACTTATAACCCATTAGTAGATGGGTTATTCATGTCTGTGCTGTGTGGCATATTGACATGCTAATAAAGGAAGGATACTAAATATGTAAAATCAATAACAATTTTTTAGATGATCCGCTGTGGCAACCCCTAACGGGAGCAGCCAAAAGAAGAAGTAGAGACATGTGTCTCCATTTAGCTACCTCGGAGCAATCCAAAGTGACGTTTTGTTAGTAGGTCACATTGTAGAGATGAAGAAACAATTTACAGATGCTTTCTAAGTCTAATGAAGACCCAAAGAACTATATGTTAAGATCTTATTACATAAGAGTAATAGATGCATTTTGCAGTACCTAAAGTGTTGCTATTATTTTTTATATACTTTTGCAATTTGGCACAACTATACCTAAATTTATCTTGGAAAATGCTAATTCTTAAGACCTTTATTTGAAACTGATTACAGAAACATACTAAAAGATAATAAAGAATCACAGCATGATAAATAAAAAAAAAAAACACATGGACATTTATCCCCAATAGCCTTAAGCCAAAACCAAATTAAATTTTTACAAAGTCAACAGCAGAAAACAGAGAGGGATCACTCATTTCAAAGTATAGTGAAGCAAATGCAGGATTACCAAGAAATGCACACCATGATCAAGCAAGCCGCATTCCTGAAACAAGAGTTAAGCTCCCAGAAGGAACCATCTGCACTTATATAATCAGGACTCTCACATCCACCTGTCATCTCAATGAAACAACAGGTGCTGAGCTGTTCATTTCCTTTCAGAAATATAGTTTATCAACTACAATGAAAGGCAAGAGAAAATGCTTAGACAAAGACCATTCTAAAAGCTGACCCTCCCACCATGCCTTATGCACAATTTAAAAAAAAAAAAAAAAGAGAAGCCAACTACTGAAGAACTACTGAAGGCAGGGAAATGCCTCTCGAGACTGACATTGTTCTAAATGTTTTCTTTAGAGTCGTCATCTTATAATCAATTACAAAATTTTAAATCCTTAGTTGGTTCTTTTTCATAATGTCTATATTTGTTATTGCATGAAATAAGTGCAGACGAAAGACAAAATGGACATGCTAATCTGAGTGAATTGTCCCCAACACTTTCCAGACCTGCAGATGTAGGAGCCCTGTTAGCCACACTGCCTTCCGCTTGCATAGACAAACATCAGCCAAGGGAAGCACTAGGGGAACCAGGCAAAAAAAAGCAAATCAGGCCATCAAGTGTCAAGCTGGGAATTGGGAGTTACTAATTAAAAACAAACATCCTAAATGTAAATGGGTTTTTAATCACTTGTGTGGGATTACCTTGAGGTACATTTGTAGGGATTGGTTACACCAAGATCCCATCACTCAGGAAGAAGATAACCCCCATAAATAAACTAGAGCACTGTGATATGTTTCAGGTTTTAGAGTTATTTCAAGGGAGCTGTGCGTAGATGTGTTCAAAATTGGCTCAGACTCAGGAAGCAGAGGGTTATGGTACAAGGACCTCTATCAGACTGGCAGATGTTAAGAGTGGTGTTCCATGGAAGTTAGTGCTAGGGCCTCTGGTATTTTTAATATATACAGTATAAATGATTTGGATAGGAATATAAGTAGCAAGCTTGTCAAGTTTGCAGATGATACTAAGCTAGATCGATTGGCAAATAATCTCGAATCCACTGAATCATCAAAGAGAGATTCGGACAGCACACAGCTTGAGCAGATTTGTCGCAGATGAAATTTAATGTCAGTAAATGTAAATTATTACATGTAGGAAGTAAAAATGGGAGGTTTTAATACAAAATGGGAGGTATGAAAATTGAAACTACACTTTATCAGAAGCATTTAGGAGTCGTAGTGGATTCAACACTATCAACCCAGGCAATACTTTAAGAGGCTGATGAATAAAGAGAATGAGAAAGAGAGAAGGTTGAATGATATGATGATAGTGAATCAGGAAGTGCAACGGATTAGCAAGGAGGAAGTAAGGAACAGGTATGAAGAGGATGAATAATGGAAAGGCCGTTGGTCCAGATGACATGCCTGTGGAAGCATGGAGGCGTTTAGGAGAGATGGCAGTGGAATTTTTAACCAGATTGTTTAATGGAATCTTGGAAAGTGACAGGATGCCTGAGGAGTGTAGAAGAAGAGTACCGGTACAGATTTTTTAAATATATGGGGGACGGGCAGAACTGGAGTAACCACAGGGGGATAACATTGATGAGCCACAGCAAGACATAATGGGAAAGAGTAGTGGAAGCTAGGTTAAGGAAGGAGGTAATGATTAGTGAGCAGTAATTTGGTTTCTTGACAAGAAAGAACACCACAGATATGATGTTTGCACTGAGGGTGCTGATGTAGAAGTACAGATAAGACCAGAAGGATTAAGATTGCACCTTTGTTGACCTGGAGAAAGCAGATGACAGGGTGCCTCGAGAGGAGTTGTGGTACTGTATAAGGAAATCGGGAGTGGCAGAGAAGTACGTAAGAGTTGTACAGGAGGGAAGTGTGACAATGGTGATGGATGCATTCAACATGGAGGTGGGATTACATCAGGGATTGGCTCTGAGGCCTTTCTTATTTGCAATGGTGATGGACAGGTTTACAGACGAGATTAGACAGGAGTCCCCATGGACTATGATGTTTGCTGATGAAATTGTGATTTGTAATGAGAGTAGGGAGCAGGTTGAGGACACCCTGGAGAGAAGGAGATATGGGCTAGAGGGGAGGGGAAATGAAGGTCAGTAGGAACAAGACAGAATACATGTGTGTAAATGAGAGGGAGGTCAGTGGAATGGTGAGGATGCAGGGAGTAGAGTTGGCGAAGGTGGAGGAGTTTAAATACTTGGGATCAACAGTACAGAGTAATGTGAATTGTGGAAGAGAGGTGGAAAAGAAAATTGAATCTAGAAAGGGTGTAGTAGATGGAGAAGATTGTCAGGAGTGATTTGTGACAGACGGGTATCAGCAAGAGTGAAAGAAAAGGTCTACAGGACAGTAGTGAGACTAGCTATGTTATATGGGTTGGAGACGGTGGCACAGACCAAAAAACAGGAGACAAAGCTGGAGGTGGTTAAAGATGTTACGATTTGCACTGGGTGTGACGAGGATGGATAGGATTAGGAATGAGTACATTAGAGGGTCAGTTCAGGTTGGACAGTTTGGCGACAAAGTCAGAGAGGCGAGATTGCTTTGGCTTGGACATGTGCCGAGGAGAGATGGTGGGTACATTGGGAAAAGGCTGTTAAAGATAGAGCTGCCAGACAAGAGGAAAAGAGGAAGGCCTAAGAGAAGGTATATGGATGTGGTGAGAGAGGACATGCAGATGATGGATGTAACAGAGCAAGAGGCAGCTGACAGGAAGAGATGGAAAAAGATTATCCGCTGTGGCTACCCCTAATGAGAGGAGGTGAAAGAAGAAGAAGTGGACTCGACACTATTAACTTCCAGACAGTGTTCAGAAGTCATCAAGAAGGCTAACAGAATACCATGTTACATAGTGTCTTGATGCGCAGAGTACAAGTCTCAGGAGGTTATGCTGAAGTTTTATAACACACTGGTGAGGCCTCATCTGGTGTACTGTGTACAGTTTTGGTCTCCAGGATACAAAAAGGATATAGCAGCACCAGAGAAAGTCCAGAGAAGAATGACTAGACTGATTTATGGGCTACAGAGGATGAATTATGAAGAAAAATTAAGAGCTGAGCCTTTCAAGTTTAAGCAAAAGAAGATTAAAAGGAGACATGATTTAAGTGTTTAAAATTATGAATGAAATTAGTTCAGTGGATCGAGACTGTGACTTTAAATTAAGTTCATCAAGAACACAGGGACACAGTTAGAAATGTGTTAAGGGTAAATTTCGCAAACATTCAGATGTTTTTCTTCACACAGAGAAACATAGATACATGGAATAAGTACATCTCAAGCTAAAGCAGATTTTAAAAAATGAGTTTCCTTATTTTGATTTATAATGCATGCACTTTGTGAGATGTGTGCGTTACTAATTGAATGGAATTATTATTTCTTGCATTTTCAAGAATATTTCACATGAAAGGTGGATGGGGATGTCATTCATATGATGGTGATAGAAATGTTCTGAAGTATTCTGTTAATGTGCAGATTCTGACCACTTGCCCAATATTAGAGCAGGACCTAATGAAGATTGAGTTCAACTTAAGTTGTTGGTGACACATAGGCAGTTACGCCACTCAAGATTATCATCATGAATTGAACATATTTAAGTAAAAAAAGTTTCATCTTGATTAATACATTGTCAGCTATATCAGATTGCCTACACAATTGTGTTGACTTTCATCCTTAAGGCAGTGAAAAGCAGAAAACAGAACCTCATCAAATAATGAATGGTATGAAAATATATAACAGGACAGATTATTCCAAGAAAATGTCATTCCAGCTTGATCACTGAATGTGTGGCCCCTTCCTTCATCCACTGAGCTGCTTGGAAGGGGCCACTGGGAAACTCTGATTCTTATTTTTGCCTTCAGCACAATGAGACGTGCTTCAGCTAATCAGTAAAGAGGCTCTTTTAAATGACTAAGGCTTTTATAAAGTATGACTGTCAGCCTTCAACTCTGAAGCTTTACCTGTACACCCCTGAGCGCTGGTGTCGATGCTGTTTCCATACCTGTGGCAGGTAGAGGTAGGCCATCCTTTTAATGGGAACAAACAAAAGAGGGTGAGTCATCTTTCAGAACTCACACACTCATTTAACCTTTATACTTATAGCAAGGTATACTTAATTTCAGATTTGCAAGGCCTACCAAAAACACCATGGTACAATGGATAGATTGATGGAATAAGCAGAAAAAACAAAGAAACTTACACATGATTAGAAAGCCTGGAATTTCAAAAAAGCGCTATCACCTAGAGGTGCACTAAACAGAACTTTTATTAATGTTTAAATATGATACCATAAGTTCTTTCTAAATGCACACCTGGTGATAAAGCCATAATTAGACTTGTTTGCATTCTTGTCATCACATACCAAAAGACATGCAAGTAATTACTTTAAAAATTATCTCAAAAGTTGGTAGAGAGAGAAAGAGAAAATGTCCAAAACATAAAAACCTTTCTTTCAATTACAAATTTGTTTCCATTCCCAGGGTTCACTACACTTGTCATGTGTCTGAACACGAAATCTGATGTAAAAGTACACATCCAAAACAAACCAACTTAAGTTTACAATCTGTATTACCTATCACATTATCAAGTACTGATGTTTAGTTCTCTAGCTAAGAACAATTGAGGAGTCCAAAGGCTTCTTCCCAACCTATGAGACGCACGTCTGTTGGCAGCATTACAGATGGATGGTGGTACTTGCTTTCAGAGCCTGCTTCTTGAACAGACTTATCAGGAATGCAAGTTTCATCACAGGACAAACCCTGGACATACACGAATCTGTTGTGGAAAAGACGACGGAAGGAAAACTGGATGCCATCATGAAAAATCCCCCCATCCCCTTCAGGAGGCACTTTTAGCCACAGGTTAATTCACCATGACAATGATACCAGGCAGTTCAATGCTTCTTCACGACAGCCCAGACTAAGTACTTATAATCTATAATTTTCTGTTTCTGCACAAATACAGTGAACATGTTGTGTATGTATTTATTTATTGATCTGTCTATTGATAGATTATATTATTTGGAGTCTCTATCTTTGTTTTTTTTATGTTTCTGCTGCTGTATGCATCTAAATGTCTACTTGGGATCAATAAAGTTTATCTAATGTAATCTAATTCTTTTTTTTTTTGCCAAAGAGGGGTCCAGAAGTGATAAGAAACCATAGTATTATCTAATCAGTGAAGCCATTTATGAAGGCTGCAACATTTATGGTATGTTTCCTCCTTTCAGACCTCACACTAACTCTACGCGTTTTTTCTGCAAAGTGCAAATGTACATGGATCTAAGCATACATGTCTGTAGGTTTGTATTTCTGGTTTAATTAGAAAACAGGCAAGTAAACATCATCATGAGGGAGAAGATCTAAATGTGGTAATGAACTTTACAGTTTCTAAAATAACAAATTCTGCTTGTTAAAGGCATACTGCAGGACTGAAAAAGAAGGATCTGTTTCATAACGTATTCTAGGAAGAAAACCAAGTCAGAATGGGTTTAGCAAACTGTCCTATTTACTCTCTTACTTGGTTTTTAGTCTATGTAGGCAAAATGCCTGTGGTAATCACATGGGTTCTTACTTAACTCTTTAGGTAGAAGCAAGTGGTTGAGGAATAATATGAAAATACAAAAGTTTTTTTAGCAAACTTTTCTTTTTCATCTACACCTTTTAAGTTTTAGACAGTATATGCCAGCAGAGCACACAGACAGCTGAATTAATCTATGATGTTAAACCCAGATTAGTGAGAAGTGACAGATGAAAATGGCATCAGCCAAACTGAAATGGTTTGTAAAATGACAATTTAAACTTGCCAAATAAACAAAATGAAAATCAGATACTTTGCAGGAATTTTTTGCTGTTGTTATTAAGAAACTAAACCTGCTGCTTTTTGCATGCTGCCGTGGATGTTTTAAAGTTTGAATGTACAACAGCTAAAGGTCAGACACCTTACACCTGAGTTTTCAGACTTGACGGTCTACAGTGTACAGAAAATGTATTCAATAATTAGCATTTCACTGTGATTTATGTTTTAAATTCTCATGTACATCTTACTTTTTGCAATATTTACATATTTAGATATAGACTTCATTAGCAAATATACACCGAAATATAATTATATATAATATATACTAGGGGGCTTTTCCCTCTGCTCGCTTCACTCGTCAACCCCCTGGGACTACTTTATGCTCTAGCCTCTTTGCGGTTCTGCCACTCACGTATGGAGCAGCGGATGTACAATTTAAACAGATTTTTATCTTCATGGGAATTGTTATATATGCATCAATGCAACATATAACTGCCAGTGTTGGAATTTGTTTCTTTCTCTTTATTAAATACTAGCAAAATACCTGCGCTTCGCAGCGGCGAAGTACTTCATTAAAGTTTTTATTAAGAAGAAAATTAAACCTTTTTAAACTGAGGGAAAATATGCCAATAATTATTTGTTAAGGATCTCTTTGTATACCATGTTGTCAGTTCGGCCCTCCGGTTGTAACATGACCAAGCTGTGCGCTGAGCTTACTCTTGAGCATGTAACTTACAGTTGGCCATGTGAACAGTAATCTTGTCTCAAATCTCACAGCTTGGATTGCTACTGTCATAATCGGTTTGAGTTTCATGGTTTGTTTCAATTACGACAGTATTTGCAGGATTTGTTGTGTTGAAGTGACAGTTGGCATCTGTCAAGCGTTGTAAGCACACAACCGGTTTCATCGATAAAATCACATCCAGCTTTTGAGAGTTTAAACATTCATAAACATCAAAGTGTCCACTACTGAAATCGTCACCTGTGAATTTAAGATGTTTAAGAGGCATTGGCGGTTGTCGAAAGGTGTAAAATATTTGGCCATTTCGGTACACTTGAAAGCGACAACCGAACAATTCAGCGGCAGCCATCAACTCACATGCAGAACCATAGGTGAAGGGCTTAAGCATTTCACTCTTCTAGTAGTGTGTAGTATAATTATCTCCTGTACCGTCATCAGTCCACACCTTGAACCTGTCCCAGTCATTCAATACATAAGACACAATGTTCCTCCGGATATCAAGAGTGAGCCTGATATGGCCGTACAATATGTAACAAAGAGAATGGAAAAGGTAGGTGCTATCTCCGGGCATGGAAACCACTCGGTAAGTGACAGTTCTTTGATCGATAGTGATCATCTCGATAGACATGGTAATGGGGGTTGGAATGATAAAGGAAATGGGTACCTGAGCAATGTAAAGTAAGTGTAAAATACCTATACAATAACTAGAATTGTAATAAACAAACAATAAAACAGCAGAGAAGCCGTGGATTAAACAAAAAGGCTGTAGTTATCAGTAGGGAGACGCGAATCCCGTGGCGAAGCAAGGAAGGGAATGTAGAGACCGGAGCGACAGACGGTCTTATATAGGCAGGCAGCCAACAACGTGGGAGGCGTTGGGATGGGGGACCCAACGCCACCTCACACGGTGACCGAGGTGCAGCCTATGGACGTATATATGTACGTAAGTAGGATTCAGTTAGCGTTGGGAACCTGTGTACCAAATTTCTTGAAGATGGGCCCATAAGTAACAAAGACTGTTGAAAAGTTCAATATGGCGGCTGACAGTGGCGTCATACCACTGAAATAAGTACGTACATTGGTTTCGGTTAGCTCAGGGAAGCCACCTACCAAATTTCGTGAAGATGGGGCCGTAAATAAGAAAGTTCAACATGGCAGACGTTGTTGACCGTTATGAACGTTACGCGTAGAATTGCGAAATGAAACCTGCTTAACTGTTGTAAGTAAGCTGTAAGGAATGAGCCTGCCAAATTTCAGCCTTCTACCTATACGGGAAGTTGGAGAATTAGTGACGTTGGAAAGTTCAATATGGCGGCCGACAGTGGTGTCATACCAACGAAATAAGTACGGACATCGGTTTCCGTTAAAAGTTCAATATGGCGGCCGACAGTGGCATCATACCACCGAAATAAGTACCAAATTTCAGCCTTCTACTTACACGGGAAGTTGGAGAATTAGTGACGTTGGAAAGTTCAATATGGCGGCTGACAGTGGCGTCATACCACCGAAATAAGTATGTACATTGGTTTCGGTTAGCGCAAGGAAGCCGCCTACCAAATTTCGTGAAGATGGGGCCATGAATAAGAAAGTTCAATATGGCAGACGTTGTTGACCGTTATGCGTAGAATTTCGAAAAGAAACCTGCTTAACTTTTGTAAGTAAGCTGTAAGGAATGGGCCTGCCAAATTTCAGCCTTCTACCTACACGGGAAGTTGGAGAATTAGTGATGTTTGGAAAATTCAATATGGCAGCCGACAGTGGCGTCATACCACCGAAATAAGTACGTACAGCGGTTTTGGTTAGCGCAGGGAAGCCACCTACCAAATTTCATGAAGATGGGGTCAGCCTTCTACCTACACGGGAAGTCTGAAAATTGGTGACGTTGGAAAGTTCAATATGGCGGCCGACAGAGGCGTCATACCATCAAAATAAGTAAGTACATCGGTTTCGGTTAGCGCAGGGAAGCCGCCTACCAAATTTCGTGAAGATGGGGCCATAAATAAGAAAGTTCAACATGGCGGACGTTGTCGACCGTTATCGACCGTTATGACCGTTACGTGTAGAATTTCGAAATGAAACCTGCTTAACATTTGTAAGTAAGCTGTAAGGAATAAGCCTGCCAAATTTCAGCTTTCTACCTACATGGGAAGTTGGAGAATTAGTGATGAGTCAGTGAGTGAGTGAGTGAGTCAGTCAGTCAGTCAGTGAGGGCTTTGTCTTTTATTATTATAGAAAATAGACTTTTTCGAATGTTTGGCTCTGAGATTTGTTAATTGTCTTTGCACATGCTATTCTAACGGGAAACTGTAAAATGTTTAATATGAATGGCATATCAAGATCTCCTTGTCTAATGTTATCCGCGTTTGGACATATGGATTTGTATCCATTATGGGCTGTAGAATTTCTAATACATGTTGCATCGCTTCTCCGTGATCATAAATATAAATCTGACCAAATTGTGTTTTTTTTTTTTTTTTAATTAAACTTGTAGTAACTTTAATTGTTGCGGGACCACAGATTCTCATAGCGTATGGTCCTGAATCGTGTAAACCTACATTTTGAGCATTGAATGATTCAAACGCAAACAGATTATCGTAGATTCGGATAATTTGCCTGTAATGTTTGTGGATTTCACTTTCACCAAATATCAAATCTTTTAATTCTCATGGATATGCCTCTTCATTGGGAAGAAACACTACTTTTCCCTGATGGCAACACAAATTAGATAATCTACAAGTCTCTGACTTAAACTTTAAAGCCAATCAATATCTACATACTTCTGTCATATCATCTATGTCCAAAAATTCGATCTCTTTTCACTGTTCCGTTATTTCATCGAGTAATAATTTCCGTTTGTTACCACTAATGCGATCTTTAATATCAGTTTTTTGAGACTTCGAATTTTAGTACTTTAATAATCTCTAACCTGCTCTACATGTGTATCACGCCAACGTTTTTGAACTTCATTACAACATTTCAGCTTGTTCAGTGCAGTCAGTCGGTTGTGAGCCACAGTTGAGAGAATGCGTGTTTTAAAGTGTGCCATAAATCATGGATCACGAACAGTGCTTTTGTTTCAAACTGCAAAAATGTCCTAAATAAATACACAAAATGTTAAAATTATTTTATGCTGATGCTGAAGTGACCATGAAGACAGTTTACAATTGGTTCAAGCGATTTCATAATGGTTGTGAATCAGTTGAAGACGAGGCGAGAAAGAGTAAATGAAATGATTTGATCAAATAGGCAACTGACTATTAGAGAAATTTCTGAGGATCTGAACATCTCTTATGGTTCCATTCAAAATGTTTTAACAACAAATTTGAACATCGGGCAAGTGAGTGTGAAATTTGTTACACACATCTTGATGGTCAAACAAAAGCAACAGCATTTGTCAATTTCATTGGAGTTGCGTGATCATGCCGCTTCAGATTCCAGATTTTTAGGAAATGTCATCACAGGAGATGAAACTTAGGTCTATGGTTATGATCCTGAGACCAAGGTGCAGAGTTCTCAATGGAAATCACCCAGTTCTCCTCATGCAAAAAAAGCGTGTCAATCAGGATCCCACATCAGTGTTGTGTTTGTTGTTCCTTGATGGAATTGTGCAAGCTGAGTTTGTACCCAAGAACACTATGGTGAACTCTGAGTATTATAAGAGCTTATAAGAGCGTTTAAAAAATTATGTGCGTAAAAAGCGACCTGAGAAATGGGCATACAGTTTCATCCTCCATCATGACAATGCTCTGTGTCACACATTGCTTCTAGTACAGTAGTTACAGTCAAATAAAAACATTACTCTGTGTCCTCATCCACCTTATTCAACGGACGTGGCACTGTGTGACTTCTGGCTCCTCCCCAAAGTCAAAGTGACCATGAAAGGCAAATGTTTTGAATTGATTGAGGATATTGAGGCATCCACGACAGGGCAACTAAAGACAGTCTTGAAAGGGGGGAGGGGGGAATTTGAAGGGGATTAATAGCATTGTGCATTTTACTGTAATAATTTTTTGTACGAGCGTATTTTAACATTCACAATCATATATATCATATAAATAAAGCAAATATAGACCTTGAGCATTGGAAAGGCACTATGTAAATAAATTGTATACCTGTATATAAATATTAAACTTCTACTAATATATACAATGATGTAAACCACAAAACAAGACCCCTTTGAAATGTAAACATTTAAAGAAAAAGTAGAAAACAACAGTTTATGGTTATACAGAGAAAGAATGTACAGTACTATACATATCCAAAATTGTATAATTTAATGGGCGAATGTTAAAAATGTTTTAATAAGCTGCTGTTTGTCTTGATAGTTTAACACCTGAGTGCTGTTGTTACAAGTTACTAAGGCAGACGGCCTTTGAACCTTTTCTTCAAAACAAGCCAAATGGACACAGTTGGAGAGACAAAACCTGAGCCTCTGAAGAGACATTTGTTCTTAAGAATATAAGAAATTTGACAAACAAGAGCAGATCATTCAGTCCATCGAGCTTGTTTGTTTAGTTAATAGTTCAGCTGTCCTAATATAACATCCAGATTCATCTTAAAGGTTGTAAAGGTTTCTCCTTCAACTACATGTCTCAGTAGTTTGTTCCAGAGTCCCACAACTCTTTGAATAAAGATGTGACTTTTGTCCTCAGTCCTAAATCCACTTCCCCTTTATTTCCACTTATGTCCTCGAGTATGTGATTCTCGCTTATTCTTGTTACATCTGAAACAAGTGTTTGATGATGTTGAATTGGTCCCTTGACAGTCATTATGTTTTATAGAGTTAAACTAACACTAAAAGTGACTAGGACTAGTATTAGGCCATAACATAAAACAAGCCATTTCCCAAGGAGCCCATGCTCCCTGAAAATGACAGTGGCTTTCATGCCATACACAAAAGTGACAAGTGATCAAAAAACAGTTGATATTATTGGTGAAGGTTATGAGACTCTATGACACATAGAATATATTTTTTTATATATTCTTTTATATTCCTCTAGTACAAGATAAATTCAACTAAAAGTGATCTGAAAGCATTCAATAATGTACATTGGTCCTGGGCAGATCCTTCCTCGTTCCACAGAGAAAGAGGAAAAACAGAAAGAAAAATCAATGAAGTGCATCCATAACAATAATCATTGTTTAATCACCTGGCTCGGGAGATTAAAGCTAATGAATGTAAATAAAAAATACTGACAAATACTGCCTACTGAGGGATTTTTTTTCTTATTCTAAGTATTGTGATACAGCTTCTTCCCACATTAAACTGGCAAACCAGTTTAACCAGTTTAGTAGGGTAACAAAAACAATCAGAATAGTGTTCAGAGTGCATCCCTCTTCTTTCTTGCATGAAGCCAACAATATACACTGCACTCCATAAAGATTGGGACAAAGACACATTTTCCTTAATTTACACCTTGCTCCTTTCCTAATTTGGGATCCTGAGGTAGTTCATCGTGTGGTGGATGAGGAAACAAGCTGTGTCAGTGCATGCTCTCAGCCTCTCTCTCTTACAACTCTGCTCTACAGTTTAAAATGACAAATCAAACAACTCAGACATTGTGATTAAAGTGCACATTGCAGACTCTAATTTAAGGGGATTTGCACACATTTTGGCCACACTATGTAGAAATGACAATACTTTTTCTACATGCCCACCCATTTCAGGGCACCATAATGTTTGGGCACAGCAATGGCAGGTCTATTAAAGCCATTATATTTAGGGCTTTGTCGCATATCCCTTGCCTGCAATGACTGCTTGAAGTCTGCGATTCATATACATTACCAGGTGCTGAGGATCTTCTTGGTGATGCTCTGCCAAGCCACTGATTCAGCCATCTTCAGTTCCTGTTTGTTTCAGTGACTTGTCCCCTTATGTTCTTTCTTCAGTATATGGAAGGCCTGCTCAGTTGGATTTCAATCAGGTGATTGGCTTGGCCATTCTACAGTTTTCCATTTTTTAGCTTTGATAAACTCCTGTTACCCTGGCAGTATGTTTGGATCATTATCTTGTTGTAGTGTTCCGTGCTGTCCAATGACTTTGGAGTTATTTACTGGAACTTGATGAAATATAATGTTTTTATACACCTCAGAATTAATTGTGTAACTCTCTTCACAAGTCATGTCGTCAATGAAGATATATGTGCCAGAACCTGTATCAGCCAATAATGCCGAAGCCATAACACCCCTAACACCATGTTTTACAGATGAGGTGGTCTGCTTTGGATCATGGACAGTTTCTTTTCGCCTCCACGCTTTACTCTTGCCATCACTCTGATGCAGGTTCATCTTTGTCTCATTGGTCCACAAAACCTTTTCCAGAAATCTGCAGGCTCTTTGAAATCCTTTTTCACAAACTGTAATCTGGCCATCCTGTTTGTGTGCCTAACTAGTGGTTTACATCTTGCCTTGTGGCCTCTGTACTTCTGTTCACGAAGCCTTCTGCAGATAGTCGTCTCTGACAAACACACAACTGCCTCCTGTCTCTGATCTGTCACACAGGCATTTGGGACTTTTTCTTTACCATAGTGAGAATTCTTCTGTCATCAACAGCGGAGGTCTTCCTTGGCCTACCAGTCCCTTTTTTTCAACAATTTCGGTAATTTTTGATATCTCCTAATCTGGTTAACCATAAACCTAGCAGGCGAATACATTCCACCTCGCTGGCAGAACACTAGTACAGTAAGATGGAAAAACATTCATAGTTTCTTTATCTTTCCAGCTGTGGAACAATACATATATTAATTAAATTAATCTTAGAAGCTCTTCCAATAACAATTTTCAAAAACACTTTTGGATGTTTTTTGTTAACTTAGCTTCTTATGTCCAAGGTAAAGTGGTCTTAAAATTTAATCTTCATGCCAGACATGCCAAACTGTTTTGCTACAGTTATAATACCTAGCACATAACATTGCACAGCTTTTCACTAATTTACTTTACTCATTTAAATAGCTTTTATGAGCAGTATTAGTAAGTGAAACCTACATTTAAATGAAAGGATGGAGTTTCTGGGTGCCTAATATGCAAACCAATGCTCTAGTCTTTTTGTCAGTGCCTCATTAGTAGGCATTAGATTGAGGATCCTTACAAGATAAAACCTGCTGACAAAGACCTACATCACACAGTACTGATGTCAGTGTATTTAAAAGTCTGAAGAATGACTACATAAAGCAGAGAATTTTAATATTTGCAAATCTTCAAAAGACTTGTACAAGCAATAATAAAAAATAAATAAATAAAGTATTAATTTTCTGTTGGCCTGCAATGGACTGGTATTCTGCCCAAGGACCGTTTCTGCCTTCAGCCCAAAGGTTGCTGGGATAGGCTCCAGCCTCTCCACAACCTTGCTCAGGATAAATAGGTTTGGAAATGGATGGTTAGATGGGTGGATGGATGAACAGGTGAAGGGATGGATTTTTTGTTAGCAAACAACTAAAAACTGCAGTCCTTATAGCCTTAAATTTTTAAATTATGTTGGCTACCAAAAATGATCAAAAGGAGAAATGCCACTCTTTAGACTTAAAATTAACCTGACAATATGCTTTGGACTGTCAATTTGAGAAGAGATACAGAAATAAAAGGGAAATAAGTAAACTGAATGGGCACAGTAAACGCGCATGTTCCATGTCCTTTGTTTCTTTGCCTCAGTCATTGGATGCATCTTCATTAAAGTCTTTTGTAAATCAGTTTGGGTAAAAGCTTCTGCTAAGTAACTAAACGCAATGTAAATGTAATTAAAGTACTGTGGTCAAGCACAAATGGGGTATATAGTTAAAAAACTGGTCAGCATAGTTTAAATGCAGTAGAGTTTTCTCTACTATAACTTGGTCAAAAAGGTTACAGACAAACAGACAGTCATTGTAGATAAAATGAAACACTAAATAAATTCATCTAAATGCATTTCTTTGCTCATGTTGTGTAAATTAATATACTTCTGGGATTTATGAATGTCCAAAGGTAGTATGATCACAGAAAGGCACAGAAAAAAATCTCTATTTCTATTTGTGCTACTTTGGCTTTTGTACCAGTGCAGCTACTACAAATTATATATAACAGTAGCCATATGCAGAGAAAATTATTAAGAGATTATTTTCTGTTTTATGCATGATATCTCTTAGAAAGAGTCCTCAGAAACAGTGCAGCTGTCTTACCGTCGAGTTTGAGGACAGGCTTGAACATTGCAAGTTCTGTTACTAGCAGGTCGGGGAAGGTGTGCACACAAGTAATCAGGGTACGCCTCATTGTCAATTGTGCAGAAAACTAGACGCGCTTGGTATCCTGAAAACAGGAAGGTAGATGAAAACAAATAGACAAAATAAAAGCAAAATAAAATACATAAATGATCACTTACACTTTATGAAAACAGGTTATGTTACTTTTGAAATAAGGCCTTAATTAGTAAGATGATTAGGGAAATACAGTGAATTTTAATATTGTTCAGTACACTTTATAAAATATAACTAAATTAATCATCTAAAAATACACACACATATAATAAGGAGAAATAAAGCAGTAGTGACGCAAAGCTCCAGGGTCCGGGTCCAATGTCTCTCCATAGCTTGCACTCCTCGTCATGTCCATGACATTTTTCTCCAGTATACAATTCTCCTCCCACTTCTCTAAAACATGCAGGGACTGTAAATGGACACTTAATTAGTGAGCTTGGGCTTGAGAGACTGGGAGTGTGCTCTGTGATGAATTGGCACCCTTGTCCTGGTTTGGTTCCTGCATACTAAATGATGTTGCCAGGATAACCTCTAATGCCAATGACTAAGCCGGTATTAAGGGCAGACCTCTTGACCATTGAATGTAGGGGAGAGGTAGGTCTCTAATTAAAGAGCACAGTATTATGGGAATAATAGTTTTGCAAAAAATGCATCTATTTGGGAATTCGATTGGATAATGGAAATGTGTATTAAGTGAAGCAAGCAATGTGAGAATTTTTTATTGTTTCCTGTGGAAGTTTTTCACATCATTTGCCATTGCACAGCACAGGTTGCCATTGAGTTCTATTATATCATAAACATTTTTCTCTTATTCTGCATGTAAGCAGGAAATTTAAAAAGTATAATTTTTGGGTGGAGCATTCCTTTAACAAAATACAGGCTTTGATAAAATTTCAATAAAAAAAACTTTTGTGACCATTTGGACATTTGTAATTCTTGCTGCACTTTGTCATCACAGATTAAATGTAGTTTATTTTAAGAAATGCTTTATCACACATATTCTAAACATGTGTGATGGCACATCTGTGTCTGTGTATCTGTGTATATATATATTTTGTGAAAGATGGTAGCCAGCACCATTACCCAGTCTGGATGCTACTGATGTGGAAGGACAATTGGAGAGGACTTCCAGGGGACACCCTCTTCCCCGAACTGTTATTTGGCAGCTTCACTGGGTTGCAGCCCCACGTCGGATTCCTGCAGGGCTGTGTGGGAATTACTATGTGGGATCTGTGGATACCACAAGGGGAAGCTGTGGGAACTGCAGAGCCCTACTTTGTGCCTCGGGCCGCATCTGGAAGAAATTCCAGAACTCCATAATGACCCTCCTGGAGTGCTACTGGGTGTGGCTTAAAAAGGAGGCGGAGCCAAAGGGTAAGGCTGGTGAGGCTTGTATTCAGAAGAGAAAATAGGCTGCAAGAGGAAAGGGGACGGAGTTTTACCCAAATTGGGATTATTGGTATCGGTCTTTGTGGACTACTCTGGATCTGAGTGCCTTTCCATGAAATAAAGGCTTTTGTTGGCCTGAGCTGCTGGTGTTTTCTATTTGTGTCGGTTTAGGGAAGCAGGCCAATATACATTGTGGTGGAAGATCGGGGCCATTGCCCAGCCAGGACACCCCTAAATTAAAAGCACAGGGGGAGACAGCATATTCAGGGCATTACCTCCAGATTTCATACAGAATCTGTCGAGTCCCGGGTTAACAACGACCGCCACCAGTACTGTTAGCCAACAGGTTGCTGGCGGAAATTGGGCTACTGTTGGCCGAAGAAGGAGAAGAAGAGGGGGGAGACGTCTCTGGAGGCAGGAGGAGAGGAGGAAGGTAAAGAGAGTGGAACTGAGGGTAGGAACTTTGAACGTTGGCAGTATGACTAGCAAGGGGAGAGAGTTAGCTGATATGATGGAGAAAAGGAAGGTTGATATATTGTGCGTGCAAGAGACTAAATGGAAGGGGATTCAGGCCAGGTGGATTGGAGGTGGATTCAAATTGTTCTATCATGGTGTGGATGGGAGGAGAAATGGGGTAGGGGTTATTCTCAAGGAACAGTATGTCAAGAGTGTTTTGGAGGTGAAAAGAGTGTCAGACAGAGTAATGGTTATGAAGCTGGAAACTGGAGGTGTGATGATAAATGTTGTTAGTGCATACACCCTGCAAGTTGGGTGTGCGATGGAGGAGAAAGAAGATTTTTGGAGTAAGATGGATGAAGTAATGAACAGTGTACCCAAGGGAAAGAGAGTGGTGAATTTAGCGGATTTCAATGGGCATGTTGTTGAAGAGAACAGAGGAGATGAGAAGGTGATGGGTAGGTATGATGTCAAGGAGAGGAAGGAAGAAGGCCAGATTATAGTGGATTTTGCAAAAAGGATGGCCATGGCTGTGGTGAATATGTATTTTAAGAAGAGGGAGGAACATAGGGTTACAAGTGCAGGAAGATGCACACAAGTAGATTACATCCTATATAGAGAAGTCAATCTGAAGGAGATCAAAGACTACAGAGTGGTAAGAGGGGAAAGAGTAGTTAGGCAGCATAGGTTGGTGACCTGTAGGATGACGTTGGAGATCAAAAGAGGAAGAGAGTGAGGGCAGAGCTAAGGATCAAATGGTGGAAGTTGAAAAAGGAAGAATGCAAGGTTGAGTTTAGGGAGGAGGTAAGACAGGCACTGGGTGGCAATGAAGAGTTGCCAGATAGCTGGTTAACTACACCAGAAGTAGTAAGGGTGACAGCAAGAAGAGTGTTTGGTGTGACATCTGGAAAGATAAAGGAGGAAAAGGAAACCTGGTGGTGGAATGGGGAAGTACAGGAGAGTATGCAGAGGAAGAGTATGGCGAAAAAGAAGTGGGATAGTCAGAGAGATGCAGAAAGTAGACAACAGTACAAGGAGATAAGGTGCAAGGTGAAGAGAGAGGTGGTGAAGGCTAAAGAAAAGGCGTATGATGAGTTGTATGAGAGGCTGAACACTAGAAGAAGTGTACTGGTACCAATTTTTAAGAATAAAACAGATGTGTGGAGCTGTAGTAACTACAGAGGGATAAAATTGATGAGCCACAGCATGAAGTTATGGGAAAGAGTAGTGGAATCTCAGTTAAGAAGTGAGGTGATGATTAGTGAGCAGCAGTATGGTTTCATGCCAAAAAAGAGCATCACAGATGCGATGTTTGCCCTGAGGATGTTGATGGAGAAGTATAGAGAAGCACAGAACGAGCTGCATTTGTGGACCTGGAGAAAGCATATGACAGGGTGCCTCAAGAGGAGCTGTGGTATTGTATGAAAAAGTCAGGAGTGGCAGAGAAGTATGTAAGAGTTGTACAGGATATGTACACGGGAAGTGTGACAGTGGTGAGAACTGCAGTTGGAGTGACAGATGCAGTCAAGGAGGAGGTGGGATTAAATCAGGGATCGGCTCTGAGCCCTTTCTTATTTGCGAAGTTGATGGATAGGTTGACAGATGAGATTAGACAGGAGTCCCCGTGGACGATGATGTTTTCTGATGACATTGTGATCTGTAGTGAGAGTAGGGAGAAGGTTGAGGAGACCCTGGAGAGGTGGAGATATGCTCTTGAGAGGAGAAGAGAGGAATGAAGGTCAGCAGGAACAAGACAGAATACGTGTGTGAATAAGAGGGAGGTCAGTGGAATGGTGGGGATGCAAGGAGTAGAGCTGGCAAAGGTGGATGAGTTTAAATACTTGGGATCAACAGTACAGAGTAGCGGGGATTGTGGAAGAGAGTGTCAGGAGTGATTTGTGACAGACGGGTATCAGCAAGAGTGAAAGGGAAGGTCTACAGGATGGTAGCGAGACCAGCTATGTTATATGGGTTGGAGACAGTGGCACTGACCAGAAAGCAGGAGACAGAGCTGGAGGTGGGATATATATATATATATATATATATATATATAGTGATGGACAGCACACATGCACAGGCATCTGAATGGCTTCTGATCCATAACCTGGCCAGGAGGCCAGTAGGGTGAAAGGACAGGGAAAGACAACCAAGGAAGGCTACAAGCTTCCCCCAACAAGACAGATGGCAATCCCCCCCTTGACACTATCAGTGAGGACATCGGCAAGACACACTGGGAATGGGAGTCCTATAGAGCAGTGGCACTGGAATACACCATGGTACTGGAAGCACTCCCAAGGTCAAGATAAAAGAAACCACCCTACCACATCCGGGTGAGTCAGGAGAAAGGAGGACAAAGCTCACCTGGAGGTTTGGAGGAGAGGGAAGAGATGAATAAAAGAGCAATTGTGTGTTTTGAAGAGTCATTGTGACAGTATTATTGATAATAAATCATTTATTTGAACCCGGGATTTGTGTTTGTGTAGTGGTATCTGAGTTTGGGTGGCTGCTGCACCCCTTACAGGTCACAATATATATAGGTATGCTGGAGAAGTCACAGTGTCCCTATACTGTACAAAGCAAGTATGAATGTGAGCACTCTGACAAATGGAACTTCAAATTTTGATAGACTTGGAAAGTAACTTTTAAACATATAGCCTTATAAAACTCAACAAACTCTGACGTTGTATTCAGTGGTTTATATGGCAAATGATAAAAATGTAATTTTCCAGAGGTTATAATAAAAAGTTTAAGCAGCGCAATGTCACCACCAATGTCCTGAGATCATACCTGCCCCGCACTCTTTACTGCACTCAGACCAGGACCCAAAGCTCCAGAAATACCCTTGACGCTGGCTCTGTAGCGGTAAGTAATATTCATATTCAACCTTCTTATTTGGCTCCTGGCTGATGAGCTACAAAAAAAACACAATTTAAAAAGTTACAACAGGTTTAATGAACTTCAGAGACACTAGTTTAGTGTACATCAATACAGCTTGCATTTCAGGTACTGTATAACAACTATGCTATAAATGCTTTATTTTTAATAGATATATGTGTCACATATGTGTCATTTGTATGAATACAAATGAAAGTTGTTAAAAATAGGCAACTGAGCTTTGAAAAATTGTAAACACCAGCACCTCTTATAGCTGCAGTTTTGGTACTAGTTTACACTAAAAGGGAAAAATAAAATTCAGATCTGATTCTACTGCAGCACTCAAACATAAAACATTCTTCAGACTCAAGCAATATATATGGATAAATAAAATATATTTAACAAAGACATCTTTGGAGCACCCCATGCTCTCTGTATTGAAATCACAGAAGTGCTGCTAGTCTTTTGTTAGACAAACACTTTACTGTATATGCATATACTGTATATATAAAAGAATATTTGGCATATAGCTGATAACATGTTAATCTATTACAAATAGGACCATATAGTATATAGGGCATTAGATCATCCTGAACGAGGTTACACAGAGAGAGATTTATGATGCTTCACTCCAAGTCAGGGGCGACCCTGAGGGACTCATCCTACTCCGAGCAGTTAGGCAAAAGGCAATAGAACTGAAAAGGTTAATAGATTCAAAATGATACATAAAGCTTGTCCATTACAACACTCCTACTTTATCCATGATACTGTAAATACAATCTCAAATTATAAAATTTGCAAACCTGCACCACAGTAAGTGAGTTCATTTTTCAGAGTTACTGAATGAATTTCTGCATTCAGAAGAGTGGCAGTGTACCTGACAAAGTGGTGTTGCAACAGCAACCTGATTCTGAACGACATAAACTCAAAGGTGCTTTCGTCAGGGTTAATGTAGTAAAAGTACACATTTCCCGCCACTTTAGCATGGTGAAGCAATAGCGTCTTTTTATTTTTAAAGTCTACTGAGCAAATGAAACATACATTCGGGAAATCTACAATAAGTTGAAAAGTAAAAACCATAAAAAGCCCACCCAAAAGATGGTTAAAGAGGTTTTATCAGACTTCTGTCTAGTAGCACAACTGGTTGTCAAATTATGCTGCATTTTGAATTCTTTTTTTTCTTGTATATTCCAGTCATATCCTATTAGAGTGACTTTCCTTTCTATTTGTTTCTCCTTGTTTTATTAATTACAGAGACAACATTCATTTGAATGCAAGTTAGAATTTGAATGCCAGTGAAATTTTCTTTTCACTTGCAAAATTCAGTAATTGCCACAATTTACACAAAGATCAACAACCAGAAGGTAAAAAAATATTTAATATCTTCTGTATTTGGATTAACATGCAGTTTCCATGTCACTTTCCAGTTGTCAAAGTACACAGTTCAAATGGGAAATACATACGGTACATTTGCTGTTTCCAGCCACTTTACTCATTGGAGAGTTTTAGTTATTGGCTAAACAAAATATTCAATCACTAATTACAATTGTTCATCACTACAGAAACACTGATTTTCTTTTTTAAAAATACATTCATTGCTATACATCTTTTAGGGGCTTTTCGAATAATAGTGTAAGACATTAATTAAAGTCATATTTTAAACTAGGGGTGCATTTTAAATAACATTTAAATAACAATTAACATTTAAAAGTGTCAGGTATCAGACTGACTTCTAAATATCAAAAGATCAGGAATTGTGTCGATTAAAATTGCTTCTTAGGGAATAAAGCAGTTCTAGTCAAAGATATTACAGTGCCCTCCATAATGTTGGGGATAAAGACACATGTGATTAAAGTGCACATTGCAGATTTTCATTTAAACCTTTCATTTTC
This sequence comes from Polypterus bichir lapradei, assembly GCA_026402145.1. Taxonomy (NCBI): domain Eukaryota; kingdom Metazoa; phylum Chordata; class Cladistia; order Polypteriformes; family Polypteridae; genus Polypterus; species Polypterus bichir. The sequence continues at coordinate 13,550,870 of JANRMT010062798.1, forward strand.
ATGCAGTCACACCATGTCAAAATGACAACACTTTATCTAAATGCCCCCATTTCAGGGCACCCTAATGTTTGGTCACAGCAATGGCAGGTCTATTAAAGCCATTGTCGTATTTAGGACTTAGCCACATATCCCTTGCATGTATTAACTACAGACACACTAGGTGCTGAGGGTCTTCTCTGGTGATGCTCTGCCAAGTCTTTAATGCAGCCATCTTCAGCTTGTGTCCCCTTAAGTGTTCTCTTCAGTATATGGAAGGTCCCCTCATTTGGATTTCAATCAAGTGTCTGGTTTGGCCATTCAAGAATTTACTAGTTTTTAGCTTTGATAAACTCCTGTGCTGCCTCAGCAGTATGTTTAAATCATTATCCTGTTGCAGAATGAAGCACCACCAATGTGTTCAGAGGCATTTACTGGAACGTGAGCAGATCAGATGTTTCTCTACACCTCAGAATTCCTTGTACTACTGCCATCAGCAGTCATGTAATCAATGAAGAGAAGTGTGCCAGGACCTATGGCAGCCACACACGTCTAAGCCATAACACTCCCACTGCCATGTTTTACAGATCAGATGGTCTCCTTTGGATCTCGGGCAGTTCCTTTTGCTCTCCACACTTTGCTCTCACCATCACTCTGATGAGATTCATCTTTATTTAGTCTATCCACAAGACCTTTCTCCAGAATTCCGCAGACTCTTTAAAGCCCTTTTCACAAACTGTAATCTGGTCATCCTGTTTTTGTGGCTCACTTGAGGTCTACATCTTGCAGTCTGGCCTCTGTATTTCCATTCATGAAGCCTTCTGACTCATCCACATCTGCCTCCTGTTTCTGATCTATCGCACAGGCGTTTGGGGCTTTTTCTTTACCATAGTGAGGATGCTTCTGTGGAGGTTTTCCTTGGTCTACCACACCAGTGTATTATTTCTTTTTCATGATATTCCAGACAGTTGATTTAGGTCATCCTAAGGTTTTACTGATGTCTCTGATAGTTTCATTCTTGTTTTTCAGACTCCTAATGGCTTCTTTGACTTTCATTGGCACAGCTCTTCTACTCATTATGAACAATGTCAACTGCAGACCCCAAAGGGTAGAAGCAAGCCAATGTATGTTATGAAACAATGAAACACACCTGAGGAATCACAAACACCTGTGACTCCAATTGTCAAAACATTACGGAGTCCTGAAATGGGGGACCATGTAGAAAAAGTGCTGTGACCGAAATGTCTTCATAGCCCCTTAAATGAAAGTCAGCAATGTGCAATTCAACCACAATGTCTGAACTGTTTAATTTGTAATTTTAAGATGTGGAGCAGGGGTGGAAATCAAGGAAAATGTGTTTTTGTCCCAAACATTATGGAGAGCATTGTATTTGTTGTTAAGGTACAAAGTTTGCTTTTTATTGAGTGATACAGACACTGGCACAAAATATATGGGTCCTCTCATTAAACCTTTGTTTTGTGTTTGGTCTTGGCAGTTGTTGCTTTTATAATACTTATAAATCTCATCATCAACACCTTTTAACATATTCTTGTACCTTGTAATCTCATCCTTAAAAACTTCAGAAATTATCAACATAATACTCTCCTATCCCAAGGTCCTCAATTGGATTAACTAGGCTTAAGAATATTATATTAAGCTTCTACCTTCCTGAATTGCTTATCTTATTGCCATGGACACAGTATCCTTTGTAGATATCTGCTTGCAAGGCCATATTGATGTGTCTGCATTTGCATTTTATGTATCTGTCTCTTGACATCTCATTATTTACAGTATCTAGTATACTGCTGACTCATTAATTATGTATAACATCTTTATACTGATATAAATGTAGCATACTATAAAACTCTACCTCCACAGCAAGTGGCTCCGTAGTGGGTCCCCTTCCCCAGATAGTTTCTGGTGCCAAGTCTCCCTCAGCTCCCCTCTCGTAGTGCAGGACTGTGCCAGCTATATGTGCGGCACGAGGAAAGTCAATGACCCAGTGCCCATTCAGGTAGTACTCCCCTCTGACATTTTTTATAGCTGTGAAAGACAGCACAGTATTGATATAAAACAAGAAAACTGTTATATAACTGCATACACTAAAAGCTGTAAGCATCATATAGCTTGAAAAAGTACAAACAGTTCACCAGCAAAAAACAAACTTAAAAATATGTGGCTGAATTGCAGATTTGAACAGATTTTTGGGGTAGAATCAGAACCTTGTTCCAACAATTTAAATTAAACTAAAAACTAAATCTATATAGAGCTACAATGGCTTTTTAATGGAAACACCAAGTAAAAGCTGCTAGTAAATAACTCTTCAGGTGAAGTCCACATCACCACTAAGTAACTGAAAAACATTTATGTGTACAGTATACACACTTCAAACGAAAACTGCAAAATAATTCAATCCTGAATTAGTACAATTGAAACCACACTTTTGCATGAACTCTTCATATTTATAATTGAGGGTGATGTGAAGAATCCAAATAAGTAACTATCACCACACATGCATCAATACGGTTTGCAGGGATCAGCACCTCTAATCTGAAGTCTCACAACAGGACTGCCTAATAGTCCATTTTCAAAGACAGCATCCCTCACAGTCACCTGCTGTAGCCAAATCTATGTACCTGAAGGCCAGTTATTCATAAGGACTAGTAAAAAAAAATAATAGGAATTCAGAAATGTTTTCACTGTGGGCAGAATGCACATTCCAAAGTAAAACTGCCCAACTGCATCACCAGAAGCAAATTTTCCCATCTCAGATTGGTAATTCAAAGGAGATTATTAAATGAGATGAAATCTTACAACACCTTTTGCTTTCACATAGTGCACTCCGATAGAAAGTAAGGATTACATAATCAACGGAAAGGAAAATTAAAGGTACATATGTTATTCCCCTCACTCTTAAATTTTTGAGAGAGTATTTAAGAATTGTAACAGATTCTAATCACATAATTTTAAAAACGTACTGCGGAGTATGAAAGTGAAACCACAAAGCTACACATCAAAACACTGAAGAATATGCAAAAAAAATAAAAGTGCTTATCACTTTTTCAGAATTAGGCTGTTTTTTTATTTTACATAGCAGATCAAATGAAAATCTTTTGTTTTTTGAGATGTACACTAGGCAGGGTTATATTTCAGGCAAGGCTCATCCACACACTAGGGTTCAAATCCACAACTTATGTCCTTTATGTTTGTAGTTGAGCCATGAGGTGTGGCAGAAAAGTAATGAGACTGGCAACACTGCAAGCGATCTGGCAACGCTGCGCTGTTGTCCTTGATAGAGCACGTGTATCAGTACCCTCCCATAGCTCAGTGCGAGTTTCAAGTCCTTCCGTTAACTACGTGATTTTTGTTACTGCTATTAGCGAAGTTGTGTTTTTGGTTGTGCGTCACGCAAAATGGAACAGCGGAATTTGGAGCAACGTTGTGCCATTAAATTTTGTGTTAAGCTTGGAGAATCGGCAAGTGTGACGTTTGAAAAGTTAAAACAGGCCTATGGGGAACATTCTTTATCCCAAGCTTAAGTTTTTCAGGGAGGCCTTCAACTTCGAAAACCAATGAAAACATCGAACGTGTGAACACTCTTGTGAGATCAGACCATCGTTTAACATTAAGAATGTTGAGTGAACAATTAAATTTGAACAGATTTACCGTTCATCAAATTTTGACTGAACATTTGCACGTGCGAAAGGTCTGTGCCAAAATGGTGCCGAAAAACCTCACAATTGAGCAGAAGGACAATCGAAAAAACGCATTCCTGTGGTTCCCCAGCCCCCTTATTCACCTGCCCTCAGTCCGTGTGACTTTTTCCTTTTTCCTAAACTGAAAAATGTCCTCAAAGGACGTCATTTCGGGACTTTAGAAAACATCCAAAAGAGTGTAACGGACATGCTGAAGACCATACCGGTTGAAGACTTCCAGCGCTGCTACCAACAGTGGGAACAACGTCTCCATCGTTGTGTAGCTGCCCAAGGGAACTACTTTGAAGGGGATAACATTGATGTTTGAAAAAAATAAAAACTTTGGTAAATAAAAAATCAGTCTCATTACATTTCTGCCACACCTCGTACATGAATAATAATATTAATAATAATACCTTTTGTTTATAAGGGTACTTTTGTTAATTACATGCTGTCTTGTCTTTGCCTGTGTTATGTGCCTTGTGTTTTGTAGGTGGGACCACCTGCTAATCAACCCCAGAAACTGCCGTCTACCATATAAAAAGTAAGAGGGTGTCCCATAGTTCCAGTTGGTCTACAGTATTTGAAAGTGTTACAGAGTGGTAAGTTACAGTGATCTTCTACACAAATTTTGGTTTTCCAATTTTGATTTCATGCTCTGTTTTGGCTTTTTTGCATTGGATTGCCTCATTGGTTTAGGAAAGTCTTATTGCCTTTGTGCTCCATGTGGTTTCATTGTTCATTGCAGAGCATTTTTGCAAAGAATCAATCTTTCATTTTGTAAAGACTTTATATATGGATTTTTTTGAATCTAGTTAGGATTTTGATGTGGTTTCACCCTTTTTTGGGCATTTTTGAAAGTGCTTTTGGAACTCCCAGTCATAACAGGCAGGGAGTGTAGTGCAGTGGCTTAGGAAATGACCCCTAAACTCAAAGGCTGTAAGGTCATTTTCCATGTCTGACACACTGTGTGACCTTGAGCAAGTTACTTAAACAGCACATGTTCCAACAGAAAAATACATTTTATGTACTGTATGATGCACGTGACATATACAATAATGCCTATAAATAGGTATTGATATGTTTATACTGCATGCTGCTTTTCGTTTTATTTTAAAAAAAGGTTTTATTTGTAATTATGTGCTGTGCACCCCATACCTGTGAGAAATTGATTAGGTCAAGTTTTACGATGGCGTAATGGATACTTTTTAGATGCAAGTATATAAAGAGTCTTGAGCCTATCTAATACACACATTAAAAGAACCAAAATTAAACAGGTCAATTGATTGATTGATTGGCTATATTATTGGTCTGGTGAGTCTATATCTTTGTTTTTTATGTTTCTGCCACAGTATGCATCTGAATTTCCACATGGGATTAAAAAAGTCTATCTAATCTAATGGTGGTCCTGCACAATTACTGTTGCTGCCACAAAACCCAAAAGACCCATATTCAATATGCAGATAGGTCGGTGTCTATGCAAGTACAGTCAGTAATGCTGCCAAGACAACAAAATAATAACACTAATGATTTTTTTTCTTCGTTTTCCAATTCCAAAGAAGATACAAACTGCACATTAGCTTATCTACCAATAAACAATAAAACATTTGCTCCAATTCATTTCAGCTTACCCAGAAAATTTCTTGTAGGGACCACTTCTCGAATTCGGATGCTCATAGCACCAACAGGTATGATAAACATCTGATTATAACCTTAAAAAATGTAAAAAAAAAAAAAAAACCTTCAATTATTTTATTATACACACATTGTAATTTCCAATTGAAGTTTTATTATCCTGATTTTCTCTTTTTTTATTCTGGAACAAAATTACATTGCACTAGTGAAGAAACAAATAAGCTTGTACTTTTTTTGAAAGTAATAACTAGGACAAACTGTAAACATTCATATGCATCAAATATTATACCATTTTTACAAAAAATCACTTACCCATTGCCCCATGCCATATTATAAAGTATACACAGATGCATACAAAACAAAATAATGAATTAGAAGAACAAAAAGGTTATAACATTCCTCATATACTGTACAGTACAGCTCTATTTAAAAAGATGTGCTGCCACTTTCTCTGTCAACTGAAATGAAGACTGATTTTGTATATAGCTCCTAACAGTCATTTTCTTTATAGCTTAAATACTTTTGTTTAGGATATAAGATATACATCTCCTGCCTTGCATTAAAATATGCCCAAGAACACTGAAAACATCAAAACATTCATCAAGGGCAATGTGTTCAAGTTAAAATACAAAGGGCAGCACTATGTCAGTTGCAAGTACCAACAAATATCACTTTCAACCAGCAGAGGGCATAGTTACAACACAATTGTAATCACGGCAGCATTTTATATACTGTATATTCAAATGAGGTTACCAGGGCAAGGGTACCACCAAAGTGACAATAAGTAGAGCTCAGTGCCATAAAACCTCTAAAAGATTGGGAGACCCATACAAATTAGGGATAAATCAGCTAAGTATGCAATTGCAGGAAGGCAGCAGAACCCCATCATATGCAGTATGGTATCTCAGAAGTAGATAGATAGATAGATAGATAGATAGATAGATAGATAGATAGATAGATAGATAGATAGATAGAT
>JANRMT010062798.1:13557161-13599031 GCA_026402145.1 Polypterus bichir lapradei
GATAGATAGATAGATAGATAGATAGATAGATAGATAGATAGATAGATTTGCTTCCTTTGTGATTCTTTTAAATATATCTATCATTAGTATTTCTGTGGCTTCCTTGGTTTTATTCTAAGTGTGAACAGAGAGCACAAAGGTGTCCTCGACTGTAATAACAAGAGTGCAATATAAAATAATTATAATATAGGCACAAAATTTAAAAAATACTGGTTTACTTAAATAAAAGACACAAGAGGAAGAGATTTTTTTTAGGACTGAGGTGATGGTCAATATCAGCCAATTGGCTGGTCACATTGTCAATGTTAAAAAAAATCTACGATTTTCTCAAAGCGGCAAACAGCAACCGTCAGTTTTTATTTGTTTATTTTTTAAACATCTCACGCACTTCACAAAGAAGCTGTCAAGCAGTTGTATTCGCAGCAAGAGGTGTATGAGATTCCTGTGCTATGCTAGTTTATAGTTACACATCCAGGCCTCTTTTCTTTTTTTTTTTTCTTTCTTCTTCCAGAGTGGGTGGAAGAGCACAGGAGCCTAATTACCTGTATAAGACTAATATAGTGACAGGGGATTGGCCAAATTAGTCCTTTGAAAGACTTCCAGTCTGAAAGGTCTGAATCTCTGCCTCCTGGAGAAGTGTCAGCTTGAATACAGTTGTACTTGATGAGCTACACTGCAAAACTGCAGTTTACAGAGTTCTGATATCTCTGTAGCCCAGAGTCTCCTCCTTGGAGCTCCAAGTAGGTGGCGCTGCCTCTAATGGATGTCAGTAGGGTCCAGCTGCAGACTTTCAGAGCTCTTTCTGGTTATACTAATGGTAAAGATTAGGGTTGTGAGAGGATTATCTGATTCAAATAACGACAAAAGTCCATTAAGTTCACTCCACATACTTGAAGCTCCATTGAATTCAAGCTGACTGTTCTGTTTTTTAATGAGTCATTAAATATTGCTTGCAAGTGTAACAGGGCTCAGAAAGATTACTCATTGGCTGATTAGCACGGTTCTGGGTTAGAAAGACAACATATATATTATTCTAAAGAAAAGTTAATTTAGCACCAGCTAGAATATATAGTAATACATAGTTTAAAAGGCTATTATAAATAAAAGGTGAGGTACCACAATTATGTAGCAATTTCATGTTTTTGAATTACAGTTTTAATATCTTTCATCTACCCTACTGTTACATTTTTCTCTAAGACACTTCCACGTCAAGATCTGGGGCCTCATGAATAAATGGTGCGTATGCACAGAAATGTTGCATAAGAACGTTTCCACATTCAAATCACGATGTATAAAACCTAAACTTGGCGTAAAGCCACACACATTTCCATGGTACCTCATACCCTGTCGTACGCAAGTTCTCCGCTCGGTTTTGCAGACTGGTGGCACCCAGCGTCAAAGCAATGCTACTGTTCCTGTATGGTTTATCTTTCTTTTTCAGGTCCACGTCCCTGACGCGGCTTTATAAATACACTGAAATTAACCGCATATTGTTTATTAGTTTAATGCATCTGATTGTAATTAACCTGCAACAATATAATGGTCCACAGAATGGTCAAACTATTCTAAATACCATAACTGCTTTAACATTGTTACTCTCACTGCATCTTCTTCTTTCAGCTGCTCCTGTTAGGGGTTGCCACAGAAGATCATCTTTTTCCATACTACTCTCACTGCACCACTCGGAGCTGCTGATTGGAAAGAGAATTATCGGTATACAGCATCAAGCACACGCTGCCTCAGCCATGCTTCCTACTTAAACTGCTTATCACATGGCAAATGCTTCAAACCTTTCCTGTACGGACCTTGCGGTTCAGAAAGAGTTTCATCCCAAGAGCTCTAAACGCAATCAATCAGTCCATCAACTGCACCTTGTAGACCTGTTTGTACTTATAAGTACAATCACCTCACTGTAAACTTGCACTACAGTTATAATATTGCACAACTTGAGCCACTTTATAAAGCGCATATTTACATATGATGACGGTATCATTTTTAAGATGAAATGCAGCAAAATATGTTTATTATATTATACAGATAAAACTTTAACTTCATTTAAATAATCTATATTGTTAATAATTAAAGGACACAGTGTTGCTACGCTAGCAAGGATCTGGCGCACCACTCACGATTGTTCCTGCCTCGCACTGTATGCTTCACTGGGACTGACGTGAAGGATAGAATAATTAAACATGTACTACGAAAATATTTCAATGTTCCTTAAAAGTTTTGAAGAATCGATGTTATAAGCTTACAGATGGCTTAACGTCTGTTACAGAGCTGATTGTGTGGTGATCGGTTACTTGGAGAAAGAAAAGGATGGACAAGAATTGGAGGTTAGTACGTTTGAAAGAGACAGTACTGCAGGGGCGGCCTTAGGCATGTACAAACTGTGCACCTGCATAGGGCCGCCAAGCCAATATATATTGAATATAAAACAGAAATAGAAAATAACGACACAGCTAAAAACGCAGCGGCAAATTCTGGCAAAAGTTAAATGCTTATGTCATGAGCATGAGGCGGCTATGCAGTGTCGACAACAGACGTGGCCATCTGCTGTGCATAAGATACCATATTGACATTGGCAGGCAAACGGACCACCGATTCTTTCTCTGCCCAGGGCCGCCACGAGCCTAGAGCCGCCCCTGAGTACTGCTGCAATAAATTATTTCATCAAAGGTCGCGCACAATCACTGTGCCACCGTGAAACCCATGTTTAATAATGTGCTTTAACTCCTGTCATCATGAAAATGATATCACATATACATCTCAGTATTTTAGTTATTCAGAGAACTGTAATATCACAAATGTAATGAACTCTGTGTCCTGTCGGAGGAAGACAGCAGGTTTAAGAAGCACATAGTGATTCACACACATAGGGCACATAGAAGAACATATACAAAACAAAGCATTTAATGTGCTACTTTAATTACGATGTGATTTGAGAAACTGGTTAATTAAATAATTTTAAGATGAAGTTTATGATGTTCTACTTTAATGACAAAATAAACTATGTGATTAAAGTGGAAATTTCGAGATTGAAATTGACATTTCGTGCTTTTTCCCCAATGTGTACCTTTTTTTTTCTCTGTACCCTAATAAGCTTTCATATGACACTCAGATGGTGGGATACGACTCGCCTGTTTATGGCGACTTATCTGACATCTTTTTTACGTATTTCGGGCACTGTGCGACTTTATGAACTTGAGCTTTCGAGTTTCTCCAACACGCTATGTTAGTCGATCAGCTTCCTTTTTTTGTTTATACCACTGTTTAAATCAATAAATAGTACGTTTTTCCTTGCCTCCACTTGGTATTCGCTGAAATTCTTCCATTTTCTCTCTTGCTTTTCCCATTGTCTTTTCACAGATCACTGAGCTTAAGGGCTATTTATATTGATTTGCATATTCAAAGAAGCGTAATTCAGGGAGGAGTTGGGGCGGGACAGCAGGTGCGTGCACGAGCGTTACTTTTCACGCTGACTGGGATTTATGTAGTGGAAGAACGCGGAAGTTGGCGAATGCACAGATTTATGCATCTGGATTTTTCTGTGCGTAAGCACATTTCGGCTTTTGTGCTTACGTCATGTTATAGTGTGAATTCTACGCACAGCGTTATGCAAGAGGCCCCTGGTTTTGTGTGTCCATACCGAAAAGTGTGTGTTCTGAAAGTTTAAATTTGATCAGTCATTTAAAAGAGTCTTGATTACAGCTTATGATTTGTAAAGGCTTATTCGTAGTTAAGTCATGTATTATCAATTTTAACAATGACATTCATCAGCATTTAAAAAATTACTTTCATTGTGCCAAATGAACTATGTGTGCAATGATGTTGTTTGCCAGTAGTTTATCCTGCAATATTATGTTTATAATATTGTAAACAATTGAAAAAAATATTTGCTATCCTAAATGATCTGGTACTTTTCTCTCTGGACTAATAAACTACAGGGTCACTGTTTAAGCATACGTTTGCCCTGGAGGTGTCATTATTGTCATTTAAGTTGTACTTTGCTATGGTTTAATATACAGTATTATGGCCTACTGCAGATTTGTCACCAATCACTGCAAACTTTATTGTGCATCTCTTCACACTTAAAACTTAACAGAGACTGTAGATTACATTTTCAGTTTCCTTTACAAAAGCATGGGTGCTTATCACTGGTCTGTTTCTAGTAGTTATTATCAAAGCAGCACTGCAGAGGTCCATTCCAGCTTTACGAAAGACTTGGTAGTTCCTGAGAAGACAGAATGTTCAGGGAGTTCTTCCTGGGTTTTGTGCAACTCCCTTTGTCTTTGCCAGCTGTGGGAGAATACATTGTTTTATTGCATGACAGACCCCAAATGCTCTGTCTGTTTAGGCTTTCGCTTTACCTCCTTTGGTTGTGGGCAAAGCAGCTTAACCATGGGCAGTGAAGCTTCCAGATTGCCATGACAATGTTGGCTCCATAATCAGTTGTGATGCATGTTTTTTTTTTTTTTAAATCATCTACTTTCCTGTCTAGCATTGCATCACAAAGCCCCTTGGCTATATAATCTGCAGAATGGCTTTTAGGCAGGAACGTTGACTGTACCCACTTTGCCTTGAGCTCTCATACTTCATTTATATAATGTGTGGTAACAGGTATGGTGACTTGTCCAGGCCGTTGGACTGTATGTCCATTGTCAAAGCTAGAAACTCCACAAAAATCAGTTCTTTAGCAATATTTTCAGACATTTTATTGTAGAGATGGGGGATTACCGTATTGGAAAAATACTTTCTAATGGTAGTTCATCTCTTGCAAGATCTTTTTTCTATAGTGTGAAAATGGACCATTTATTTGGCTAAATAGCATGCTACCGGCATAGTACAGTAGTAGCCAAAAGTTTTGGCAGTGACACAAATGTTGTGCTTTGCAAAATTTGCGGCTTCAGTTTTTGTGGTGGCAATTCATATTGTTTTTATACTATTGTGCAGAGTGATCAGATGCATATTAATTCATTGCAAATAGCTTTATTAGCAAAAAAATTAACTTTATCACAAAAATCCATTTTTAATTATTTTGGCCCTGGCACAAAATGATCAGCTAAAAGTGTCCAGCAAGGGCCAGGACCATCTCCTTCTGAGGAGTCAGGTAAAGAATCGTGTTGCCACTGGTGCAGAGCTTGCTCACTAATGGTAGAAGATGCACACACATCAAGGTGAAGACTTTTGGAGAAAGCCCTTGTGTTAAGAAGGGCAGCAAAGAAGTGAATTCTTTCCAAGAAAAACATCAAGGACAGACCGAAATTCTGCAGAAAGTACAAGGATTGGACAGGAGAAGACTGGTGCAAAGTAATTTTTTCGGATGAATCCTCCTTCTGACTGTTTGAGACATCTGGACATCCATTGAAGGAAAAGATGAATGCTACCATGAGTCTTATGTCATGCCAACAGTGAAGGATCCTCAGACAATCCATGTGTGTGGTTGCTTCGCATCCAAGGGAGTTGGGCCAACTCACAATTCTGCCCAAGAACACAGCAATAAATAAAGAATGGTGTCAAAATGTTCACCAAGAGTAACATCTCCCAACAATCCAGGCACAATTTGGTGATGATCTGTGCCTTTTACAGCATGATGGAGCATCATGTCACAAGGAAAAAGTGATAACAAAGTAGCTCAGAGATCATAACATTGAAAGTTTGGCCAGGAAACTCCCCAGATCTTAATCTCATTCTGAACCTGTGGTCAATTCTCAAAAAACAGATGGAGAAAGAGCAGCCCACAAATTGTGATCAACTCCAAGCACTAAAAAGGCAAGCATGGTTCACCATCAGTCAGGATTTGGCCAAGAAGTTGATATCCATCATGCAAGGGCGAATTGCAGAAGTTATGAAGAATAACAGCAACACTGTAAATACTAACTCTTTACATAAATTTGATCTATTTGCCAATAAAAGTCTTTGTAACTTATTAAATTTTTATCATTGTTCTGCAGTATACCATAAAAACATGTAAAAAAATCTTAAAAAATGCTGAAGCAGCAAATTTTGCAAAACACAACATTATTGTCAAAACATTCGGCCACTACTGTACACTTTGTCCGGCTTGCACTCTCTTGTTTATATTTTGTGCCTTTAGCAAAAGTTGCTTTGCTTGACTGCAGGCCACCTTTGCTTGTAGTAGCATGTTTTTGGAATGGGATGACTGAAAAAAAGACTGAAATTATTCACTTTGCTTTAGCACACAAATGGTTTGCTTAAGCTACAGCTCTCAGACCTGTTTTCAATGCCACAAGTTCAGCTCAGCAGTTGGTTCTCCTCACAGGACCTTTTTTGCCATGAGATTTCTGGGATACAATTGATAAGACTGATCAATCACTGTCAAATGACCCAGTCTTGTACCATTTACCAATTGCTCAGTGAACAAAAAAAAACAGGACTTAACCATTGGCAACCATGAGGGGCAAAACTTTTCAAAAGATTATCAAACAATTGCACCCAAGAAATCAATGGCAAATTGGCCACATCTTCCTTCCTTAGCCATTGCAAGCACTGTTTCTGTGCTCTCTGCCCATTCCCTGCTTCTCAAGGCTGCGGTCTACCACAAACTGGAGCAAACCCTACTCCAGAAAGCAACCTAGTGCCAGACTAGAACAGTAGAAAGCTGTCTATAACAGAGCTGGACATGGGTGAGATATTTTGTCCAGTTTTGCTAAAGAAGCAGCACGCACAAAAGAGACCTACATATAGTAACATTTACCTTGCTGAAGAAGACATCCATCTGATGGCTTTCTGCCCATAAGATTTAAATTTTTATGCACAGCAAACAAGGACCACTGTGTGCAAAACCTCAAAGACTGCAAACTGCAGTACATGCCACAAGCACAAAGTATGAGAAGCCAAGAGAGAAAAGCATCTGGACAAAGAAGGCAAAGTTCAATAAATGTCCTTCCACATGTGTCAGAGGAAGTCCCAGCAGATTTGATGGAACCAATACAAAGCATTACTCCACCCGGCATCAATAAGAACCACGCCATAGTTTTGTAACACATCTTCTCGTACAACTTGAATACTCTCAGGGCATTTCGGTTCTTTGATCACCTGATGCCCTCAGCCAGGTTACCCAGCATGGGATGATTAAGCCCTTGCTTGTGTTTAAGTTGCAGGCTATGCCAAGGTTCAGCCCTACTGATCCAAAGTCACCTAGATGCCTTTTCTACTGCTTCAAAAATGTTCTTGATGGCTCTTCTGTTGTGAAGTCCAGATATGCCAAGGATATTTAGGATTCAGTTAAGAGAGTGACCTAAAAAGCCTCTGCAGTTTACTTCCATTGGCTGACACCTGGCCTTCCATACTTTGCTCCGACACTGTGCCATTAGCCCTCCATACTTAGTTCACTTTCTTTCATATGGTTCTTCAATCCTGTAATTCATTCCGAGAGCTATTGTCTGTAATTTAGTAGTTAGGTAAAGCCTGCTAATGCATTCTGGTTATTGATATAACCGAAACTAACTGAAAGAATTAAATTGTGACAGTAACATTTAGATGCCAGACCTGAATGAATAATAGTTCCTGGGTTAATTCTTCAGATACGAATTAAGGGAATAGAATTCCCAAGCTTTGTGCATTTCACTAAAGGAGAGGATAAGATCAAACTAACCTCAAATAGTTTATGTTTTCTGTTGGCCATTATTTTCTTTTATTTGTATATACTTGCATATACCCATCTTTATTATCCTTATGTTCTGAATAAATTGTATCATTTTGGTTATCTGGTTAACTGCAGCAAGCATGCTATTTGTTGAAAAATAATCACTGTGTCCAAACTGCAAACAGCTAAAGTGAGGGCTGATTTATGAACTTGGCTCTATGGAACTTCATTCATGAATTGAAAAGACCATTTCAGCTGGAGTGTGATACCAATCTCAAATATCAGGGTACAGTTGCATGAAGTGGATCCTGAAGGAAATACAGTGAAAGGTAAGTATGCAGAATAGTGTCGGGCATTAAGTTATAATTGTAAATGTATGTTTTACTTAAAAATTAAGTTCATGCAATATTTAAAACAAAATACCTTAAAGGATAAGTTTGGTATTTTTCAAATCAAAGTTATTTCTTCACAAACATGTTATATATGGATTTGACTGTGAAACTGTGTTCTAAAGTTAAGGCGTTATCTATAAGTTTTTAACAATACATAGCCTGTCCTGGTGTTTAAGTCATGGGGCACCACTGGCAAATAAAAGCCTAAAAACTAACCGAATACATCCACTTTTAAGTGGAAAAAGTGTTGTTATAAGAAAACATGTCTTCAGTGTTTCCGGTACGTGTTTGTCACAACAAAAGAGATCTGTAAATAATCATTTAATCGCATATTTTTATCGAAGTAAGAATGCATTTTCTATTTGCTTATGTGACAGCAGTGGTCTTCAAGGGAGGAACTCTCACATAAACACGGAAGTAAATCAGCATGACACCAAGCACGTGGCAGGAACAGTTTAGTGTGATTTTGTCTTTCGAGAGGAAACCACACTCCAGGGAGTGAAAGGTTGTTGTTTATAGGAAGACAAGCTTGGGGGTAGAACGCACAACTGATCTTCTTTTAAAATTGCTGAATCTCATAATACTGTTTTTTTTTTTCGTCTCATGACATGTATAAGCTATTTTACAATGTGCGTGTAATTTCAAGATGTGGTTCAATGCTCGATAACTTTCTTGGTTTGAAAAATGGGCGTATTTGGTAAGTTTTTAAGGTTTTACTTTCTGGTCATTGTGCTCCACGACTTTATAAAAGGCCAAGACAGGCTATGTTTTGGTTTTTTTTTTTTAATTTATAGAAAATGTGGCAAATGAAAATATACCATATTTGTGAAGAAATAACTTTGCCTTCAAAAATACCAAACCTATCTTTTAACACAACACAACTGACTTAATCTCATTGTATGACTGTTAGTAGGTGACATCCAGGAAACTTTCACAAGCCTTATTACAAACCTTTAGGGAGGTCTGCCACCTCAAAAGTCCCTTGAACTGGATAGCAGGACTTTCCAACCCCACCACACTCTAAACACTGATCTTCTTTCTGATTTGAATCCAACATGTTGTCACAACCAAGTTGCTAAAAAAAAAAAAATAGATTTTATAACTTAATGTAGCATTCAAATAAATGTAATTTCTCTTTCTGTTATTGTGCACCATCACTTTCAATGATGGGAGCGTCATAATGACTACTCATTTATAATTGTTACAAACTGAATTCTTTTTGTTAAAGCACACTTTCTCAGAAGTGGGGGAAGATGAAGAATTTGTCACTCTTGTGGCAAGCTGTTGGTGCAAAAGTTCAAGCACTATTTGTATTAGCAAGTTCAACAAAAATAAAATGAGTAATAAAATTGCATTTTTTATGATAAATGCTTTGCCTTTCATCTTTCAAAGAAAATACACTTTTTGTAAGCTACCTTCTACAAACTGTTTATAGAAGGCAGGGCCCATCTAATTCTAAGACTGCAGCTACCTTTAATGCACATATCTTTATTTGCATTAAAGGACATGTTCAGCTCATTCAGGAGACGAAAAGCAGAAGATGGGAGCTTCACACACATTTGTAACTTTTGAGGGTGCTATAGAAACTCTCATTCACACACAGTTACCATTGATATTCTTTTGTAAATAAAACACTATGTGAAGAATCAAGTTAAGATCCAGCCTTCCCACGTTACCTTGCACACTCCCTCCACACAAATGTCTCGCTTGCCAGGTTCACATGGCGTCCCATCTAACGCTGCTTCCCTGTGGCGGTAGTAGAAGTTTTCTCCTTTGGGGATGCAATTCAGCTCACATTTGTTTGGTGCTAGAAGAGATGAGTAAAGAGAGAGTAATGAATTAATCAGGAGAAATGGGACCCCTTTAAATAAAAGCAGTCTAGACCCTATAAGGAATTTTAAATTGACACATAATTCTTAAAATGAGACGTGCATGAGAGAGAGTGGGAAGTAGGTGTGTGTGTGTGTGTGTGTGTGTGTGTGTGTGTATATATATATAGGCAGATGAGGAGTGGCAGGTGTTTATTAAATATTTTCCTGCAACAGAATTGCAGTAAAATGCCTTATTTGTCAAAGGCCATACATAGATATTTCTCCAATACTTTAAAAATGACAGAAGGTTACCTTAAAAATGCCAAACAGAGAATACAGTCTGCCAATGACTGAAAAATGAAAAGTTTTATTTCTGTTTGAATCTCTTACCTCCATAATATGGCAGCCACTTGTAATGTTTACCCTGAAAATTAACTCCATCATATTTGGAGCATTGCTCCTCACGAAAATCCCGAGAGCCCTCAGGGCAGTCCTAGAATTAAATTAGAAAGACAAGTATAATAAAAAAGAGGCTATGTTCCTAACCACATATGCAATGCTTTACGGATGTGCACAACAATGGCAGTTTCGAAAAGCATTTTACAATTCCCAGATTTAATTTGAATGCTTAGGTACTCGACTCGCAAATGCTCATATTCTGAACACGATATACTCTTACAGTTGGAAGTACGGAGATTTGGTTTACAAATCCAGAATTATCACACAGTTTGTCATTTTTAAATACTCTCTACAGCACGTTCTTCTTTTTATATAATATTTTGATTTATTTATTTTCTACCATCAGTTTGAAAGAAAAGGGGATTTTCAGGGTGCAAATCAAAAACTCTTTATGTGTAATTTACTATACATTTAGCCAGATCATGTAGTAAAAACCTTTCAGTCTAATCACACCTTTGGATGTTACACAGAAATCAAAAAGTAAATGGAACAAGCGGGGCCATGAAAATGCTAGATGGAAACTAATGTACTGTAAATAAGTACAGAATCAAGCAATGGGTTGATTAGTTTATGAGCAGGAAAAAGTACTACAAATTAACTTAACAAATTAAAAAATTGTCACCCACCACTGTAACAATTTTTACTCTCAAAAAAAAAAAAAGAAAGAAACACAATGCAGTAAAGGCTGTGCAGTGGTGGTATGGTTAGCAGTCCTTGTGGAGGGTCCTTATTCTTCCCATGCACACTGATTTTCTCCAGGGATTGGTCCCTGCTAATAATAATTGTTATTTTTTTATTTGGACGCTACATTTAACCATGGCAACATGGGGAAAAAAAAGTTAACAAGCAACAGAGAACAAAATTTAAGTTAACCAGAAGTAGCACAGTAATATTATTATAAGTTTAGATTAGATTATATAAACATTATTAATCCCGTCGGGAAATTCAGACGCAGAAGAAACATAAAAACAAAGATAAAGATTAATAGAACAAATAATACAGCCAAACAATCAATCAATTGATTGATAAGTAAATAAATACATGAATATTGTGCAGAAATTTCAGAATGAACTTAAAAAGTAATATGGAAAGAAGAACTGAATTGTCTGATAGCAGTGGGCAGAAAAGACCCCCAGAGGCGCTTCTTAGCACACTTTGGTGGAATGAGCCTGTGTCTAAAAGTGTTCCAGGATGGTGTCTCCTGGAGGAGATGGGGAGGGTTTTTCATGATGTTATCTAATTTTGCAACCATCCTCTTTTCCACAACATCTCCAAGTGTGTTCAGGGTCCGCCCTGTGATGATGCAAGGTTTCCCGTTAAGTTTGTTCAGGTCATTCTGCTTATTTTGAACTCAGGTTCACTTCCCCAGGAGACCACAGTATAGAACACACTGTCTACTATGGACTGGTAGAACATTTCCAGCAGCTTACTGTACACATCAAAAGTCCTGAGTCTCTTTAGCAAGTCCAGTATTCTCTGGCCTTTCTAATACAATGCCACTGTGTTGTCAGACCAGCCCAGTTTGTTGTTCATGTTAACCCCAAGGTCCTTGTAGCTCTGCACCCTCCCCCTGAATGATGACCCGTTTCAGATGATCTTTGAAAGTCCACCACTAGCTCTTGTTGAGGCTTAATTGTTGTTGGTTCTCTCCAGTCTTCCTGTACTCTGACTCGTCTCCATTATTAATTCAGCCAATGATGGATTAGCACTGTGCAAGAACAAAGTATTTTGTAATGTTGTGTTGAATTTCTAAGGTGGCCATGATAGGCCATCTAGCTATGTGAAGAGGATTACTTCTGTTTTGTTTTGTGTATTGTATTTACCCCATTTCTTGACACACATTGCATAGCCAACCTATGTGGAAAGGGGTCTCTCTCTCTCTCTCTCTGAATTGCCTTTCCCAAGATTTCTTCCATTTTTTTTCCAAAAAGGTTTTTTTGGGGGAGTTTTTTATTGTCTTTTTAGGGAGTCAAAGCTGGTAGGGTTGTCAAAAAACTGAGCCTGTTAAAGTCCATTGAGGCATTGCTTGTGTGATTGGGCTATACAAGAAATAAATTCTTGTTATTGTAATCTGAAAATCTTTGTAGTTGGAAGTGCTGATACTGTACTGGATGACTGTTGTGTAGAGGGCAAACAGGAAGGGAGATGGGACAGACATCCCATGACTACATGAAAGCCTAGCAGTACAAGAAAACAGTGGCACCAGTATCGGGCCGAGTTGCTTTGTTAAGCCCTTTGTCATCAGAGGCAGCTGAACATCAGTGCAATGAAAACAATTTGATTGCCATGGGAAGGTTGTTCCACAGCCTGGGAGCAAGAATTAAGAACTTGTTTTTCAATTGTTCTAAAGTAAGAAAGGACAATTAGTGGATAGGCTGAAGTAGAAGAGTGGCTTTTTGGAGCCTCATATGAAAAGACTAAAAAAATAAAAGTAGTGAGTAGTGTACCAGAGCAGAGGCCTAGAGACTTAGGTGAATTGCAGGCTCCAAAGAGCTTCAGTATAAGTGTGTGGTGTGTGTACATGTGTGTCCCTGATGGACTGGTTTAACTTACAGAATGGACTCACTCCTTGCTGCTACATAGACTCTAGCTCCCAAAACAAACAAGAGTATTTAGTTGTCGTATTTTATTTAATGATGAATACTATATGAGAATGCTTTTAAGCTGTAATTCTAGGCCCTTTTCAAGTGTAATCATCCAGGCAGATAGCACAAAGGATTCTTTTGTATATTTCTTTTCTTTTGTAAAGGCCAAATTCTTGAAAGAATATCAAGTTACAATAGGAAGTATGAATATGAATGGGACATTAGAGCAACTGCATTATAATTTGGACTCATTTTAAAAAACGTTTTAGCAAAATTATTCAAAGGGTAGCCAGTACACTCTGAATCATGGTTAAACATCTGAGTGCAGTTTTGTTGGAATTTATCAAGTCTTCCAGAGTTTGAAACCCGGACACGGCTGAAGAATCAAGAAAACAAACCTGCCTACATTCCTGCTAGACCAGAGCATTTTGTACCGCTGGTCACGCTAATATGTTGCTCCCTGTGCCTTATCAGTTGTTTTTAAGGAGTTAAACTACCAATAAAGGTCAGATAACATGTAATTTTTCTTGACATTTGAATGTTTTGAGTGTCCTTCCATCACCTATTAAGAGGCCTGCGTGTGCATGAAAAGAATCAAGTAATTATAATATAGCTGAGAAGTAAAACCTAACACAAAATACAATGACAGATAAAGAAAAAAAGCTGTACTGAGCACTGAATGACACAGGAAGGACAAGACATCACAACAGTCTGGGTGAGGCAAAATAAATGAACAGAAACAGTATTTGTGGTGATGTGCTCTTTTAAGGAATATCATAAAGAGAAAGAGACCAAAAACACTGAGTGACAAACAAAGGACAAATGGAGAATGCACAGTACCAAATGACAGAAAACAAATTACTGCATGATACACTTTCCTTAGGAAAAAAAAATGAAATCTTCAATATACTCAAGCTTTACATAATACTCATAAAGGGGTACAGGCCTAACTGGTATAACTTGCTTTATTTACAGTACATCCAGAAAGTATTCACAGCGCATCACTTTTTCAACATTTTGTTATGTTACAGCCTTATTCCAAAATGGATTAAATAAATTTTTTCCTCAGAATTCTACAAACAACACCCCATAATGACAACGTGAAAAAAGTTTACTAGAGGTTTTTGCAAATTTATTAAAAAATAAAAACACTGAGAAATCACATGTACATAAGTATTCACAGCCTTTGCTCAATACTTTGTTGATGCACCTTTGGCAGCAATTACAGCCTCAAGTCTTTTTGAATATGATGCCACAAGCTTGGCACACATATCCTTGGCCAGTTTCGCCCATTCCTCTTTGCAGCACCTCTCAAGCTCCATCAGGTTGGATGGGAAGCGTCGGTGCACAGCCATTTTAAGATCTCTACAGAGATGTTCAATCAGATTCAAGTATGGGCTCTGGCTGGGCCACTCAAGGACATTCACAGAGTTGTCCTGAAGCCACTCCTTTCATATATTGGCTATGTGCTTAGGGTCGTTGTCCTGCTGAAAGATGAACCGTCGCCCCAGTCTGAGGTCAAGAGCGCTCTGGAGCAGGTTTTCATCCAGGATGTCTCTGTACATTGCTGCAGTCATCTTTCCCTTTATCCTGACTAGTCTCCCAGTTCCTGCCGCTGAAAATCATCCCCACAGCATGATGCTGCCACCACCATGCTTCACTGTAGGGATGGTATTGGCCTGGTGACGAGTGGTGCCTGGTTTCCTCCAAACGTGATGTCTGGCA
This sequence comes from Polypterus bichir lapradei, assembly GCA_026402145.1. NCBI lineage: Eukaryota > Metazoa > Chordata > Cladistia > Polypteriformes > Polypteridae > Polypterus > Polypterus bichir. The sequence continues at coordinate 13,571,743 of JANRMT010062798.1, forward strand.
TTCACTCCAAAGAGTTCAATCTTTGTCTCATCAGACCAGAGAATTTTGTTTCTCATGGTCTGAGAGTCCTTCAAGTGCCTTTTGGCAAACTCCAGGCGGGCTGCCATGTGCCTTTTACTAAAGAGTGGCTTCTGTCTGGCCACTCTACCATACAGGCCTGATTGGTGGATTGTTGCAGAGATGGTTGTCTTTCTGGAAGGTTCCCCTCTCTCCACAGAGGACGTCTGGGGCTCTGACAGAGTGACCATCAGGTTCTTGGTCACATCCCTGACTAAGGCCCTTCACCCCCGATCGCTCAGTTTAGATGGCCAGCCAGCTCTAGGAAGAGTCCTTGTGGTTTCGAACTTCTTCCACTTACGGATGATGGAGGCCAATGTGCTCATTGGGACCTTCAAAGTAGCAGAAATTTTGCTGTAACCTTCCCCAGATTTGTGCCTCGAGACAATCCTGTCTTGGAGGTCTACAGACAATTCCTTTGACTTCATGCTTGCTTTGTGCTCGGACATGAACTGTCAACTGTGGGACCTTATATAGACAGGTGTGTGCCTTTCCAAATCATGTCCAATCAACTGAATTTACCACAGGTGGACTCCAATTAAGCTGCAGAAACATCTCAAGGATGATCAAGGGAAACAGGATGCACCTGAGCTCAATTTTGAGCTTCATGGCAAAGGCTGTGAATACTTATGTACATGTGCTTTCTCAATTTTTTTAACTATATAATAAAAGCCCAGCGCGATGTCCGTGTCCGGGTCCGCGTTCCTTTTGGCTGTATAGCCGCCCCCGTAGAAAAGCCCCAGTCCGTCCCCTCTCAGAATTCCTGCTTACCCCCCTCCGTTCTTTCCCCTTTGCTTTTAATTTTCCTGTTCCTGAAAATCTTTTCAAAACAAAAGTAAAGAAATAGACAGAGCGTCACATTAACGTCTTCTCCCCAAGGCCTATTAAATAATCAATTAATTGAAATAAAAAAAAAATCACCAAAGAAACAGAAACCACAACCTACCCTTACAGCGTCCACCGCGCTTCTGGCGTTACAGCCAAACACGTGGTGTATGCTAGTGGTGGGCGGATCGATCCAAGTATCGATAATATCGATAATAATGTTGGTATTGATATTGATCAATACCATTGAATGGCATCGATAGTTTAGTTTCAGTTTCTCTCCTGAATGCACTGCGGCTGTCTAGGTAAGCGCTGCTGCTCTCATGTCTATCACAGTGCGGAGCAGGCTTTGCTCCTCCTCTGTCTTGTGTTTTGATGATGTACCGTCACATGACTCAGCAGCGCCAGGCAAGCAAACAGGCTCATGTGCACGCACGCACACACACACACGGAGCGTAAGAAATTATGGCAGACAGAAAGAGAAGTGGTGTGTGGCTTTATTTTCAAGCCGAAGACCAATCAACGGCAAGTTGTATTATTTGTAAAAAGGCTGTCAAATACAGTGGTAATACAACTAATTTATACAAGCATTTGAGAAATCATTCAAAAGAAAATGCAGAGCTACAGAAACGGAGAGAGAAGGTGATAAATCCAACACAACCTGGCCCTGACAGAAGCAAACCCCCAACCCCGAGCCAGCGGACATTGGCAGAGGCCTTTCAATTTGGCAGAGAATATCCAGGTAGATTATAGTGGTGAAAGTAATATTTTAGTCATCGTCAGCATTAGTTAATTTTAAATTTTCAAAGTGCAAGTGGTTAAAACTCAAAAAGTATAAATTATGCTAAGACATTTATATTATGGATGCTAGTGCTAGCATCAGGGTCAAATAGGTAAATAGTTTGGGTTTAAATGACCATTTTTCAAAGTCACCGTGAACAGAACCACGGTTTTAATTCATTATTTTTTCTGTGATTACTGAATCAAAATTAATGTGTTATTTGTATTATCCCATAGATAGAGAGAAACTTTATTAATCCCAAGGGGAAATTCACAAAAGTAGTAAAAAGTGTCCAGAGAATGAGTCCACATAAAAGAAAGCAGTAGCAGTTAACAGTGAAATAGAGAAAAATAGAGAAAAAAGGTAGAAAGATAAAGTCATACACGGAGCTGCTGGAAAGGCTGCCACTCGTGTCGGTGCCTGAGTCATATGTCAATTGCCACATGTTATAAAAGTGAATACATTTACTGGAATTGAAACAAATATACTGAATATAATACAGCTCAAATTTGATTGAATATAATTACCCTTTTGTGCTAACTGTGATGAGTACTATACTTTGCAGAAATGATAGTGAAGGACCTGCAACCTCTTTCCATAGTGGAAGATGACGGCTTTAGAAATTTTGTGAGGACACTTGACCCGCGATACAATATTCCAAGTAGAAAATCTTTAATGGAGGGGAAACTAAAAGCTCTTTATGAAGAATGCTGCTCTAAGGTCAGAAAGGAATTGATTGGTGTGGACAACGTTGTGCTTACAACTGACATGTGGACATCAAGAGCCACAGAGTCATATTTAACAGTCTCATGCCACATCATAGATGAAAACTGGCAAATGCTGGCATATGTGTTAGAAACGTGTTGTGTTCCTGGACAACACACTGCAGACAATATTTGTTCACAGTTAACCAGAATCGTGGAAGAATGGGGCATAACATACAAGATTCTGGCTGTTGTAACCGATAATTGCGCCAACATGGTTGCTGCTGTGCGCAAAGCAGGTTGGGCACACTACCCATGTTTTGCACACACTTTCAATTTGGTGGTGAAAGACTCTTTCAAGGCTCACCCTGGCTTGTTTGAGATTTAGCAAAAAGCCAGTGCTATTGTTGCTTTCTTTCACCACAGCACTAAAGCTGCAGACAAGCTCAAAGAAATTCAGAAGCTGCAGAAGTTCCCTGAACACAAACTAATTCAAGCAGTTGAGACAAGGTGGAACTCTGTATTCTACTCTGTGGGAGAGATTGTCTGAGCAAAAGGAGGCAGTTACTACTGTTCTCTGTCTCCTTGGAAAGAGCTCACGTTGCTTAAGTGAGGAAGAATGGTCTGTCATCAGTCTCTCCATCAATGCACTGAGACCATTTGAGGAAGCAACCAGGGAGATATCAACTGAAAAACATGTTTCACTTTCAAAGGTGATTCCACTGGTGTCACTGCTTTACAGAACCACTGCAACTTCAGAGTGCAAAGGTAGCAAGCTAGCTGCTGAGCTGTCAGTGCAGTGTCACCGTCGCTTCAAGGCTATTGAAACATTTTATGGTCTTGCTGTCGGCACCTACCTGGACATTAGATTTAAAAACCTGTGATTCTGCAAATGTTGAACCTGTAAAAGCTCGACTTGTCACCGAAATGCAGTCAGTAAATCAGACCTCAGCACCTTCATCTGCACCAGGCTCAAGCTTTGCCAGCAGCTCTGCCCCAGCCCCTGCAACTACTTCAAGCTCATCTGCAGGGGCTGCTGCATCCCCACCTGCAGCAAAAGGTGGGATATGGACAGAATTCGACGCTAAAGTCCTTGCATCTCAGCAGCATCGGACAACTGGCACTGAAGTCCTAATTGAAATGCGCAGGTACTCAGAAGAGAGGCCAATTCCTCGGGATCAGGATCCACTATGTTGGTGGAAAAAAAATTCATCAACATTCCCCTCTTTGAGCAAACTTGCCAAGAAGTACCTGGGAGTGGTTGCAACCTCAGTGCCAGCAGAGAGGATTTTTTCAAAGGCAGGACAGTTAATAAGTACCAGGCGAAGTGCAATAAAATCAAAAAATGTGAATATGATACTGTTCCTGAACAAAAATCTTTAATCTGTTCTGCACAGGGGAGTGGGGGGATATTTCTTTGAGCGTGTTTACACTTTATTGTATTTTTTATTGTACTTTATTTATTGTATTCCCACTAATTATGTTTTATTATTCATTTTTTTCAAAGGCGGTTCTCTAATTTTGTGCACTTTATTTAAGAAAATACGTTTTGTGTTACTTGTGTTTTATAATAAAGTATTTATTTACTTTGCCTAAATTCTGTCCTGGGTTTTAACTAATTAATAAAAAAATCACAAAACACTTAAAGGTAATGAAAATTAATTCAGCTTTAGCAATTTGATGATGCGTCCACCTTAATTATTAAAAAATATCGATATCGGTATTGGTATCGGAGATACTGCCCCTGTATTTACTTGGTATCGGATCGATACCAAATCTTGTAGTATCGCACACCACTAGTGTATGCAGGTTATGAGGTGTGACGCTAATTAATGCCCGTTCTACAACAGATTATATTGTTGATATACTATTAACTATTTACAGGGATCAACTCTTTTGGGGAAGTTCATAACAAAAAAAAATTAAATTATAAATAACATGTGCACTTGAGTATTTCGAGCCCCGCGTCTGAGTCGGATGGTTTCCCTGGTCACCAATTCATGTGTTTCACTATGCCTTTCCGTCTTCAGCTACCCATGTGCACTTGTACGGAGGAGACCTTACGGAACAATACCGAAACGAAACGCAACTAAACCTGCTGCTGCGAGAGAGGACACATTACAGCGTGATCACGAACCAAAGAGGCAAAGGCGTGACAGTCGCTCGCAAGAAACGGACACTCAGCATTCACACAGATTAGCTCAATGACGCGTCTCTGCCGCACAACGAAAGGCAACTGAAACCCCTACAGAGAGAAAAGACAGATTACGCCGTGATCGCAACAGAAAGAGGCAAAAGCGTGCCAATGAGACACCCGACGACAGGTCCTTACGATTGCAAAACAACCATAATATACAGAAACGTACGGTCTCGCAAGAAACTCCGAGTGAACGCTCTCAAACTGACACTCGCCACTCACAGACATTACCGCAACGACGCGTCTCCACGGTACATCGTTCAGGGATTGCACTTCGTCCATTTCAGGAAGTTCATGTGCCGGAACACTTCTGTGGCAAAATGACTGAACGATGTCAATTTTGTGGTTCGAAAAATTTCCGTGATGACAAACCGAAAGACGGCAGATTTAATTCATGTTGTCACAAAGGGAAGGTAGTGTTACCAGCTGTGCCTACACACCCTCTCATACAACGTTTACTTTCTAATACACATCAGCATTCCCAAAACTTTAAAGATCACATACGTTCCTATAATAGCGCCTTAGCCTTTGCTTCGATGGGGGCATTATGGTGCGATGAAGGACCCAGTTCACGACTGGCAGCCGCGTTTAAACAGGGAGTCCTTCAACTGTGGTCATCCAACGCGCAGCGTAGCGCACGCCAAGTTGCTAGTTTTTAATAAATTTGCAAAAATCTCAAGTAAACTTGTTTCACGTTGTCATTATGAGGTGTTGTGTGTAGAATTCTGAGGAAAAAAATGAATTTAATCCATTTTGGAATAAGGCTGTAACATAACAAAATGTGGAAAAAGTGATGCGCTGTGAATACTTTCCGGATGCACTGTACCTCAATATAGTTGAGACTGGCATCTCTCTATTTTTAGAACTTGCTAACTATTAAAGCTTACTTCATTTTTTTAAAGAGCAGAAAAACTGGCAAGTACAATAGATTTACATATGGCTGTCTTCTAAACTTTCTACCTTGAGAGAAACAAAAACACTGAAAATACACATATAAGAAGTGAAAGCTTTATAGCTGAGATTGTGACAACATTGCAGTAAAGGCACATTAATGATGAAATCTATTCTCCTAGAAAATGTGCGCAGTTTTGTCAAGGGATTTACATTTACATACATTTTACATTTACTTATTTGGCTGACACCTTTATCCAATGTAACTTACAACATTTATGATACTATTGGTTACATTTGTTTTGGTTTTCCAATTGGAGCATAGGCAGGATGAGTGACTTTCTCATGGCCACAGAGTGCCAGTAGATTTAAATAAACAGAAACCTATTATTTCAGACTGTCTAGATAACTCATCATAATGACATCTAAAGTGTCTCAGTAGTAGCAATAGTTATTGTACCTCAACATGCACAAAGAGCAGTTCAGTTCTTATTTGCATTTCCAACAAACATACCACATATCACCACTATCTGACACAATAATAAATAAGAATGGTTTAAAGCACAAAAATCCATTTTAATTAACAGCACGCACAGCTCTACTTACCTGATGTACATTTACTGTAAGTGCGGAGTGATTGAAAATGTATGAACGAATGCTCCGTATTATGAACTCGAGTTAAATCCAATAGGTTTCAGTCAGTGATCATCTGACTGTTTGTTAGACTAACCCTGTGGCCGCTGTTTTTATTTGTTATATCTAATGCATGAATCTATGGCAATTTCGGTTGTGACAGATGAACCAGTATCTCAGCCAGTATGAACGCCACTCCCTTACCTGGCCAGGAGGCCTTGATAACAGCAGGCCAGGGAAGAAGTGATATCTCCTCTCCATGCCAACACTTCGTGGTGGAAGGATGTTATAATTGCTGCAAGCCTTTAAATCAAATTAATTGGATGCCACATTTACCTTCTAATTATAAAAAGGATGATTCAGCCTTTTCCAGATGATGCTTACAATACTGAGTGTTGTCTTCACCCCTTAACTTGAGTAAACAAGCACAGAAAATGAATGACTCAATGTACAGTTTCTTTCAGCACTAAAGTATCATTTTATGCTCTTTCTCCTTTTTTCATTTCAAGTATACTATTGTCTGAATCTGCCTAATCAATTTTAGAGTCATGGAAGGTCAAATGTTATACTGCAGCATCAGGTGCAAGGCAGCCACAGACTCTACATGTGGTGCATTTCAAACGACACTCTCCATAGGCATCATTCACTCAAACAGGATATTTTTAAAAGGAATACTCCAACCACAAATTATCATTTTTTATATGTGTTACTTCCCCAGAGTTGTTTGTAGTAATTGCCAAGAAAAGAAATTGCAATCTCATGTTTTTATAGAAAACTGAGATAGCAAAGTTTCTGACTCAATAGGGTTCAAATAAATAACATCAAAATGTCCTTACAAAAAATCTGAAGATACTTTGGTACTATAACTCATGTACCATATTGTTAAATAAACCATGTGTTGTGAACAGCTGGGAAGCACACTGAGATGGGATTGAGTTTTGGAAGTAAAGCCCCTCCTCTCCTCTTATGCATTGGTTATTAAGCCACGACACCCGGGTAATTCATTGTTATTTAATGAAAATAAACTTTCTGCTTGTCAACACACCTTAGATATGGTATAGACAAATACAAGGCATTCCGTTCACCTAATTGTATTTTCACTCTCTTTTCTCTCCTAACTGTTCACTAATGCTGCAATGGTGTGAAGTGCTAAGATAGCCAATGAATTAAATATTACTGGGCAGGACTGTTGACCAATGAGTAAGAGAAAGAGGAGGGCCTTCAATTCAACAGCTTCTTGTTTGCTGCTAATGGGAGGATTTTCCAGTGGTGATTTATTTTACAATATTTTAGAAAAAATGCATGTGTTTGGTACATTATGAGTATGTAGCTGGCTTTCTGACATATGAATTCAGTAAAACAAGTAAATGATTTTTTTTCATAGAAGCTTTGATATTGTTTGTTGTTTGTTCTGTGTTGGGCATCATAGACTTATATTGTATCAGAAACTTTGTTAAATCTGTTCTGCACGAAAACAAGAGTTTAAAACGTTTTCTCAGCCATTATTACAAACAAAAACAGGGTAAGTAAGAGAAAAAAATTGTCATTTTTAGGAGGAGTATTTCTGTAATATTACCAACTGATCTAACAAGCATATTTTATTTTAAATCCTTCTAGATTATATTAAAAATTAGAATCATCAAGTACAATACACTGATGTATAAAGACAATGCTTTCTAAGTCCAGAAATAGTAATCAATTCTTGAGACTAAGGAATACCATACTGTTAGACAGAATTTATACATTGCTCCACTAAAATACAGGTAAACCCTGACCACTTATTAATTATACATGTAAATTAAACTCTGCACAGTACAGATTCAGATACAAAGGGAGTTTTGTATTTGAAATTTTAAGTAAGGCATAAAAAGTTAGAATTGTATATTTTAATAATGATATTTGTCCCTGGGACAATAAGAGTATAAGCATATATTTTACAGACTCTGTAAACAGAAGTAGTTAATTTGCTTAACAAATCTGTATAATGCAGTGTTTCTCAACCTTTGGGTCACGGGATCACTCTGGTAGATGGCAAGTTGCTGTTGCTTATAAGGGTAGTGGAACACGGTGGTTCATGAAGTGTATTGCAAATGTTTTAGCTGCCAGTTGCTGCTCAGACAATCTCGCTTGTGTAACAAATGTACTGCATATAAATACGCTACTAGAAGCAGTTTTGAGGGCAGGGGAGGGGAGCACAGTGATCAGAATCTGGACCGCCAAAGGACAGAAGCTGTTGCAGAACCCAGCAGAATTGGTTTGGATACTACAGTACCTTCTGCCAGATGGAAATCAGACAAAGAGAATGTCGGAGGGATGGGAGAGGTCCTTTATAATGCTGTAAGCTTTACGGATACAAAGCTTTACAATGTACACTATCCACTGCAGGCCCTTATGATGACAGACACTGCAGTTCCCAAACCAGACTATGATGCAGCTGGTTAGAACACTGTCAATGGTGCCCGTGTAGAATATGGTGAGAAAAGGGAGAGGTAATCTTGCCATCTTCGACCACTGAAGAAAATAAAGATATTTGTGTGCTTGCTTAGCTATGCAGGTATAAGAGTAAGGTCAGCTGCCAGGTGCACACCAAGGAATTTGGTGCTCTTGACCAGTTGCATCGCAGAGCCCTTGATGTGCAGTGGAGTGTGGACACCATGGTTCATCCTGAAATCAACGATCATCTCTTTCATCTTGTCCACATTAAGAGACAGATTGTTGACCTTGCACCAGGCTCCCTAACCGTCATATCTCCATTCTGTAAGATGACTCATTTCCATGGTTGATGAGATCAATCCCCGTTGTGTTATCTGCAAAGCTGGTGTTAAAGCTGCTTGCAGGTGTACAGTTGTGAGTCAGCAGAGTGAACAGAAGTGGGCTGAGTACACAGTCTTGGGGGCACAAGTGTTCAGTGTGATGGCACTGGAGATAGTGTTTCCAAAGTGGACTGCCTGGGGTGACCCTATCAGGAAGTCCAGGACCCAATTGCATTTGGAAGTGTTGTAGTCTAGCAGACCCAACTTTACTATGAGCTTCTGAGGGATTATGCTGTTAAAGGCTGAACTGAAGTCAATGAAAACCATCCTCTTTTGTCCAAATGGGACAGAGCCAGATGAAAATCCATTGATATGGCATCCTCACTGGAATGGTTTGGGCAATAGGAAAACACAACAGAGTTATGTGATGTGGGAAGTCTGGCTTTCAAGTGGCCCAAGACTAGCCTCTGGAAGCACTTCATGATAACAGATGTGAGTGCTATAGAACTATAGACATTGAAGCAAGAGACAGAGGACTTCTTCAGCACTGCATGATTCAGCATAATGATGGTGGTTTTGAAATAAGGCAATGTACTAGCAATGTGGTGTAACTAACCTTAATAGGCTATTTATTATACAGTAATTGGGCGGCATAGTGGCACTCTTGCCTCACAGTAAGGAAACCAGGGTTCACACCTCATGTCGTCCTTGTGTGGATTTGGCATGTTCTCCCCATGTCTGTGTGGGTTACTCTCACGTCCAAAGACCTACAGATTAGGTGGACTGGCAGCGTTAAATTGACCCTAATAAGTGTGTGTGTGTATGTTTGCGTGTTCACACTGCAATGGCCTGGCGTCCTTTGTTCCTGTATAGTGCGGTAGAATTGCTGGGATAGGCTCTGGCTCTTCCACAACCTGGTTTAGGATAAAGCAGGTTTGGAAAATCGATGTACAAGTCAGTGATCTCCTATCCAAAAGGCAAGGGTTAGGAATTATTGTGATACTGAGTATTCTGCCTTTAAGAAAATGAGAAATGAAAATAGACCAGCTGATGAGAGGGAAAAATTCATGCATGGGGTCAAAAACAAAGGTTAAAGTCAAAAAGAAAATCTAATTGCCAAAAATCAAAAGGATCCTTCGCTAAATGCAATGCCAAAATGTTTTCTCACAATTCCAAAAACATTCATTTTCTAAGTTGCCTAAAATAGCCAATTCATAACATTCCAAAAATATTTTTTTTCTTTCTTGAAATTTTTTTTAGAATATTATTTTATACAGGAATTTAGACTTCTTTTTCTGGCACATGGCCTTGTGTCATTTGCACAACCCTTTAAATCCTGGGCAAAAATTCATTCAGTATCAAACGAAACTTGTATTCTTTCTCTTGTTTCCAATTCTACCATTTTTCTCTTTCTGACTTTGATTTCTTGTTTATGATTAGGTTTTTCTGTTTAAGGTTTGGTCTTTACAGTTTTAACTCATTTCTGGTTTGACCAACATTTCATCTTTTGGTCCTCTTCTTGCCTTAGGGCATATACTTTTATTTTTTCAATAAGAGTTAAGCATAGCACATTCCCAAAACATATGCTCCAGTGAGGCAGATGTCTGACAGAATTGTTCACAATTACATTACATTCTTTACCCAAGACAATTTGAATAATCAAATGAGTCAAATACATGCAAATTGAAGTGGGGAAAACTCTGGCAATAACTGGGTCCTGTTCATTGTCTGAGTTTCATATTAAAAGGTCCCTACTTAGAAGTATACTATTTTGAAAAATCTGATAGTGTTACTGCCTGTATCGTCAAACTTTCAGACAGAATAGTTTGAAAAGCAGCCATTAGGCCAAAATTAAGAGAAATGGATATGTTTCTTTTACCTAAGTATTAAACTTTCATTAAGTAAAAGAAATGCAGTGGAGACAGGTTATACCCAAGACTGACTTGTTCAAAGGATGGCAAAAACATAGTCAAAAAAATTCTAAAGGTCCCAATATGCAGCTCCTTGCATGTGCTAAAGATTATATAGTATTGGGATGGGGGAAAATGTAACTGTCTATGAATGGTGCAGCTGACAATAATAGATCAGCCTTAAAATATCTCCGGCTTTGGCACCACATTCTGAATGAGTGCAGACCCATCAGATTACAGCTTAATCTCCAGCAATTAGTGGTGATAGGCGCACTGAATAAAACATGAAAGAAAATGTTTGAGGAGGGTTTGTTTTCTATGGCTAATTAAGCTGATACAACTTCAGTTCTTTCTGATGCCCCCCAGAGTCGCTTAATACATAAATTCACAACCAATTAGTACAGTTGAAAGTTAGGTAGTGTCATACTCCTGCGACTCCATTGATTGATTTTATTGATGGTCTTAAGAACCTTCCCCTAATTTATGGGCTAGCATTTTATTTATTTATAAAAAGCATTGTCATTTCTATACAGTGTTACTGAAATGTATGCAAATCCCCTTAAATGAATGTCTGCAATGTGCACATTAATCACAGTGTCTGAATCGTTTGATTTGTGATTTTAAACTGTGGAGCAGAGGGGTAAGTAAATGAATGGAAAATGTGTCTTTTTCTCAGATATTATGGGGGGAACTGTATATGTTCACCAGGATTAATTTAGTTTTCTTCAGTTTTCCTTTTTACTGCAGTATAGCACCCTTCAAATTCCTTCTCACTACCTTAGATTTACTGCCATAATTAGAAAGAAATTCCCATCCACCCCATTCTATATTAAGTCAGGTTAGTCTAAATAATAATTAAGTACATTTATAGAGTGCTTTTCTCATTACTCAAAACACTTTACATAGACAGTGTGGAGACACTTCAATCACCACCAATGTGTACCATCCATGTCACATGATGCAACAGCAGCCATTATTGCACCAGTACAGTCACCAAATATTACCTGTTAGGTGGTGAAGTGGTGAGAGCAATAGTTAGCCAGTTAGGGACAGGGGATGATTAGGGAGCTGTGGTTACCTGTTTAGCTAGGACATTAGGAAACACTCTGCATTTTTCAAAAGATACCCTGGGGTTCTTTTCTCACCATAGAGAGTCAGGACCTCAATTTGACATCTCATTCAAAGGAAAGAGTAATTTTTACAGCACAGTGTCCCGTCACTGCACTGGGGCATTTAGATCTACATTCAGATCACAGGGTAAGCACCCCCTGCTAGCCTCACCAACACCTCTTCCAGCAGCAACCAAAGCTTTTCCTGGGTGGCCCCCCATCCTGAACAGGTTTAGCTTCAGGTGGATGACCTCTTCTGAAGTGCAGGTGGTGTTGCTACCAGCCACATTCAGCCGAGTCCCCTGAAGAAAGGCTTCATCCATCTCTAGTGGACTAAAAGGTAATACAGCATTTTTTTCTTTTCAATTCTTCACAGAGACCTTTGACATTATAACTTTTAAAATGATTCATTTTTTAGCAATTCACATTTGTTCATAATTATAGGCATGTCTCATCTCTTTCATTTGTTATTTAAGTTTTAGTAAAGATTCCTATTTTTTTTTTGTGTTTACTTTTAACTGTTCATATTCCAGGCGCTGTAACTAGTAACATTTCAAAATGTAAGTATTCATGCCTTTGGAAGTTTTCACATTTTATGGTTACATGACATTGAATCACACTTGAATTAATTTGGCTTTTTGATACTGATCAACAAAAAAGACACTCTAATGTCAAAGTAAAAAAAAACAGATCTCTGAAAATTATTTATAAATTTAAAACATAACAAAATGATTGCATAAGTATTCACAGACAGTAATCAGTTAAATGAAGGCCTGGGGTTTCAATTGACTGTAGTAAAAATGTTTCTTTATGTGGAAGGTCCAACTTGAGGCAAGTCAGTATAGTGGCCTCTACACAATGAAGACAAAAGAACACTCCAAGCAACTCAATGAAAAGGGTATTGAAAAGCACAAGTCGGGAGATGGAGTGAAGAAAATATCCAATTCACTGGATATCCCTTAGAATCCAGTTCAAATCAGTCATTAGGAAACAGAAAGAGCATGGCACAGCTATATACCTAACTAGAGCAGACTGTCCACAGAAACAAAATGATTGGGCAAGAATATGACTAGTGAAACGGGCCACCAATAGTCCTATGAGAACTCGGAAAGAGTAACAAGCAACTGCAATTGAGACTGGACTGCTGCTCGAGTGATTCTCTAGTCGCAGGTTTATTGTAGAATCACAAAGGGACAGTCAGTGTTAATAAAATACAGAGTGTTTACCAGAAGGCACAGGGTAGGTACTGAAGTCAGCTGGAAGAATGTTCTATCATCTGATTGGACCAAAACTGAGCTTTTATGGTCATCAGACTAAATTTCAGGTTTGGTTAAGCCATACTTTAACCTAAACTTAAACACACCATCCACACCGTGAACCAAGGTGGTGGCAGCTTCATGCTGTGGGGATTCTTCTCTGCCATAGGATGTGGCAGGCTTGTGAAGTTAGACAGTAAAATATATGCAGCAAAATATAGGTAGATCCTGAAGGAAAAGCTGATGCAGTATGCAAAAGTCCCATGCCTTTGGAGATTTGTTTTCCAGCAAGACACTGACCCCAAGTATAAAGCTAATGTTGTACAGGAATGGCTTAAAAACAAGAAAGTGAATGCCCTAGAGAGACCGAGTGACAGTCCAGATATCAATGCAACTGAGAATTTATGGCTAGACTTAAAGGCTGTTCACTCACGATCTTCATGTAGCCCGACGGAGCTTGAGCAGTTTGACGAAGGAGAAAGGGGAAAAATAGCAAAGTTGAGATGTGCAAAGCCAATAAAGACAAAGAGAATTGTGCACACAGACTCAAGGCTGTCATGAATACTAAAGGTGCATCTACTAATTACTTATGCAATCAATTATTTTGTGTTTTGTATTTTTAATCAATTTAGATCACTTTGCATTGATCTGTTTTTGCTTTATCATTGAAGAGTCATTTTCTGTTGACTGGTATCAAAAAAAAAAAGTCCAATGAATTTCAGTGTTGTCTCTATAACAATACTGAGGTGGGCTAGCGCCCTGCCCAGGGTTTGTTTCCTGCCTTGCGCCCAGTGTTGGCTGGGATTGGCTCCAGCAGACCCCCGTGACCCTGTAGTTAGGATATAGTGGGTTGGATAATGGATGGATGGATGGATGGATCTATAACAATAAAATATGAAACATTCAAGGAGGTGAATACTTTTTATACAATTTGTAGTTATGTGGTTAAGGAAGAAGCAATTCAAAAAGAGCTCTTGTTCAATCCTCTCCCACTCCAGCTTCCTTCTGACGTATTCCTTGGTTTTATATACAGGGCTATTCAAAATGAAATAGCAGATTTCAAAAATTTATTTGAAACAAACTGTATAAGACAGAAACACGTTCCACACATCAATGGATAAAGGAAAGTTTAAAGCTTGGTCCTATGGTCCTTGAGGTTGCATGCACTCAACATGAGCACCATATGTACCACGACAAACATCAAAACGGTAGACCATTTCTTGCCACACATGAATCAACTGGTCCCTAGTTACTAAATTTACAGCTTCCTCAATTCAGTGTCACAAATCTTGAAGATTAGCAGGCATAGGTGGAATAAACACTCCTTTTTAATGTACCCCCATAGATAAAAAACACAGGGGGTAAGGTCTGGAGACCTGAGAGGCCATAGACAATGAGCAAGATCTTGTTGTCCACCTCTTCCAATTCATCGTCCTGGAATGGTGTCGTTCAGGTAACACCAGATCTCCAAGTGGAAATGAGGTGGGGCGCCATCTTGCATGAAAACGAAGTCAGTGCTCGGTGGCATTCACTGATACTTTTATGTGGGCTTTTAAACTTTGAACTTTCCTCTATCCAGTGATGTGCGGAATGTGTTTCTGTCTTATACAGTTTCTTTGAAAAAAATTTTTGAAATCTGCTCTTTCATTTTGAATAGCCTTGTATTTCAAGTATTACATGCCATGCAATCTGAAATTCCACAAAATCTATTCCTAATGTGTAAGAGATCATCCTTTGTAAAATTGTATGTGTCAGAAAGGATTGCCGTGGTGGCTTACACTTATGGAAAGGAGCAGATGCAGCAGCTCAGTCCACCGTTTTATAAGCTTAGACGGCCCACTGCCAAGTTTGAATAGTGTGAGCAACAAGACAGTGAGGCATTAAGGGTTTTGGAGGCTGAACTCTCACGTATAGCTAATAAAAGAACTGAGACATGGTAGCCCTCAAAGCTGTCAAGAGTTTCTTAAAGAATGATTGAAACAAAAAAGCAAGTCCTAATCAAAGTTCTTTATAATACTATTCCAACAAAAGTATTTTTAAAAACTGCTCTTTCTAGTGATGTTTATGTGATTTTCATTTTCTTTTCCATTTTCAGCAAAACAAATAATAAATTAATGAAATAAATTAGTTTTTAGATACTGAAACTATTTGCATTTTACTGTAACTGTTATTTCTGCTAACTCATTTTTTATTGACTGATCCGCCTTAATAAAAGGATAGGTGTCTGTGTGACTGTGTAGCTGTGTGTGACGGTGCTTTACAAACATTTGTAGGAATAAAATGCATTGCATTTGTCACAAACATTGACACTGCTTTTACAAATACCATACCAAATGGCACAGAACAGAGACACATGCTTTGCATTTGTCACTTCAACAGATGGCATATTACAAACATCTGTATTAATGCATTTCATAGCTACAAGTGTTTGTGATGAGCCATCTATTGGAATGACAAATGAAAAACATTTTACTACTATAGTACATGCGTTACAAAATACATTCCAGTAGATGGTTCACTGCAAACATTAACACTGAGGCCCAAGTTGATTACTTCGATTTCAGTCCATCTTAGACAGTTAGCACAGCTAGTTGTAAAATTAAAGCAAAAACTAAACTTGACAAATATCTATCAACTTTCATATTTACTACTAAATATAATGGAATACTTGAAGAGAATTATGAAGCAGTATTCCTTAAAATAAAGTAGCTTTTATGATATAAAAAAAACATGTTAATGCACTGAGCAACAAACAGTTGCTATTATAATGCAAGCAGTCACATTACTCTTTTCCCAAATTAAAAACATTTCATTTGAAGCTCCATTGTTGGGAATTACAAAACAAAACCTTTGATTTAATAAAAACATTTTTCATTGTAACGAATGTGCAATGAAGACAAAAATTGCATTGTTTTTAGTGTTTAGTGCATTTATACTAAGAAACAAATAATATAATAGATTGTGTGGGTTCTTTCTTGTACTGCTGAGAAAGATAAAAGACATTATTTAAAAATGCAGTAACACCACAGCTTTTCCCCGAGCGCTGTGCTGCAGAAAGTGCAGTTCTCAGTTACTCTTACCAAGGCCTACTGTATGTCCCTTGATGTCGCAGCTAAGTGTATAACTTTGATAGGGGGTGTCTAATGTAGCTGGAATGACTGACAGTTGAAAACCTATTTAAGAATCTCTTTTTGGATAATAATGAAAGAATTGCTGGAAAATGAATACACCATTACGAAAGCTACCATCAAATTCAAATAGCAGCTTTGTTTGGGCTTTTGTGAAGGTGCAATAAAGGGCTTGAACATTTGGTAAAGTTTTAGGGAATTTTTTTTAGTGTATAGATATCATGTTACAGGAGAAGTCAGACATTCACAATCACATAATAAAAAATGAAAAATAAATGCTTATATATACCATTATATATAATGGCATATAAATAAAGACGGCGATAGAATGTTTTTCTTTCTCCATTGCTAGAAGCCAATATCAACAATTTTGCAGGTTATATTTAGAAAGCATACTAATGCCGTATCATACCAGATTTACATTAATACATATGATAAACAGTTTAATGAATGACTTGGACTTTCACCTGAATGTTGCAGGTGCGAAAGTTTCTGACAGGACCCACACAGCTCGACCCTCCATCTGTCCTGTAAGATACAGAGTAATAAACATCATTAAGCAATGGCAAATAAACGCCTAATTACACCATGATTAGTCAGCATATCTGAGTAATGATAAAAAAAATAATTGATAGGATAGGTTAGGGGTTAGCATCAAATGCCTGTTATTTATCAAAAAACAATGTGTTTTACTTATGACTTTTAAAACAATGAAAACTCATGAAGTATAGTCTGAAGCAACAACTGAACGGTCAAACCACAGTAGGTCTGATCTTTAATCACAACACCACATTCCATAGAAAAAAGGGAGCTTTAACAGGAAAAAAAAAAACAAAAACAAAAAAATATTTCTGTAAAAAATAATCATAGAAAAGTGCTCTGCATAGCTGGATACTCTGAAGGCAGCTTATATAAAGCCTTCTCTTTTATTCATTTAGCTTGAAATAAAACTAGGTGTGGAGGGCGTAGCCACCCCAAATTCCATACCTTGAGGCAAATATTGTACTGTGAAGGCAAGATGAAACAAAGATACAGTACAACTACTGCTAAACAAATTATTATGTCAGCATGTACTAAAACGAGATTCTTTTCCTTGGCTTTTATCGATTCCATAAAAGAGCAGGCTAAGCAATTCTTGCCCAGTTTGCCTCATCTGTTAGTTGTAGTGCAGCCGCCACAACAACAGTCAACAAACACAGCACTGAATCCAATATAAACCTGCTGGTTGCATTTGACCAACAGACTGACCCCACTGCAGGGTGTACATGAGTCACACACAGGGCTGTCTGAAAGGAAATGTAGTGAGCTTAAAAATAAGTTTCAATAAGTGAAAACACACTTTACCCAACTAAAGCCCAGTCTTGGTGAAAAAACTACTCTCTTACTTGGTTAAGACAGTGTCTTCAATTGTATTTTTTCTTTCTAAGATTTATTTTTTACATAATCTGTAGATCCAGTTATTAGAACAACCTAGAACAAGAACAGTCCATTCAGCCCAACAAAGCTCAACAGTCCTATCTACGTAATTTTTCTAAAATAACATCAAGTTCAGTTTTGAAAGACCCTAAAGTCCTATTGTTGACCACACTACTTGGATATTTATTCCATGTGTCTATGTGTCCACTGACAGACTAAGGAGATTGTTCCTCCCCCACACTATGCGACTCTTCAATTCCACCCAGGGGGGTAAACGCTAACATTATTCAAAGTTATTGTCTGTTTTTACATGCATTTTTATTACTCTTTCATTTAATATATTTTTTTTTTGTATCAGTATACTGCTGCTGGATTATGTGAATTTCCCCTTGGGATTAATAAAGTATCTATCTATCTATCTATCTAAAGAAAAACTTAGTAATGTTTGGATAAATTTACCCTTAACATATTTCTAACAGTGTCCCTGTGTTCTTGTTGAACTCATTTTAAAGTCCCTGTCTCAATCCACTGGACTAATTGCTTTCATAATTTTAAACACTTCAATCATGTTACCTCTTAATTTTCTTTGTCTTAAACTGTAAAGACTCAGCTCTTTTAATCTTTCTTCATAACTCATCCCCTGTAGCCCTGGAATCAGCCTAGTCGCTCTTCTCTGGACCTTTTCTAGTGCTGCTGTATCCTTTTTGCAGCCTGGAGACCGAAACTCACACAGGACTCCAGATGAGGCCTCACCACTATGTTATAAAGCTTGAGCAGAACCTCCTGTGACTTGTATTCCACACATCAAGGTGCTATATAACCTAATGTTCTGGGCACTCCTTTGGATTTTGTGAATGAATTCATAAGTCTACCCTCTGTGAAAATTTAACAGGTGCCATCAATTGGGTATTTCCCCTGGGAAGAAATAAAGTTTGTTCTATCTATCTATCTATCTATCTATCTAGTATTATTATAAATTACTGGTTTTGCAAGAACTTTGCTGCCTTTCATCTTGAGTTTGAAGCAGCATTGTATTTTATAATGGCCACAATAGGGAACGTTAGTGTATCTGGCAACAGACTGAGACCTTTTTTAGGCTTAGATTCAGCGTTGCAACCAATGACCCCTATGGCACTTGATTGGATTAGACAGTTAGAAAATGGAAAGATCGATAAAAATTTACACAGCACGTTTATTGTAACTGAGTGGTGCATGCTAAAACGTACTATGGCTGGAGAGATCATTCAGACGGTTAACTAATAACTTAGTTGTTACAATTGAAAAGGCAAAGTTTCTATAGGACTTTTACTAAGCAGTTTTTCTAATAATGAATTATTCTTTCATATACAATATGTACTTAATTTCTATTATTATTATTATTTTTACATTACTTGCTTTTTCCTTTTTATCATGCATTCTTGCTTTTCATTGTCACTTTAATGCTTATCAGTCAGCACTTCTTGGACTGTGCCAGAAGAAAGTTTATTGTTTCCAGTGATTTCTACAACAACTGCTGATCTGCTCAATACTGGGACTTCTGAATTGAGACCTTCCATAACATCTTGCAAGAGATTAGGAATAAGTAATAAAAAATTGGAGACTGTAAATGTTTATAATTAATTATGATGAATATGATGCAAAAGAACTATTATATTCCTTTACATCATTTGAAACTTTATGAAAACAGAGAATGAAACTATCGTAAAAGAATGAAACATAAAATTAAATCATAGTTTAGGTAGAATAAGACTTCTAAACGGACAATTAGGAATAACGACCATTACTAGAATCTAATTATGGACTGTAGGATTTTGGGACTGAATAAAATGCACAAGAGAGACCTGAAGTCTAGGAATGTGAAAGAAACTGACCCACTGATGGAGAAAAACACAAACATTTCTAAAAGTGAATTTAAGTCAGCTTGGTGAATTATATATCTTCTTGATAAATGTTCTGAACCTTTGAAAAAAATGACTGAGGACAAACATTTATGTCATTCATCAGATACATTTAAAATTAACCTTATGAATCACCTAACAGATTCACCTTCCTAGGTTTAAGTCCCCCACCTGTCTACTGTATGTGTGAAGATTAAATGCCTTCCAAATGTCAATGGTAGTTTTCACAAAAGAACTTTGGTCAACCTCCCACTTCCCAAAAGACATGCAGAAGAGGGCCTGTAAGTGTGGAAATTTGAGAAACTGCATTGAGTGGCTCCTACCTTACACATGATGCTGTCAGAATAGAGTCTTACTTACGCAACCCCTAAATTAGACTTAGAAGGTTTGCAATTGTTGAAAATGTAAGAGAACATTAAGAGCTTAATACAGCTGATTTGGTAATGAAAAGACTCAGCTGATGCTATGAATTTTATCATTTTTATGCATCTCGATGTGAAGGAGGCTCCAACAAAAAAAAATTCCATCCATACGCCATATTGCAGCATACAGTGGCATGAAATAACGCTGCCTGCGGTGTAACATACACATAAAACAGAGGACAGGTGTAAGACAGGTAAAGAACAACACTGTACTAGAAATAGATGGAAAGACAGATAGATAAAAGGTAAGTGAACAGATAGTAATAAATATAAACAAAGCCAATATATCTAAAATCTAATAAAAAAAACTCCAAAACCAACATGACTACGCTAATCACTAAAATATTTAAGTGAAAAGTAGGAATAGATTAATTAAATAAACAGGAGTTTCATTGGCCATGGAGAGCAAAAACTGAGTAGCCAATCAATAGAGAACAAGAGAAATGATCACTGAAACAAATGAAACACTCTTCACTTATGAAGTGGAAGGTCACAGAATGGGTCTCTGAATAATATAGAAGAGCACATTACTATATTATAAAATAACTATCTTGCTAACCATATTTTCAAACTTTCTTATTTCATGCAGAGTCATGGAGTTTATAAATTAATTTAGTGGTGCGCTGTCATGCAGCAGAAAAGTAGCAAAAAAATATTCTTTCAAATGAAAAAAGATGTAAAATCTTTCCACAACCACGCACTGATGGCCAAACCCAAATTTTAGAAACAAAAATGGTGAGCAAATTCTAATGTAATGCACCTCATTACAGTCCTGCACACTACACATAGATTACTACCAGGCCAGGACCTTAGGGTCTGACTATTGCACTAACATTCAACTCTACTTCGTGACACCAATTAAATCCACACAAACCTTCTTAAACACACTTAAGCTAAATGAGTGGGACGTGGCTTTGAGTGGGTGTGGTGTGCTTACTGCCTACCCAATGAAAATTTAGGAAAAAGATAAACTTGTAGGTTTTCTGCCATTTAGTTGTCATCCTTTCATATTTAGAAGCTCACCCAAGGATGATGCAATGAAGCATATAAAGCAAAACACAGAAAAATCTTGCAGAAAGTATTTGCGAAGGTAAGGCAACAACAGATGTTGGAGTGCAGAATGTAACTTTTATTTAATACACAAAGTAAATAATGTAAAAAATAAAACTTTATATATAATTCACTACCATGGCTGTCTGTTTGTCTGTCCAGGATTTTAAATCACCTGCAGCTCGCAAACTGTTTGACCTATTGACCTCAAATTTGGTACACATATTATGTGACGTCTACTAACCGCTTTCGGGGTGATGAATGACCTCCAAGGTTATTCTTCCTTTTATTTATATTTTATTTTATTCTAGAATCAACTCTCGGCAGAGGCCAGCAGGGTGACCATGTGGCGCATGTGTACCAGCACTGTTTTCATCCCTACCACCTTTGCCGTCACTTCCCCCACCTCTTCATATCTTAAATCATTCTTGTGGCAGATTGAAGACTTAAGTGCCAGCTTAAGTGAAAAATGAAAGAAAACGTACTAAGTAATTTCAACACAAACACTGACTTAATCAGTTTTAATGCGAAAAGATGCCGACGAAAGAAGAGAAAAAGTGGGCCAATAGGGTGGAAGAAAAGAAGAGCTGCTCAGGAAGCAGCAAGCACATCAACCTCTGAGCAAACGAATGCTGAACGTACAGAGAAAGAGGATGAAAACTAGGAATGCTCAAGTCAAGTGTATTCACTGCATGTTATCATGCAGTGCATTGTTACTGTAAATAAATAAACTCTAATATGTCTATGTGAGGTGGAACAGAAATAGCTGACTTCAAAAGTTGTGCAGAGCACATGAACTTGGAAAGCAGTGACAAATGCATCAGCATTTAGTGATGTCAGACTGAAGAAGCATGTGCAAAGAAAACAATCCAAACTATGGAAGTGCTTCTGCTTGATGATTAAACACTCCCCATCATCAATGCAGCAACTAGAGTGAGCAGATAAAAAAACTGTGGCCAGCCAGGAGTTGAAACATGGTGTGGAGCTTGGCCCAGACACAGACAGGCGGATACGTTCATGTCACCCACAACACGTTTATTATACATACTGTACAGTGCAAAACAACCCCAAAAGTCCTGGCCACAACACAAATGCCTTCTTCCTTCAGGCCGCCTCCTTGCCTCCTCTAAGACCTTGTCCTCTGCACTCCCGACTCCAGCCATCAAATGGAGGGAGGTGGCCCCTTTTACGCTTCTCCGGATGTGCTCCAGGTGTGTCCCAGCAATCTTCCACTGACACACCCCAGTGTGGCGGAAGTGCCGGCTACATCCCTGGAAGCTCTCCGGGTGTCCCTGCTCCTCTTCCCCCCAGCACTTCCGGGTGTGGCGGAAGTGCTGAGGCTCAGGGCTCCAAAGACATAGGGGCGCCCCCTGGTGGTGACCACGGGCCCCTACAGGGTTGAGCTTCAAAGCTCTGTACCCGTGGCCTCGAAAGGTACGAGGGCGGTCGCCCCCACATGGTCTGGGGAAGGCGCAAGCCCTCCTCCGGTCCTCCTGGGCGTCCCGGCCAGGTCGCCACCCCAGCCATCTCCAACAATGGAAACAAAGTTTCATCCAAACGGTGAGAATGGAAAATGTAATGGAGGAATATACAGAGCAGTTTATTTAAAATGACTGATAGAAGGAAAATCACTAAATTAAAATTTTTTTGCAATGAAAGCAGTAACCCTCAAAAATACCAACATATACAGTACAAACGTGTGTCATGAAGTGCAATAGGAGTTCATGGGCCCCTGAGTCAACAGGGGGTCACTGAATTCAGATACTCAATGGTATAACTGTGGCAATGACAGTCTATAGGGTGTTATAAGAATCAAAAAGCTAAAACTGCAAGGGTTAAGTAAATGGTGTTAAAAAATAAAGAGACAAACATGGCTGGAAAACCACAGCAAATGTATTCTGTCAAAGCAATCAACGAAAGGAGAAAATATAGTATTTGTAAATACAAAATATTTCAATACTCATGAGCAGATTATATTATTGCATGACAAAAGCTACAAATTTTTTACAATGTGATAATGTGAACATGACCCAGACAAACTCTAAATCTGTTAAAAAAAACTCCAAAATGATCACAAATTCAATAATGAGCTGAATGATGCAGGACATTGGGACAGTGGAACAAAGAACTAAATGAAGCAAGAAAAACATGAATGAAATTCTACAAAAGTAAATTTAAAAAACCACATACTGATGGGGAAACGGCAGGAGGGTAAATGATAGACATACAGTAGCTGGGAAAAGGAAACACACTTAAAATGAAAATAAGCATCAGTGAAAAAAGGTGGAACTTAAAGTAAGATTACAGTGAAAAGTACACTAGAGATTTAATTGTTGTACTAGGATTTTCTCGGCTTGAAAGGTCATTTGATAGCCTGTGGATGGCTGCCACCAATTGGAGACAAACTAAAACAGAAAAATGTAGGAAAAGAAGGGATGATAAGTTTTGCCTTCAGCAATGCCGGAAATTTAAATTTAATAATTTGGTAAGTCTCTATCACACATGCGCGTCGGAGGATCTCCTCACAGGCTCAATTGAGATATGTGATAACCCACCGAGGTTAGAGGGGACGCTGTTGCTAACATTCTCTTCTCTTTCTTCCCACAGCTCTGAGAAATCACCAGTGACCTCATGCATAACGCCGTTTGAGGGCACTTAGCCCTGCCTTGTACAGAAGGAGGTGTCTTTTGCATCGGAGAAACTTGCAAGACAGAGCTCTAGTAAACGACCCTAAATTCTGCAGCTAAGAGACAAATACTCTTGTTATTATATCAGCCAAAGGCTACTTGTACAAACCGAAAGAGCCACTTTTTTGTTGGACTTTGTTCAATTAAATGAGACAATCTGGTTGGTGTCCCCACTTGTATTATTTCCGCAATCTGTCATTCCTGCACTCGGCCACAGGCTCCTACTTTATTTTCCTTACCTTTCTCTATAGGAGGTGGTCTCAGGCTTTTTGACTTATATCAAGATAAATGAAACCCACTCATTTTAATATTATAGATAAACAAAAGGATTACAGAAATAATAGAACTGTGTATATACTGACATATAAGAGAGCATATCAGACAGAGGAGACAGACAAAAATATAATACAGAAGAGTATGCCGGTTAACTTGCTCTTGGCACAGATAAACATTTTACAATGCCAATGCCTTAAGGATGATGTCCGATGTTGTGTGAAGTTGTTGCTTTTGTTGCTGCTCCAAGTTCAAGTGGTGTATTCGTCTTGTGTTGGAGTGCACATGGTCCTTTGTTCATGGTGTGCAGTGTTTTTCTCCTTTGTCTGCAGCTTCACAGGGAAACACCTTACTCAGTTTGGAATGAGAGTTAAGATCCTGAAGTTTGGTGCAGCCAATTGTCAGCATCCCTGTTAAATGTCTTACTTGACAAAAAAAAAAAGCCTAATAAAATGGGCAGTGCCCACCTTGTCCTAATAACAGCATTATGAAAACAAAGCAAGATTGTATGAAAAACGTCTATATAGTAAAATATGGATGGAGTGCCCGGTCGTAGTCTGTGTGGAGTGTGCATGTTCCTCTTGTACATTTCTTCTCCACAGGGTATTCTGGTTTTTCTCCCACCTCACTAAAGACATTCCGGTTGGAGGACTAGTGATTCCATAGTCACTCTGAGTATGATTGTGCATTCTGTATATGAGGGTCTCTGTGATGGACTGCCAGCCTATTGTGGATTGTTTTCTGGCTTGTGTGTTGTGTTGCTGGTATAGGTTCTGGTCCCCTGTCACCCTGACTTGGATAAGTGGGTTGCAGAATGTTGTGTTATGCTATAGGCAGCAGAGGATAACTGCCCTTTATCTAGAAATGTATATTCGAGCAACAGCACAAGGCAGGAGTTCTGATCCAAAGTTCCATAGTCAGTATACTGCTACCTTAAATTTAGATAAAATAACGAAAATAAAAAGCAGCTGACAAACCTGAAGAGGCCAGTCATTCTTTGAAGAGGGAAATTAATCATCTGAATGGAAAAGTTACTAGGACGACTGCAAAATGGAATACAATGTGGGTAAAGACTGTAAGTTCTTGGTGACACTATGTGAATATGATTTAGGAATGATGTAAAGGACTTACTAGAAGACAAAGTCCCACAAGGCAAAAGGACACAAATAATAATCCAGACATACACAGATACTGCTGCATGCACACTTTATACTAAATACAGTATAAGAGGACACAATGACAGAAACACAACTTCGGAAGACCGAAAACATCAACTGCCTTGGGTGGTGAAATGGAGGAGGATGGCTACACTTGAACAATTTCACATAAAATTTTCCTGAGAAAGTACTGTAGATTTGTGGCAAGGAAGGAAAGATGCAATGCAAGTGACATGCAATATCTGAAACATGTATGGAGAAGAGGGAGAGAAACAGAGAGAGAGAGATTCATCAGGATAAATCTGGTAAAATCATTAACTAATGAGACTGACACTGGGCTGTGCTGTTCTTTTCTTCATCTTGTCTTAAAATTATTCAGTAACTATTTCCCTGTGTTCGGATTCAGCGGGTTGGAAAATGGATGGATGGATGATCTCACTTAAGTTATACATAACTACTACTAACCTAATCTTTCGCTGTTCATAAGACTGCTGTCACAAAGAAAAAAAAATTGAATTTAAGTCCCTTAATTATATTTTCCTCCATTATATTAAACCCTAATACAATACAAAACAAAAGTTTATTTTTATATAGCCCAAAATCACACAAGTAGTGCTGCAATAAGCTTTAATAGGCCTTGCCTCTTGACATCCCCCCAGCCTTGACTCTCTAAGAAGAAAAATGGAAGAAACCTTGGGAAAGTCAATTCAAAGAGAGACCCTTTTCTAGGTAGGCTGGGTGTGCACTGGGTGTCAAAAAAGGGGGTCAATACAATACAATACACAGAACACAAGTAATCCTCAATACAATATAATAGTAAAATAGAAATATTACAAGTACAGAGCGGAATTCAACAGTAGGTGATATCCCATAATACAATTTGGATTTGTACTTTAATAATAGGCGGCACGGTGGCGCAGTGGTGGACCTGGGTTTGCTTCCCGGGTCTGCGTGGGTTTCCTCCGGGTGCTCCGGTTTCCTCCCAAAGTCCAAAGACATGCAGTTTAGGTGCATTGGCGATCCTAAATTGTCCCTAGTGTGTGTGGGTGAGCCCTGCGGTGGGCTGGCGCCCTGCCCGGGA
This sequence comes from Polypterus bichir lapradei, assembly GCA_026402145.1. Classification (NCBI taxonomy): domain Eukaryota; kingdom Metazoa; phylum Chordata; class Cladistia; order Polypteriformes; family Polypteridae; genus Polypterus; species Polypterus bichir. The sequence continues at coordinate 13,597,971 of JANRMT010062798.1, forward strand.
ATTTGTTCCTACCTTGCGCCCTGTGTTGGCTGGGATTGGCTCCAGTAGACCCCCGTGACCCTGTCTTAGGATATAGCAGGTTGGATGATGACTGACTGACTGACCTGAATAATAAAAAATAATTTAATAAAGAGGATGGCTGTGGAAGAGTTCTTAGTTGCTCTTTTTAAAGAACAACATTACCACTTTGTACATGCCATATATTTAATTATTTAAAAGAATCACAATAGAAAAAACATAGTGTCCCTTAACTCAGTGTTTCTCAACCTTTTATGTTTTCTTTTATATGTAAGTGTCTTTGCGACCCACCATTTGCAACCCTTGATGCTTTGAGCATGACTGTCAGAGTTGGTACCCCTTGGTCTGGTGAACCGAGTACAAAGGGGGCAAGTGTGATTGTCAGAGCAGCAACCTACTCGTGACCCACTGCACAACCAACCCTATTTTCCTAATTATAAAAAAAGACACTTAGTAATTAGATATAACAATACTGAAAAATAAAAATAAAGAAGCAAAAACCTCACTGCATCACTACGTCTCTCTCTGGCTCTCTATCTAGAACTTAAATATGTAATGTGGTAAAATGTAGGGTTGAGAACTTTGGGAAACTGAAAATGCGATTTGATTTTGATTCTTGGGGTCTCAATTTTATTCTAAATAAATAGTATATATATATACAGTACAGGCCAAAAGTTTGGACACACCTCCTCATTCAATGTGTTTTCTTTATTTTCATGACCATTTACAGCACTCCATTACTCTCCTTCTTGGTCAAATAGCCCTTACACAGCCTGGAGGTGTGTTTGGGGTCATTGTCCTGTTGAAAAATAAATGATCGTCCAACTAACCTGACTTCTGCACAACACAACTGCTGGTCCCAACCCCATTGATAAAGCAAGAAATTCCACTAAATAACCCTGATAAGGCACACCTGTGAAGTGAAAACCATTTCAGGTGACTACCTGTTGAAGCTCATCGAGAGAATGCCAAGAGTGTGCAAAGCAGTAATCAGAGCAAAGGGTGGCTATTTTGAAGAAACTAGAATATAAAACATGTTTTCA
>JANRMT010062798.1:13599431-13636248 GCA_026402145.1 Polypterus bichir lapradei
CCCTGGCTCTGAACTCCAAAAGTCATTCAAAAAGACAATTTAGATTGGGGATTAATAAAGTATATTAATTTTTTTTAAAATGTATATATATTACTATAATAATATGCATATAAAGCTTATAATATACAGGGCCCCAAGCTACAAAATCACTAAGAGAAAATGACTCCCAAAATTAACGTTTTGGAGACAAATGACCTTTTTAGTCACCAAAAACCAAGTATTACTAATTACCAATATAATAATGTAATAATTACAAACCAAGTATAGCTAATTACAGAAACCAGGAAGTTCATATTAACATAAACATCCTTATTGTGTCCTCTTTATATGGTCACAAATTAAGTGACTATTTTTCAGGTTCTGAGACAGTATCACTGACCAATAAACTATCGTATGTATATGAACGCCTTGTCTTTATCCTGTTGAGCTGAGCCAGTGCTACATAAATAGTTTGTTACAGTAAGTTGTGTAAGTGAAGGGCCTTCTGAAGTGATCTTGAAAAAAATCTCCAACCCTGAGACAATACATTAACTGTGATTTGAGCCATTTTGTGCAGAAAAATCTTGTTCACACTGCACAGTTGCTAAGGGTAGCACAAGCATCTTCTAAACTAAATGCAAAATATTCCTGAAATCAGTACAGTAACAGTACATCTCTGAGCCTTCAGTTGTCTTTTTCAGCAACAATGGTGTCTGCCTTAAGCAACCAACACCATTCCACTCCTTTTAGTCAGATGCCATACGCTGGCCACAACTTTTTAGCTAGCAGGTCTTACAGTCTCATATAAGACCTCCTTAACCACATTCCCTCAACAAATAATGCCGTGCCAGCCATGACAAATATTTGTTAATAGTTTTTATATTGTAACCAATAATTGATGGGAATTCAAATTCAAAAGATGGTGTTCTATTTTCCTCTTTATTACAGACAAATGATTAATCCTTATTTTGTGTTTTATGTTATTTTGGTTATTCTTTTATATATGTATTTATATATGTCAACTGGCCATACTTCATCAATCGGTTAATGGACAGATACTGATGATTTCCATTTATGTTTAATCAGTTTCTACCCTGTTTTCTGTGTGTTTTAACAAATCTGTATTTCTATGTGTACCAGTTCTGTATATAGTAATTAGTATAATCTATACTTGTATTTTAACTCAGAATCGTACTCTGTGCCTGAATTGAGTGAAGAGCACTATACATGAAACAAGTTGTATATTATTTTCCAGTTTTTAATGAAATTTAAGAAGTTCAAGTGTAGAGAATAACCTGAAATGGTACAAAGGTAAGCAGTAAACTGCCAGAGATTAAAAAACTGACAAAATACATTATTTACAGAATTATACAAAAAGGACATTTTCAGGGAGTAAGTAATTGGTTTACAACTTACAGTTTTTTTGCAGCAATGGAAGTTACCGTATATACTCATGTATAAGTCGAGTAAAAATCGGTCATAAAATCAGACCCCAACTTATACACTGTTCAAAAATTGCAACACTTACATTTTTTTTTTTTTACATCTTCTTGCCTCCTCCAATCTCACATCAGTTTCACAAACACATCGAATTTTGTTGCAGCAGCACAGTTACCAATTTCTTTCACCACTTCAACAACTTTCAATTTAAAACCAGCTTCATATTTTCTTCTGATCGAACGCTCCATCGTAGATAAGGGATGCACTTACGATAAAGGTGTATGAGGGTGTGAGATACAAAAAACACAAATCAGTGCAAACGTCGCTTCAGAATAGTTTGGGTATCACTGTGTGGTCACGTAGGCACAATACATAGAAAAAAAAAAGGCAGTGTGCTCCATGGTTACTCTCTCAGGTGCGCATTAGCATATCATAATCTCTTGGACCAATAGCGTGAGTTTTCCACATTCAACTTATACAACTGACATTATAAAATACCAGAAATTATACTGTAAAATCAAGTCCTGACTTATACGCGAGTATATACGGTACTTAAGCCTTGAAAGTTGATGGCAAACAATTTCTACAGGTGTCCCAAATTTTGTCAACTACTTACAGATCCTCTGTTTACACAAATGTGATGCTGGAACAAACTTTTGCTACATCCTCTGAAGCATTTTTTGGAAAATATTACACTGTATATTGCTATCACAAGGGTGAGAAAAAAAGGCAACTAACAAAGAAAGACAGATAGACCATTACAAGCCTTCAAAGTGTAGGACTTTCCATTAAAGAAACTGCACAGAAAGCCAAGGTGTCAGTAAGCCTACCTAGTGTCCTACATCATCAAAACGAACTTGGAAACTGGACGAAATTCTAACAGGATCAGGTCCGGCCGACCCAAAGCCACAACAGAATCAGAAGACAGGATTCTGACAGTCAACAGCTTACTTTGAAAAACATGGTTGAAAACTTGTATGAGGTCCTTAATCCTTACTGTTGAATGCATTTATTAGCTATTCTCCTGTCATAACAGGATCAACTTCAGTTAAAATGTTTTGCTCCAGAATGGCTGAGGAATATCTAACTTGGCTTTGGTGTTCTTATTAGCATATCATGGCTTCTGCAATGGCACCTTGCTTTTGATTTAATTTTGCCCTACTGTACACCCTTCTGATGATGAAGCCATGAACATTAGTTGAAGTGAGAAGGGCCTGTAGAGTATATGACTTAATTATAGGGATCTTTATGACTTCATATAAAAATCTGAATAAATTTTCATAAAGACTTAGTGGGATAGCTGCTATTGTAAAAACTAACTACCATCCCAGACTTTTTTATATTTGAAACAATATGGCTACTACTGCCATTTGGTATAGCCCAAAGGAATTTGTAACCACTTCCAAGCTAATGGACATTGTAAACACGATTCTTACCGATTTAAGTGATTCTTTGGAAAACAAAATGATGATGTGTCTACAGTCCACATGTGGACAATATGACTCTGTCTGAACAATGAAACATGCTTTAAATGTCTATTGGAAAGGGCTAACCTAAAACCAAGCCTGATTCTTACCTAAAGCATTTCAATAGCTGGTCCTAATAATACTTTCAATTGAGCTAGTTTCACTGTGCATGGCAATAACATCTTCATATGGGAACGTTGCATGTTTGATTATTTGCCACATCAAATAAATCACAAACCTAGGTGACTTTTTACTTTTTGATTTAGTTAGTTCCTACTACATATTACTACAGCTCATAAAAAGATCTACCGGTAACTAAATGCACTGTAAAAAATATGAAATAATACTAATAGCCAAACAGATTATCTGCATTAGTATAACTAGAGTATAATTAATAAACATTCTTTGAAAACATGTATAAAAAGCTTTGAAAATAATTTACAGACTCAGCTGTCTTTAGCCACAACTGTTACACTAACACACAGTTTATTGTACAACAGAACACATAAATATTAACTATGGCCACAGACATCATTCTTTCTAATACCTGAATCTTCCATATTTCTTCTTGCCACTAGCCACAAAACCACTAAGCAATTAGCTTGAGGCTAGTTGTTAACTCCCTGAATGATGAAGGTTGTTATTCAAAGCCACATCATTCAGAAGGTTTCACCACTTACTCCATCATGCCACACCACATCCAGAGCTTTACTCTTTGCAAGGAAGAACACTGCACCCTGAATCTTCAACCACTGCACTTTGGAAACTAACCAGACCACAAGGTCTCAATTGTACAAATGAGGATACAATATACTGCCAGAACATGGAATATACATTACCACAAGAGCAACACGTTCAGAGACCAGGAGACAAACCACAGCCAAAATGTTGTAATGATGAGATCAAACAATACTGAGCAAGTATTATTGTGCACAAGTAATTTGCACAAAATTCAGTTATCAGAAAATCAAACATGAGAAACACACATAGTGAGCTGTAAATATATCTACAATCCTGGAAAACCTTGAAGTACATGATGCTGAACTTTACTGATGCAATGATAATATCAGGCACATTTGGTCATCCAAGCATAGCAACCATACACAAAAAGTCCCGAAAATGGTGGTGCCCAGGAATGCAAAAAATTATTTTGAAGCAGTAATGTGACAAAATATTATTTTAAACAATCTCAAAAATAAAGTAAAATGATATAATATTTATTCTTCCTAACAAAAAAAGAGAGCAAAAAAGAACAAGAACATAAGGAAATGCACAGAGGACACGTCAAAAATATAAACCAGAGCACAATGATCATTAACAATGCACTCTCTTCCTCACCTCAGGTTCTAAATATCAAAGGAACACTCCATCCAAAAATGTTTTTTTTATGTTACTTATCCCACGTAGTTTGTGGTGATTGCTGAGAAAAAATTGTAATGTCATGTTTTCATACAGAACAAGAGAAAATAATTTCTGATAAAATATAAGCCTATGGTGACAAGTTCTGGACAACAGCAAACAATATCAAGACATTCATGAAAAAAAACCCCGTTACTTGTGTTGCATAATCCAGTTGTATGCTCAGAACAGACAAAAGGCATGTGTTTTTACTAAAATAATGTTACATTGGTCAATTCCAGAAAAAACGTTCTTGTTAACTTAAATTGAACGTGCTCAGATATTTGAACTGTAGGCCTGCCTTCCTTCATTACATTTATATTCATATTCACAACTCGAGTAACACACCAGACCATTTCCTGAGCAGGATCGCTGGAGGCTAGAGATTATCCTAGCAAGTACAGGGTGCAAGGAAGGAATAATCTCCTGGACAGGACACCAGTCTTTCACAGGGTGAAACACACTTCCACAATCCCACCCACTAGGGCCAATTAAGCTTCTTCAGTCATCCAAAACTGCAATTCTTTGGACTGTGGGAAGAAACTGGAGCACCCGGAGAAAACCAGTGTGGACATGGGAGGGACATACAAACTAAATTCTGGGAGGACATGAGAAGCAAAACCTGGCTTCCTCACTGTGAGGCACTGTGTCACCCACATCTGGAGTACCTCAGGATTATTTAGCAGCTTCTGCTTGTTGAACCATCATGGAAATACATATATCTGTGGCACTTTCCCTTCTTTATAATGTTTTCACTCACTTTTCTTGAACTTTTAATCTTTGGTACGCATCTTTCTGGGAACTTTGCACTGTTCATATCATGTGAAGTGCATTCTTAGCCAATGGATAGCTGTGACTGGGCTGGACTTGTGACCAATGAATGAAAGGGGAGGTGGGTCTTCAATTCAAACATTTGTTCATGTGTTTTTTTTTCTGGAAGTGACTTACTGAGTATTATTTTATTAAAAATACATTTGTTTGGGTTGTTGTGAGCATACAACTGGATGATTTGACTTGTGGATTATGTAACACAAGCAACATGAGATTTTTTAATGGACATTTTGATGTTGTTTGCTGCTGTTCAGCGTTGGTCACCATAGACTTATATGGTATCTGAAACATTTTTTCATCTCTGTTCTTCATGAAAACATGAGATTAAAAATTATTCTTATCCATCACTGTAAACAACATGGGGTATGTAACTTATAAAAAATATATAACTTTTGGGTGAAGTATTTCTTTATGATATACAAATGTAAGTGTTGAGTAGACTGTCATAAGTGTAAGAAGATGGCTCCTGCCTTTTTATATTTCCTCCACAGGGTAATAAAGCCCAGATTCCCAAATCCTGCTGCAAACTCCATCCCTACCTTCCCTCAGGGGAATATCATTAAGAAGCAGTTTAAAGAGATTAAGAACAGACTGCACACATTTCAAACACTGCCTTAGAATAAATGCCTGCTAATGCCTGGTATTTGAGCGGCACTGTTGGTTCACCTGGCTTTACATGGGAAGGCAAATTGAAAGATGGGTGCCTTCCAACTTTGGGCACATCAACAGAGGAGTACACAAGACAGTGCACTGCTGAGGGCAATCAACTCGTCATGTCTGTACAGTATCATTATATTTAAAAAAATACTATGTTATAAATATGAACTTAAAAAAATAATCATGTGTGGTCTTTTAAAAATAATTCTTCTATATTTGTTTTGTTAACCTTTCATTATTGACTGCTTTTAGTGTGGGCATAGCCACAGTCTGCTTTATTGTCTGTTAAATCCTTAGACAACATAATAAAGTTGCTGCCCCAGAGATTTTTTGTTTAAATTGAGAGCTGGCACTAGGTGTATGGCTGCCTTAAGGAAAAGAGAAGAAATTCTTTTAAATGCCCCCCTCAAACCCCTGATAATGAAGCTAAGCAACAGGATTGAACTTGCCAAAGTGAATTCCTGAGTGGATGATATATTACTGTCAAGCCAAACCTGATGGAATTAAATGTTTTTTTAAAAATGTCAGAATACTTGAGCAGCAACTTTCCACCAAAATGTTTGTTCTGTTCTTTTAAGAAACATAGCGATTGATGAGTAAACTCTCCTTCTGTACTTATTGCAAAGTCCAAAACAACAGCTTTATAAAAGAAGTATATGGCTATTTCCTGTTTTTATCTAACTTGTGGATGAGCCATCTCCAAACCCAGAAATAACTCAATGGAGTCTCAAATATCAAACAAGTTAGACTTAAGGTGCAAGTTGAAGCATTTCACATTTTTATTTACTTCTTTCAAGATTTAGTTATTACATTTTGTTTATTAAATAGTTTTGTAACAATGAGTCATATTGAAAAGTAATAGTTATAACAGAATGCAATTGCATGTGTTAGTAGGCTGCATTAAATACTTGCTTTCTAACAGCATTTTACAATGGAGTTAAAAACAGAGCACAAGAGGCTTGTGGGAACTCAGTAGCTTTCATACACAGCAGAGTCCAATTCAAGTGATGCAAAATGGCATCAAGTCATGTGTGTTAGTGGTGGAGAGTCTGTGACCAACTGTTGTTTAATTTTCTTAAACATAACATTTTTGAAAGTATACCAAATAAAGCTGTACCCAATGATTAACAATTGAAAAATATCTTTTAACGTACTTCTGGGCTGAAGAAAAGGAGTTTTCACCTGACCCGGAAGTGTTACAAATTCACATGGACTGAGGGACAGAAACACTTCCGGGTCAAAGAGTTTAAAAGGACTGTGGGAGATCCCAGCAGTGGGCCGAGTTGGGAGGAAGGGTGACTGAACTGCTGGGAGGTGTGGAGGATTGATTATTGTTGTATTTATTATTATTGTATTACTGAGATTAGTGGAGGTGGAGGTGCTTTGTGCACAATTGAAAATATTAAAGTCATTATTTTGGACTTTTATCTGGTGTCTGGCGTCTGGTCTGAGGGTTCAAGGGAACAACAGCGCCCCCTATCTGTCACACTGCCCATGAGTAAATTTTGTTTCTCTCGCTAATAAATAAACCGACTTTTTCAAATGTTTGTCTCTGTGATTTGTTAATTGTCTTTGCAAAAGCTATTCTAACAGGAAACTGTCAATGTTTTAATACAAATGGCATATCAAGATCTCGTTTGGTATCTAATGTTATTTGCGGGAGATGTACTACATTACCTTTCTTGGATACATCCTTCTTTCAACAGTAATTCGGTGGTGGAAGACCAGACAGTGTTAACGGTTGTAGATATTCTTCGGATATTGTAAGTTGATGTTTTCATCTTCCACACAATCACCACCAGCTGTTTCAGCATAGTCTATTGATAAGCATTTAACCAATTTGCTGTGTAACCGATCGTCAATTTTCATGTTAATTCATTTGACTTCATCGTTTCTCAGTGCTCATTTCTCTGGTTGATAAACCTTCGTGATGAAATTTTTCAATAAGATTTGGACATAATGAGGAAAACGGTAAAATGTATAAGAGCTGAGAGAGCAGGAACTGTGTCTGTCAAAAGCATTAACACTAATGAGAAATGAGAGGACCGTGTGTGTGGTTGAATACGGTTGAGAGGAGGGCAGGACTTGAAAAAATCTCACAGCCAAAGTCTCGTCTCGCAGGACTTGAAATTATATCTTTGAAAAAGTCTCGGCACAGGATTTCCTTTTATAATAGAGAGATATAAAATGACCAACACTAGGATAAAATCAGTATCAATATTACCAAATGAAAGGAGAAAAGAAACTGAAATAAGCTATTAGTATTAGTTAAAACAGTAATTCCTTAAAAATTACATAAATAAGTAAAAACTTGGAAAGCAACTGACTTATTGTATAATGGGAATACAAAGGATACATGATGGGCACAATATCAGGGGCTTGCCACAAATATTTTTGTATATCTAGGACTGAAAGATCAGGGTCTGTGTGCCAGAGATCAGGGGTGTAAGCCACTGAAGCCCCCAAACCCCCCCCCCCCGCCCATTAATAGACCCATCCCATGTTTATATCAGTTAAGGCAGCTACATCTTTCTTGTGTTAATAATGACTTCAGACATCATTTAGCTGCAGGTGGATAATGTAATTTATATACAACTAGCAGAATACCCGCGCTTCGCAGCGGAGAAGTAGTGTGTTAAAGAAGGTATGAAAAAGAAAAGGAAAAATTTAAAAAATAACGTAACATGATTGTTAATGTAATTGTTTTGTCATTGATATGAGTGTTGCTCCCATATCTATATCTATCTATATCTATATCTATATATATATATATAGATATATAGCAAAATACCCGCGCTTCGCAGCGGAGAAGTACTGTGTTAAAGAAGTTATGAAAAAGAAAAGGAAAAATTTTAAAAATAACGTAACTTGATTGTTAATGTAATTGTTGTGTGTGTATATATATATATATATATAGCAAAATACATATCTATATACATATCTACATATACATATATATATATATATGCATACCTATCTACATCATATATACACACACATATACATACATACATACACAGACACACATATATATATAATTTGTGTGTGTGTGTATGTATGTATGTATGTGTGTGTGTGTGTGTGTGTGTGTGTGTATACACATACATACAAACATACACACAGGTATATATAAATATATGTGTATATATATATATATATATGCATGTGTCTATATGTGTGTGTATAGCTTTGATCACTGAGTGCAAGGGAAAAATAATAAAATGTAGTCTATAAGTTATTAAACAGTAAAACATTAACGTTTTAAGAAGTAAAGTTACATTGAGCACTACTGGAGTGGTTGCGGGTAAACTACATTTTAAAGACGGTATAACAGAAGAGGTAAGTAGTACTAACAGCAGCTAAAATGTATATGGATCATCTCTCGGTAGTAGATCCCTTTTGAAAGGCGCTACACGACGGCTGTGGTATAGAAATTACATTTTCTATGTGAAAGTCCAAATTTATGCCTCTAATAATGTGCCTTACCAGCAATTAAAGAAAATTAGTTTTGTGTCCTCTGCAGTGTTAAGAGAGAAAGGCTTTGGTTTGGGATAAAAGGAAAAAAGGTGTAAAGAAAGGAAAGTTGCGTTTTTCTTTTATATAGTATAGAGAGATGTGTTCGCTGACGATATGAGCGCCTTTTGGGGACAGTCGCGGTGGGTCTTGTGCAGACTGGTGAGACGTCCCAGCTATTAATCGGCTGTGATGGCACTGTCAGTCCTTCACTCCTGTGCGTGTCTTCATAAGTGCTGACGACCTCATAATCGTATACGTGCAAAATTAAGTGCGAAGCACCTTAATATTATTTTGCCGCAGAAGCGCAGTCAGCATCTCAAAGGCCGGCACAGCTTTGCGCGCGCGCCGGCTGCTCGACTTTTGCTGGGCAGGAGACGCCAGTTTTTGCAGACACGTTCACATGATCAAAAGTCTCCGCGCTCTTTGGAGGTCATTCATATACAAAATACCCGCGCCTCGCAGCGGAGAAGTAATGGGTTAAAGAAGTAATGAAAAAGAAAAGGAAACATTTTAATAATAACATAACATGATTTTCATGAGTGTTGCTGTCATATATATGCCTGCCTAATAAGTCACCCTCGCTTCGCTCTTACTTTTTTACCGTTCATTTAATCATGGCTAGTGGCGGAAAAATTATAAAATGGAAGGAGGATTACACCGAGTATGGCTTTACCAAAACAATTATTGATGGCGAATCGATTATTCATAAAGCTTGAATTGGTGATCTGTTTTTGTGTGTTAACCTCATATTTTTTCATACTTCTTCTCAAACCAAGGTGGTGCGAGGCTAAAATGAATTGGGATGCGCTGATCAATGTTATCGGTGTACCAGGAAATCATGCATTGACAAAAGTTCCCCTTTGATTGTAATGCAAAGTGTGATTAAATGCATTATTTTTTAACGCGTTATGGAGCACATGCATCGAAGCTTCTCAGCTGTGCTTGTGCTAAGAAAATTAAACATTTTAAAAATAACGTAACACGATTGTCAATATAACCTTTTGTAAGTAGTGCCTGGAGGATTCAGTGTGGAGAAAGTCTAGAGACAGAGTGTGTATTAACTTGTGGATTTCTCTGTATTTGGTGGCAGTGTGACGAAGTTGCTTCGGAAGACGGCGTTAGCCGCGGAGCTCAGCTCAGAGCGAAATGAGGTAAATGGGAGGGGAGATGATGACGTGACTCCCCCACCCGCCTTAACTGTCAATCCCCCACAAACACAGTCTCTCGGAATTTGCATAAGCACACCCCTTCACCTGCAATTTTAACTTAGTTACAAAGTGATCAAAACTCTCGTTTATATCCTGCGTCCTCTCATTAAACTTGTATCCCGCATTACCCGTGGGCACGAAAAGCACCAGCGGCAGCCTGTCTATTAAGTTAATTTAAAGTTTAGGTTTATACCTCGCTTTGTTTCCGAAGTAGCTGTACTGATGAATATGGTAGTATGTCACTCGCTCGCTTCTTAATGTTTCGCTGCCTTCTCAATTATATAATGCATGTTTTGTTCAGCGTATTTTGGAGCTCTTCCTGGTTTTCTACATAGTGCGTTGACAGTCAGTTCAAGTGATTACGTGGGCGGCGTAATGATGTCACAAGAAACTCCGCCCCCACGGCGGTCAAGCTCAAATCCATTACAGTAAATGGAGAAAAATACCTTCCAGTTATGACCATTACGCGTAGAATTTCGAAATGAAACCTGCCCAACATTTGTAAGGAAGCTGTAAGGAATAAGCCTGCTAAATTTCAGCCTTCTACCTACACGGGAAGTTGGAGAATTAGTGATGAGTCAGTCAGTCAGTCAGTCAGTGAGTGAGTGAGTGAGGGCTTTGCCTTTTATTAGTATAGATAATAACATGGTGTACTCAATTCAGTCTTACATATGCTTATACAATTGTTTTCTCCTTCCATTTATTTCCAGTGAAGCAACCTTTTGTGTACTCTGTTTGGAAACTTACATAAAGTAGCATTAGAAGGGTGATGCTGTGTGAAGACGGGTCTCTGCTGGCTGTGTGAACTGTTTGCGTTCGTGCATGAGTGCCTGCATGTGCACCCGGTCTGCCCAACATTTGACTGGCTTTCATTGGGCATCCAAGTGGCTGTCAGTCGAGTAAAAGAAGAAAATATAGAAAAACTACATGTGCAAGCAACCACAACACATTCGAGCAAGCATCAAATTGTAACAATAAAATATTTCCTAAAGTCGCAAAGAACCTTTCTCTGTATTAACCTGGACGTCTTTGCAAATTTGCCTATGCTTTTCAGTGGGAAATTTTGACATTTAAAAACTTTAAACAGCATGATCGCATTATATATCAATGCACCTAAAAATAAGTGTTTTATTAACAGCATTATAAATAAACAGAGGAATAGCACAAGGGAAAGAAAAGAATGAAAAGAAAACACACAAATCATCAATTGTCAAGCAGAGGCATTGCTTCCAGTTTATCACATGACCCTTTCTCCCCTCTCAAAACACAATAATTTTTCTTAGTGACTTTTTTCATAAATTCTACACAGTACCTCTGGTCTCTCTGCTCACCACTTTAAGCTACTGTATGTCTTACTCTTCTAAGAAGTCGAAGTTCATCCTCTGAATGAGCAGATGGTGCTTACAACCCCTGGCCAGGAACGACTCCCTAGGAGTAACTCTCAGAGTAAGAACATGATTTTAAAACCTCTAGAGTCATCTTCACAGTATTGTGCCTAGTGACCCACTTGGTCCCTGCAATACCTCACCCCAGCCTTCTATCAATGAGCCCTTCAAACTGCGGATACTATGACATTTATATAATGTGAAGCAGGTAGCCATGTATAATTCCATAGGTGTCCTTCCTACGATCTGTTGTACTGAGTAACTCTTACTGCATTACACAGGGCCCCCATGCCCCTTCCATTGCAGAGTAAGCTTCTAAAACTTCAAGCCAGGAGCTACTAACACGAACCAAAGGCACAGCTTAGTAACAATGGGGCTTGACTTAGCTCGTAGTTACTGCCAGTATAGCCTTTACTAGAGTACCTTATGACCTATCTCCTGTAAACAGGTCAAGATTCATAAAGCATCTGGTTCAAAGGTAATTTCAGGGCACATTTTAAATGAGATATTTAACTTCTCATTAGGAAAACCTAATGTTCACCACCTGCTTTAAAACCAAAACAAATTTTGTGCCTAAGGGAAAAATTAGACTGTTTCAATGACTACAAACTGGACACTTAGTCTCATTGTGATGAAAATCTTTAAGAGACTGGCACTGGGACACAAACAGAAGAATGGTTTATCTACCTCAAAATACTTTGTTAATGTAGAACTATGTTATTAAGTTGTAAGGCAGTCATGTAATTTATCACCCCATGCAAGTCCCAGTTGTGTAATCTGACATCTTCAAGGTGAGTAGATACAGCAACCACAGTCATTAAGGTTGATGTGCTCTGCAACTACAAGTTGTATAATGTGATGCCAGCCTTATAAACTATAGCTTGGTGTTTCACATTGCTGTACCATTAAAGATGATAACCTAGCTCCTCAACTTGGGACCACTCTGCAACTGGATTTTGTACTTTGTAACTGGCAGATTCTAGGAACTGGCAACATCACTTCCTTCTCTTCAACACAGACAGCCTACACAGTAGTGTGTTTCCTCCATTGTTCCTTCCCCACCTACAGCTGTGTATCTAAATGCAACACCAATCATTTTTATTAAATTTGCTGATGACACCACCTTAATAAGTCCTAATTACTAAAAATGATGGAATAGTCTTGCAGAGAAGAGGTTTGCCTGCTGACAGACATTAGTGCTAGACCAACAGTCTCAGTCTTAACTTCAGCAAAACCACGAGGCAAGTCAAAACCTTAAGGAAGCAGAAAAGGGTCAGTAGGTTTAAACTTCTCAGAGTCTCTATTACGGATAAAATGGGCACAACTCACCTTTAACAAGGCTTACCAATGACTACTTCTTCAGATGTCTGTGGATAGGCCAAATGTCTATATATATGCTCAATAAAATGTACAGGTGTTCAAAAACAGCTACAAGTGTGGTTGTACAGCCAAGGCCAATCATCAACTAGACGCTGGACTGGACAACTACCAGTGAAGCCAAGCAGCCATCTAGAAGCTGGAGAAAATCCTATTCTGGGCAAGGTAGCAAAAGTGTCCAGAAAATGAAAAGACCAATACTTGGTCCACCAGGCCAGCCAGGAGCTATAGGGTCCAAAGGGTCAGGGATGAACCAGATCCAGTAGCCAGACAATTGGCAAGGATGCCAGAAGTGGTTTTGCTTTACTCTTTATAAAGGACCTTCTAACTTTAGGCAGGTGTGCTTGTAGTCGAGAGAGGGGCAGTGATAAGGGCTACGTTGAGGACAAATTCGGGGGACAAGACAAGGTTCAAGGCAGGGCGAAGCCTGAGTGAGGCTGGTTTTGTTATATATTATTCATCCCGCTGTCTGTTTATTATTTGTTAGGTGTTATTCTGCCTAACCTCAACAAATCCCCTTTTTGTTGGACTTTGTTAGTATCTATGCATTCTTTTGGGTTTGGGGCCTACTCGAGAGTACCCCCAGAACTTCATTTGCTGCACAATGAAGGCCATCCTCAGTGGTTAATGCTTAGCTCAAGACCATGGACCTATACAAAAGACAGTGAAGTATGCTCACAGCATCATTTGCAGGGATGCTAGACATGCTACCTTAGAAAGGCTAACAGAATGATTACATGCCTCTTCATAAGTGAAGAATATCATTAAACTTCATAAGTGGTGAATATCATACACAAAGAATATATTTCAGTCCTCTGCTGTATATTTGCACTGAAAAACTTTTTTGTTTCTTTCGTCATTTTATATCGGCTAACTATTGTCACTTCCCAGGGAACTGGCTGTCAGGTCAGAAATACCTCAGTCAAGCTTCACTCTATCATGCCTGCTGTGCTGGAAGCCATTAACTGTCGAGATGCTGCATCCAGTTTTCATATGGTGTGGGTGCACATACATAAAACATAACAGGTTTTCACAACCTAAAATTTGCAACAATTTGCTGCAGTGTCTGTTTCTCCTAATGTAATCGGATCACTTTGCTGCACTAATATTGCAATAAGGGCACCTGGTGAGAATGAAGCTGCATTTGTGAACAATGAGCAGTGACATTCCACTAATGCACAAGTCATCTGTAATTTTAACCATGCCACAATGGACTTTTGAATGCAGGTGTTATTGTGTTTTTCAGTGGGGGACAAAGTTTGCCAACTGTGTTCCATTGCTTAGTGTCATTCGGTGACCCTTCGCATCATCAATCGTGCTTTACTTCCTCACAGTGCTCAATGCTTTGTGAGAGCTTCTTCTCCCCATCCCCGGATTGTCAATCGTGTAGCTGCTTTGTGGTGTTCTAAGTTTCATGTGAACCCCAACCCCACCCTCATCTTGCTCTGAGAGAATAAATCATTTCAGAACCTGTGGATGTTATTCATGTCCACTTTTTGTCATAAGCATATTTTCAGGCTCGAATCCAAGTTAAGTTTTACAAAAGAGATCGCTGGTGTGGAATTGTTCCCCTGGTGGCATCATGTTGGTGCTCAAAAAGCATCGGATTTTGAAGCATTTCATATTTTGGAATTTCGGATTAGTGATACTCAACCATTAGTACACTTCCTTTATGCAACTTTATGGTCTGGGATATGATTGTTATTCAGATGAAACTCAGAGCTCTTTCACCACCGGGTCCTATTCAATGTTTGCAAGATAGGGTGCTGTCCATCCATCCATCCATCCTCTTCCGCTTATCCGAGATCAGGTCGCAGGGACAGCAGCTTGAGCAGAGATGCCCAGACTTCCCTCTCCCCGGCCACTTCGACTAGCTCTTCCGGGGGAATCCCAAGGTGTGTCCTGGTTCTTCCCCGGGGCCTCTTCCCAGAGAGACATGCCCGGAACACCTCACCAGGGAGGCATCCAGGAGGCATCCTGATCAGATGCCCAAGCCACCTCATCTGACTCCTCTCGACATGAGGAGCAGTGGCTCTACTCTGAGCTACTCCCAGATGACAGAGCTTCTCACCCTATCTTCAAGGGAAAGCCCAGACACCCTATGGAGGAAACTCATTTCAGCCGCTTGCATTCGCGCTCTCGTTCTTTCGGTCACTACCCACAGCTCATGACCATAGGTGAGGGTAGGAACGTAGATCGACTGGTAAATGGAGAGCTTTGCCTTACAGCTCTGCTCCTTTTTCACCACGACAGACTGATGCAGAGCCTGCAACACTGCGGACGCCGCACCAATCCGCCTGTCGATCTCCCGTTCCATTCTTACCTCACTCGTGAACAAGACCCCGAGATACTTGAACTCCTCCACTTGGAGCAGGATCTCGCCTTAACTAGTTGGAGGCAGCCATTGGCGCGCTCTTCAAGCTGATGGTCTAAGGCCAAGGATATGCTTAATGCCACATGAAGTGTGAGCTTGAGGATTCTGCTGCTGTCTATACTTGCACGCGTAATTTAAGTAAATCTGGAAGATTCCACCAGGTGGCAGTGCGAGAAATCATCACGGTGAGGAAACAATGTTTGGTTTCACTGTGTTGTGTGTTTAGGGAACAAAGATGGTTAGGGAATAAAGAACAGCAACAGAAACACAGAAGATGGTATGCGAGACCTTTAAGTGTATCGCACCATTATGACGGGGAATATGCAATGCTTTTGTTGCCTATGCGAGAAATGGATGAAGAAAAGCACCATAAAGACACCATAAAGACAATTTCATATTAGCATTTAAGTTTAATGATTTGCTTTAACACATCAAACCATTCATCAAACATCAAAGCATGCAGATTGATCCTGTTGGAGCTACACACCTGCTGTCATCTTTTGATAGTAAACAACGATGCTGACATCACTTACCAAAACTTGAACACACATGCCACCCATATTTTTGCTGGTACTGCAACTCGCACATTCATCATGTCTACACATGGAGGAAAGTCAGTACTGTTGCTGCTCCTCCTGCAAGTGGGGGTCGCCCTACAAAGCAGCATGCAGTACTGAAGCAGGTGACAAAGAACACTACAGTAACAGCAAAGGTTGAGGTTAGGAGCAGGCGCTGATACAGCGCATTGCCGCACCCACCACATGACAAACCAACTCAGGGTCCCACATTAGGAGCCGAGTGCAGCCATGCAACGATTGACACCTCGGCACCACACTAGCTCAGATGGAATAGAACCAGTGTGTGGTTTTTTATGGTGGTCGGAGTGCCAATTCTGCCACCAACCCCCAGGTTTTTCCCTGCAGGTTGGAGGGCATACATGCAGGGCTGGATGCACATTAACATCATACCCAGGACAGAGAAATTGCAGGTTAAGGGCCTTGCTCAAGGGCCAATAAGGCAGAGTCAGCAAAGGACCTGCAGAAACCTTTTGAAGCTGAGAAAGACTGAGCATTTTACGAAAAAAGACTCAGGGCATTTTAAATGCATGTGAAGCTCACAGGCTAAATCCAGAGGATCTATGAAAAAAGATCTTGACAAACATCATAAAAATATCACCTAGTTTACAAAGATGTCTTCATCTCTTTCAAAGTTACTAACCTCTGAAATGATCTCACCTGTAAAAGAAAACCGCAAGGCTTTATTGTGACCATAATAAACTTATCTAAGACCAAGGTAGCTGTATTCAACATATCTCTGTTTCTTTCAATATGTAATCACTTAAGTACACTCCTGCTACTACTACTACAATCTCAGTAGCTCAGAAGCCCATCAGTTTATTTCATAAAACTGCTTCTCCGCTAACAAAATTTTCAACCTTTCACCTTAAGGTGATTAACTCCTCATGGATCCAATGATTGCTACACTTTAAGAGGCACTTTTCAATGTTTTCTCTTGTCATTGTTAGTATTATTAACAGCTCCCTGTCTTCTGAACTTTAACCATCTAGCCTAAAAATGTCAACACCTGGACCTATTTTTAAAAAGTAGATCACAAACCTAAGCACCTATTAAACTAACTCTCACATCCTTGAACATGTTGTGACAGAGCAGCTGGAGGCACCCATGCATTCATATGATCTGTGTAAAACACTCCAGTCAGATTTTTCACTCTAGGCTTAGAATTACAACAGCACTGGCAAAAGTGGATAATGATTTGCCATTGGTTTCTGGTTCTGAGGTGAGAGCATACTGTAGCATCCCAGATGCACATATGAGCTGGGACATGAGACCGGGCCAGTCCAACATCACACACACACACACACACACACACACAGAGGAGCGCTGCTGCAGTTTAAAAGTTAATAATAATAATAAATTTTATTTATATAGCGCCTTTCCCATGCTCAAGGCACTTACAGAATATAAGAAAGAACGGCAGGGTATACAGTATATAGCATAGTACAAAGCAAATAAATAAATAAATAAGGAAGATTAAGACAGTAAATTCAGAGAAAGCCTAACAGACAACATAATTGATGGTCTAGCACACACATACAGGTTACATGAGCATCTTGACAGAGAGGTAAACTGAGAGAAGGGGAATAAAGTCAGGTAGAGCTAAAAGCCTTCCTGAACAGATGAGTTTTGAGTTGTTTCTTAAAAGAATTCAATCAGCTGACTTGATTAATTTCAGTAGGTCATTCCAGAGTCTGGGCGCTATGCTGCTGAAGGTCCTGTCACCCATGGAGTGTAGATTAGTGTGGGGCACAACAAGATTACCAGAATCAGAGGACATTAGTGAGCGGGCAGGCACATAGTGATGGAGAAGGTCACTGATGTAGTTTGGTGCGAGGTTATTTAAGGCTTTTTAGGTTATTAGTAGAATTTTATATTCTATTCTGTAAGACACAGGGAGCCAGTGAAGACGGAGCAGGATGGGTGTGATGTGCTCGCTGCTGCTGGTTCGAGTAAGGACTCTTGCCGCCGAGTTTTGAATAAGCTGGAGCTGTGATACTATATAAGATTAGAAGGGACACCTGCCAACAGCGAGTTACAATAATCAATGCGGGATGTGATAAAAGCATGGACAAGTTTCTCAGCGTTAGAAAAGGAGAGGAAGGAGCGAACACAGGATATGTTATGGAGGTGAAAGTAAGAAAGTTTCTTAATGTGATTTATGTGGGCGGAGTAAGAAAGGGAGGAATCAAAAATGACACCAAGATTCTTTGCCTCATCTTTGTCACTTGTTTCTTTGTCTCATCTGTGTCTCATCTTGTCTTTGTCTCTTTGTCTCATCTGAAGTCCTCTTTAAACTGTTGCTTTTATACTTCAGTGCTGCCTTAAGCTCAGTTTATCAGACTGCACTGTGTGAGAATTTACAGTCATTTTTGCTAATTGTGCCACTGATCTGAACTGGTTTAAGTCTTTTATTATCTGATAGGCAGCAACTTTGAGATTCAGTCATGCTGGGAAAAAGAAAGGATTTTATTTATGCACGAGACCCTGATTTATACCATAGAGATGCAACGATAGTATCAGCAAATACACGGAGCGCTATTCTGGTGAACTCGGTCAAGAGATACATTAGCCCCCATGTCAAAAGTGCTTCCAAGAGGAAAATTCAAAGTACACCTTATGAGACGAATTTAGAAGTCTAACTGGACTTGTCACTATCAATTGCTAGACAGAAGCCATTAAATAGGCTAACAGTATGTTAACTTATATAGCACCCTGATGTGTGGTGTACAAGTCACAGGAGGTTCTGCTCAAGCTTTATAACACACTGGTGAGGCCTCATCTGGAGTACTCAGTGCAGTTTGGGAATCCAGACTAAAAAAAAAGGACATAGCAGCACTAGTAAAAGACCTGAGAAGAGCAACTAGGCTCATTCCAGGGATACAGGAGATGAATTATGAGTAAAGATTAAAAGCTGAGTTTTTACAGTTTAAAGAAAAGAAGATGAAGAGGTGACATGATTGAACTGTTTAAAATTATGAAGTGAATTATTCCAGTTAAGGGTAAATTTCGCACAAACTTTAAGAAGATTTTTCTTTAAATAGAGCCACAGACACATGGAATAAATGACCAAGTAGTGTGGTATACAGTAGGACCTTAGGGACCTTTAAACCTAAAACCTGGACTTGACATTATTTTGGAGGAATTAGGTGGATAGGACTGGTGAGCTTTGTTGAGCTGAATGGCCTGTTCTTGTCTAAATTGTTCTAATGACAAGTGACCCCAGAATTGCTGTAGGCTGGGGCTTAAAGGAGACTGCTGTATATGTGGCTGGTGAGCTTGAGGTTGTGTAGAAGAGTATTTTCAAAAGCTGGCTGGAAGAAGGAAAATCAGACTTGGTGTGTGATTTTTGGAGTCTACGGAGTTGAAGTGCAGTAGGCCTCCCACCAGTTAGTTAGGGGCACTAATTTTTCTAAGAAAGCCCACTAAAGCACACATTATTTATTTTCTACTTTGCCTTTAGGTTTTGTGTGTGCTCCTTATCTGTTGAGTCTTCTGTGTACATCCTATTTTTATAATAAAAAACACCTTCTTTAGAACCCTTTGGAGTTGCTGGTCTGTGTTAGAGATCAGCTCTTTGCCCTCAGTACCCCTAAACCTGTTACTGGCCCTGATACCCAAAGTATGCCACTGGGCTCACTCCTGTACCCTCACTGTCTAACATTTAGATGTATATGCTCCCTTTATGGCCTGGGTCCTAGGATGCAATTATGCAGATGGCACTGAGATGTTTTGTACCACCTAATTTACTTTTCCTTGCTTACTAGATATGTAACTATCATACACTTTTTCTTTAATTCAAGAATGATAAAATGAAGACAACACTCATTACACGTAAGTCCAAGTAGACTAAGCTGGATCATGTAAAGCTAATGTTTGATAGTTTTGAAGGTTTTGGAATAGCTAGAAACTCAGTATGCAAGTCATACATTTTCAATCAAGATTTTGTTATATTTTTCCTTTTCAGAAATATTTCTCATCTTAGACCATCTGTTTTTGTGATTGTAATGTCTTATTGCATGAGCTACTAAAATGAATTTTAAATAAACTGAAAAATGTTTAGAGATTAACAGAATCTTGACATCATAACTACAAGCACAACAAAATCTGAAAGTCTAAAGCACACAATTATTATAAAATTATTATAAAATCCTCCTGACCTTGCTGGATCTTGTACTATTTTATCTTTCTGTTCTTTGCTATTTACATCGCCCACTCATTTTCTGATTTTGTTTTATCTGTACTCAATAAGTCTGACTATCTTAACACGTCAGTTTACCATCTTGACCTCTCATGAAGGACGACAGACTTCACTTGACGGAAGTAGCTTTGACTCCTGCATGTTAATTGATATGATAAAAATATTATCCAGGTTTCCACAAAAACAGTTTAAACAGGAAAAATAATACAATTATGTATCACTCTGGTGTTGTTGGATTTTATCATGCACCTCTCATACAACAAATCATTCAGCCTATCAAAATCATAATACCTGTAAGCTTTCTATAACGTGTAATGTGTAATATTCATTAAAAGTGTCATTTAAAAATAGGCAACTTGTTTTGTAGTCTATTAAGGTGCTCATAATATTTAATAGCCTTGAAACTACTCAACATACCTGTAAAAAAGTCTAATGCAGTGAATACGTTCATACCGTGCACACTCCCAAAGTCTGTGATTGAGCACTTGCCCTTGACAAGTACCTCACCTGAAGAAGATGTTCATCCTTTACCATTGATGAAAGTGTGGCAACCTTCACTTTTGGGCAAGTGTATGCATTTTACTGAGTGTACCAAACAGCTATGGTGCAAAGTACTGGAAAAAACTGGGCTGCACCATACAATGTCTGGTAACTTCATGTATGTGCACATCATTGTCTTTCAAATAGCATGCACACTGTGCAAACACAGTAGAGGATGGTGGTCTTACTGGCCTCAAATGTCTCTCTCCAATGACTTGATACTCAGACAAAATGTCAAATTGCAAAGCTATGGAAGTTCACTTTTAGATTGTAACTGGCAGTTGGAGGTTACATAGGTGTCTAACAAATGTTCCTATGCAACTACAGAGGTTTTCCAACACTCATCTTGACATTTTGAAATGTTGTAGTCAGTGGGTTTTGTTAAAAGGCTTCTCAGCTGGAGTCACCCACAACCTTCTGATGTGCAATCTTTTCTATATGTTGGGTTTAAAAAAGGGAAGGCTCTTGTAGTCTTATCATTTGAGCAATTGTTTCATTGCAGCACTGTCATCTTTGGATGGGTGTTAAGTGTGGCAGGTAGGTGAGACATAAGAATTATTTTAAACAGGCCACCATTAATTTTTAGCCTGTATATCCTGTCCATTTAGGTTTTGTCACACTTATTAGTAATATATTTAAAAACTATTTATTAAGTAGGTTATTTATATGCAGTACATTTGTTATACTTGTGTGGCACGTGGCTGGGGGTGATACCCAGCCGGGACACCCAGGAGGACCAGAGGAGGGCTTGCGCCTCCTCCAGATTATGAGGGGACGACCGCCCTGGGTGCTTTGGGGACCACGGGTAGAGAGCATTGAAGCTCAGCCCTGTAGAGGCCCGTGGTCACCGCCAGGGGGCGCCCCCATGCCTACGGTGCCCTGGATCTCAGCACTTCCGCCACACCCGGAAGTGCTGGGGGGAAGAGGATCGGGGATACCCGGAGTGCTTCTGGGTACGCAGCCGACACTTCCGCCACACTGGGGAGTGCCGGTGGAAGATTGCCGGGAAGCACCTGGAGCACATCCGGGTGATTATAAAAGGGGCCGCCTCCCTTCATTCAAGGCTGGAGTCGGGTGAGGAGAAGGACAGAGCTTGGTGGAGAGGAGTGGAGGCGGCCTGAAGAGTGAGGCATTTGAGTGCAAGACCTGGACTTTGAGGGAGTTCTGGGGGTTCGTGTGTGCACTTATTACTGTAAATATTAGGATTGTAAATAGACGTGTGGTGGTGCTTAAATATGTCTACCTGTCTGTGTCCAGGGCTCGTTCCACACTTGTTATAAGAGTTAGTTGTTGTTAATATTTATTTGTTACTATCGATTTCGATTTATTACTATGTATTTACTTATTTATTTATCCATTTATAGTATAGTATCTGTCTTGCACTTTTCCTGACTTTATGGATATGTTCTATTGAATACTTTTTTATGCCACTGTATGTGCAATATGATGTATGGATGGTATGACAATAAACCCAGATGGGACAGCTTGACTTGACTATACTAAAGAGTCACAAAAGCCAAAAGTACAGGGAGATTCACTCAAAAAGAAGCCCCAAATATTCTGTTGTAACTCCCGTTAGGGTGAAACAATCTGAACCAAAAAAAATACACTCTATACCTTGACGTATGTGTAATCGATTGCATTACATGCGATGCTGGAAGTGGTTTCCGTTTTCTACCAGACACATTTTGACTCGGTGCTCCATGTTCCTGTACGTATTGGCAAACGTCTCGGGGTGATTAGCAACAATTTCACGTTGAATGTTTTCCTTCAAATCTTCCACAGTGCGAGGCTTGTTCGGATGGACTTTTCCTTTGAGCAGAGCCCAAAGGAAGAAGTCTGGTGGTGTCAGATCTGGTGACCGTGGTGGACAAAGAAAGACTCAATTTCTCCATGCCCCTTGCCGATGTGTGACACGTTGCTCAATCTTACTGGAAGTAACCTTCCGTTAACTCACGAACATCCAGTTGATTCTGACATCGCTTAAATGGATTTGTGATCCAATAGGTTTGCAACATGAATACGCGCTGCTCAATACTGGACACCACCATCCTGATGAGAAGTGACTGAGTGAAAGGGTACGGGTGGTATGCACTCAGAAATTGCAAATGGAGGTTAAACATCAAGACGGTTGTCCAGCGTCTACCTTATAGCTCCAAATCAGGGGCATCCCGGCTTGTTCGATGCTCCATATCCTGAGGAGCACATTGCATGTTGTTTCATTCAGATTGCTTCGTCCTAGAGAGAGTTAATACAGGATATTTGGGGCTTCTTTTGAGTGAAGGTTACTGGTTCAAATCCCATAAACCCCAAAAGTGACTACTTCACCTGCAATTGCTCCATCCCAGTATGATGTTAATCTGCATCCACCCCTGCATGTAGATCCTCCAACCTGCAGGGAAAAACCTGGTGGTTGGTGGCAGAATTGGCACTCCAGCCACCATAAAAAAAACCTCACACTGTTCCACTCCATCTGAACTAGTGTGGCACTGAGGTGTCACCCATTGCATGGCTGCTCTCAGGTCCTAATCTGGGATCCTGAGTTGGTTTGTCATGTGGTGGGTGCGGCAATGCGCTGTATCAGCGCCTGCTCCTAACCTCCTCCTCCTCCTCCTTTCGAGTGAATCTCCCTGTGTATCATTTGCATTATATATTAAGCTCAGGATAAAAACACAAATGACAGCTCTGTGTTTGTCCAATAAAGCAAAACGTGTGCAACAGCAGTTTTATTCAAGAAATGACATTATCACTACAAGTCAGTTTGATGGAAACTAGCTGCAGTTGCAGTAATTTAATTCAGTTTTCATTTTATCTCTTGAAAAAAAGCCTTCATTCAATGGAAACATAGGAACTGCTGTATGATACAGCTCAACAAGAAGCCATTTCTTTTTATATGTGTTTTCATGTGAAACATAAAATACAGTGTTATCATTTAAAGGAATAGTATTAGTATAAAGTTTATAATGAATGATGTGTGTTTTCAACAAGCAAATCTCATCCAGCAGTAAATCCATAAAACCTCAATGAATGCAGCTCTAACTGTAACAGTTCGACATGTGTGATGTTTTGTTTACTTCTGAAGCCATTGGGGCAGATGGGGCAGGGGAATAGGGGTTTGGGAAGAAAGCACTACAGCGCTTATGTACTTAATTGGGGAAAAGGTGGCAAAAGCTTGAAAAATACATTTTTCTGTAGGTGGATCACAGGAAGAGCAGTCCTATCTATTTAGAAATTAGAACAACTGTCATGCCTAGTGGATTCCCCCATGAAAAAGGTACATGAGCTTATGCTTCACAGTATCTCATGTAAATGTGGAACTTGGAAGAAATGATGTAACATAAGCCTGCAACAAGGAGGCATAGTAAGATTTCCACGGTTTTCCTTGATTACTGCTAAAGGAAGCACAGCATTACAAGTACAATTCCAGAGAATGTACATTAACACAGATAGTGCAAGTCTGGCCTATTGATTAACCACTGGCATGGAAGTTAACCCTGCCGTTTACACTAGCATCAAAAAACTGAGCATTTATCCTTATTTCAAGTACAAAATGTAACACAATTTACTACACCTTTAACTGTAATCACTTATCTGAGTGTGAACAGGACAGACAGACAGACAGACTGGTGACCAAACTGTCAGACATAGGATGTCCACACTCCACCTGCCTTTGGATCAAGGACTTCCTGAGTGATCGCACTCAGAGGGTTAGAGTGGGCCCCTACTTCTCCACACCCATCAGCCTCAGCACTGGCTCCCCACAGGGCTGTGTGCTGAGCCCCCTGCTCTATACCCTCTACACTCATGATTGCATTCCTGCCCACTATAGTAACACCATTGTTAAGTTTACTGATGATACCACGGTATTAGGGCCCATCTCTGCGGGGGATGAGTCCGCCTACAGGGATGAAGTGGAGTGGCTGACAACGTGGTGTAGGAATAACAACTTGCTCCCTAATACAGCCAAGACCAAGGAGCTCATTGTGGACTTCAGGAAGAAGGCAGACAACATCCAGCCACTCATCATCAATGGGTACTGTGTGGAGAGGGTCTCAGACTTCCGCTTCTTGGGAGTCACCATTTGGGAGGACTTGACCTGATGAACACACACTGCTGAGGTAGTAAAGAAGGCCCAAAAGAGACTCTGCTTCCTGAGGGTGCTCAGTAAGAACGACATCCCTGAGAAACTGCTGGTGTCCTTTTACCGCTGCACAGTAGAGAGCATCCTGGTCTACTGTCTCTGTGCGTGGTTCTCCAGCTGCACAGCAGCACAGAAGAGAGAGCTCCACAGGGTCATTAAGGTCACCCAGTGGATAGTCGGCTGTCCTCTCCCCTCACTAGAAGAACTACATAGTTCCTGTTATCTCAGGAACGTCAAGAAAATTCTTCAGGACCCATCACACCCAGGACATACAGTACATTGTTTGAACGCCTGCCTTCAGGCAGACGTTTCAGATCCATAAAGACTGAGACAAATAGACTGAGAAACAGTTTCTATCCTTCAGCCATCACCATGCTGAATGCTGCTAAGTGGTCAATCTGAATGAGTACACCTTCATTCTAAGTTAACATTAGATAAGGGATAAGTGCAATATAATGTATGTATGTATGTATGTATGTATGTATGAGTGGAAAACATTGTTCTGCTGTTATGCACAATTTTGGATACTTATTTTATTCCCTTATTTTAGCTGTAACTTGAGTAATTATGTTTTGTTTTTGTTATTTTTTTCTGCACTGGAAAATTGCACCTAAAAATTACGTTGTACAATGTCTCATTGCTACAATGACAATAAAGATTTTGATTTGATTTGAAAGGAGCATATTCTTGGACTGACTTCCAAGGGATAGCTGTTGTCCAAAGCTAAATAAACCTAACCCTGGCCCTATTTCATTGATCTTGTATTACTTGGTACACAGCAGAGGAAATCTCATTGTAGTCAGTCTCCTTGTCAATGAAGCTGAAGAGAAGAGCAATCATTTGAATACTACCGTTAACAATCACATCTGATGCTGTTGAGCCCTGCTCCATATCAACTGGACTAAAGTCAAGGTTTCCATTATAGAAAAGTTGTCAGCACACAAATTCTATCGTCACATAATGATTTTATTAAAAGAAATTGAAAAACAAAAAAACTGTTCATGATTTTATTTCTGGAACGATGTATAAAATAATTTCCAAAGTACCGAAAGCACAGGAATAATATCAGTTTAAAAAAAAATGTAGAACACTAGACAGTCTTCACAAGAGCAAGCATTTTGAAAAAGCACTTGGGTTAATATTTTCAACTGTGATAGCATGTTATCTTTTAAAGAACTCTTTGAACAAATTTATGGATTTGATTTAAAAAATTTGATTAAAAAAAAACACATCTCCACGGTGTTTTAACCAAAATATATTCCCACTTTTATGTGAATCTGCTATTATAGAAAGGAGTCTTGCTATCCACATCACCTCTTCATTCTTTACTTATATGATTTCATATAACCCAATGACGTTTCCTCCGGGTGCTCTGGTTTCCTCCCACAGTCCAAAGACGTGGAGGTTAGGTGCATTGGCGATCCTAAATTGTCCCTAGTGTGTGCTTGGGGTGTGTGTGTGTGTGTGTGTGCCCTGTGGTGGGCTGGCGCCCTGCCAGGGATTTGTTCCTGCCTTGCGCCCTGTGTTGGCTGGGATTGGCTCCAGCAGACCCCCGTGGCACTGTGTTAGGATATAGCAGGTTGGATGATGACTGACTGACTGACCCAATGACATAATTATAAGGAAATTTCATAAAAAGCCTAAAAACTGCATATGTACTTTATGTACTTTGAGGACTGCAGGGGGCACCCCAGAGAACCAACCACCAGAACCAATTCAGCCAAACACAATTTCACCAGTAAAATAAAATAACATTTATTGGATAAATTGTACCTTAACACAATAAAAAGCAGTGCAACACAATATATTGAAAGACTAAGCACCTCTGTCTCCTTCCACTACAACCTCTGATATCCTCATCCACCTCTTCCGGATTTTGACCTTGAGGTAGCTGAAGTGCCTTCTTTTATGCTGAACCCAGGAGCAATAACAAGAAAGCACTTCCGGGTCATACCAAAGTACCCCATGATAGGGATATCCAATTTTCACAGTACCACCCTGCAGCACCCAGAGACCTTGACAGGGTTGCCCTTTCATATTATATGTCCCAGTGGTGTCCTAACTGGGCCCCTATTAGAGGGGTGCTGCCACCTCTTGAATAGGGGGACAAACTGCTCATAAAATCATGTCGACCCATCATCCATCCATCATTAGTTCCTACTAACTGGGATAGAAATTGGTGATCCTCTCAGGCGGGTTGCTCCTCCTTTCTTGCTGCCCTTTCATTATGGCCTATACTCAATCCCAGTCAGAATGCCAGTGCATCTGCTTCCACACTTAGAATTTTTAATAGTAACCTCTGTATTTTGCACATTTTTCCTAAAGACTCAGATAAACAAGCTGTCATTCACATCAGTGTTTCTAAACCTTGTTGTTGTCATTACCCACTTTTTTTGAGTGCAATTGTCAGAGCTTCCATTATAAATATAATCAATAGCAACTGGCGATTTACACCACTGGTATGCTTGACAAGACTGGCAATAATGATACAGTATATTCAGTTTTCCTGTGAGACTTACCTATATGAAGTAGAATATATCTAAGAGGACACGCTGCAATGGGGGGAGGATGGGACAGGGAGGAATCAAAGACACTGACAGTTGTAAATTTACAAATTGTAGCTGCTGGGCTTAGGACAAAAGGTAGTTTGTGGCGTACATATTAGATATGCCCACTTATGTCCAAAGTGTATCAGTATGGGCACTGTATGTAGCAAGGCTTACTACTACCAGCAGAAATGTAGAGATATGTCTGGTAACAAGGCCTTATTTTCCTGCTATGCCACTAACTTTGTTATTCATACAGGCCATTTCCCATTTTAAAAATACACATTGGAAAAAGCACTGAAGCTGGAAGGTTTAAATCGACAACTTAGACTAGAAACATTTTGCAGTTAATAACGTAAAGATAAGGCAGGGATACCTAGAGAGCTCCCTCTCTTACTGATTTCATAAAGCATATTTCACACTTCTCAGCTGTACTACTTCTATAATATTCTGGCGTACAGACATCCAAACTAAGCACCATCGGCCCTGACTGAATAGTATTGGGATTATTGAAACGAGGAAGTGTGAAAGCAGAGGTGCACACTTTTCCATTGTGCTTTCACATTCTAGGCATGCATATTTAAACACCACTTTAGCCGTAAAATTATTTTCTTCCAAATACCTGCAGATATACTGCTGTAAGACATAGCTCCTATAAAATTATTAAGTGCATGTTCATTAAACTAAGCACTGGCTTGGGAAAATGACAGTATGCCACATACGTGAAAAAATATCCTTCATTTCAAAAGTGTATCCTTTAATAACAGATTGAAAAAACAAACCGTTAAAAGGCAGAGTGTATATTTTTAAAGAACCACGTCTGCAAAGAAGGCAAAGTACTTATGATTTTACTATTGGGTGGATTAGGTTGATATAATTACTGTCTTTAAAATGCTTATTTAAGCTATGCTTGGATAAGGTGTCATTCCAATTTTGACAACAATGTTTGCATTTCTTCAACTAAAGATGCTGTAGTTATACTATTCCAAAGGCAGTCTTGGATACCGTAAATATCTTGTTAAAATGTCTATGGTGAAGCTCATGTTGGACTTGACATCTCCCTGATTTTCATTTCTAAGTGTTATATCAATTCTTCCAACTTCAGGAATGGTGGCCTATGACTGAGCTCCTGATGCCTGTTCCTTTTTCATTGAAACCTATGAAAACACAACTGCAGTACTTTAAAACATATAAAATGCGATGCCCTCACCCCAGAACAGGGAAAACAACTGGTGAAGGCTTTAAGAGCTTGAAGTACTCCAGCAAGTCTCATATGACTTTGGGAGAAGCTGGAGATAAAGAATCTAGGAAACACCTAACCAAAAGTCTGTAGAACATCAACCTATTCAAGGAAGTTATGTTTTTTTTTTCTCAGAACTGATCATTGTAGTTATAATTACCCAGAAGGTTAATAAAGGTAGATGGCTAGAATAAGATGGCCTGAAAATGTCTACCTGAGAGACTGCTGCAGTTACAAGAGGAGAGTATCATTTCACAAGGTTATCTGGTAGTTGAGTCATGGCAACTGGACTTCTTTCTTGTTAGGTAGATACGTTTCACTGCTCATCCAAGCAGCTTCTTCAGTCTGAGGAATGTTGTTAGAGACCACAGTTTTATCATCCAGATTAGTTTCACTTCACACCTGCCCTGAATAGGCTCATTGAGTAAAACAAGGTAAGGGGGAGGTGTGGGTAGATGTAACCGTCACACCTTTTAACAGCCCCTCCTACCCCCATAGAGTGGGTCGTCACGAGTGGTCCACCTGGTGGAGGTATGAATTGAGCCTGATTTTCCTGGGGATGGATGAAAGGGCAGCATGACAAATTGAAGACAGGTTATGCCTAAGGCCTCCACCTCTGTTGAGTGAGGGGTTGTTGATTTGCACATGCAAAGCTTCCCTCACCCTTCTCTCAAACCACTTGTCTTCTCTATCCAATATCTGGACATTAATGTCCTCAAATGAGTGTCCTTTGTCCTTCAAATGGCAGTACATGCTGATTCCGGCCCTGAGGTGTTACTCCTTCTATGCTGGGCTATCCTCCTGTGTAGTGGCTGTTTGGTCTCTCCAAAGTACAGTTCAGGACACTCTTCGCTGCATTGAACGGCATATATTACATTGCTCTTCTTCTGATTCAGTATCCAGTCTTCGGGGTGGATGAGTCTCTGTCTCAGTGGGTTTTAAATGGACAGGTATGTGGTGTTTTCCAAAAATCCTTTTTAACTTTTTGGACACACCAGCCATGTATGGAATAACCAGTTTCTTCCATTGTCCTTTTTCTGGAACAAGATCCTGCCTTGTTAATGGCCCACTTGGGATATCCACAGGCCTTAAGGTCTGTCTTCAGAAGATTGTTTTCCTTCTTCTTAGCTTCTATGGAAGTGGGGATGTTCTCTACTTCAAACCTACTAACACACTGAGACAGAGAGTCGTCCACCCCAAAGACCAGATACTGAAACAGAAGAAGAGCAATGCAATATATGCCATTCAATGCAGCGAAGAGTGTCCTGAACTGTACATTGGAAAGACCAAACAGCCGATACACAGAAGGATGGCCCAGCACAGAAGGAGTAACACCTCAGGGTCGGAATCAGCGTGTGCAGCCATTTGAAGGACAAAGGACACTCATTTGAGGACATTCATGTCCAAATATTGGATAGAGAAGACAAGTGGTTTGAGAGAGGGGTGAGGGAAGCTTTGCATCTGCAAATCAACAACCCCTCACTCAACAGAGGTGGAGGCCTTATGCATAACCTGTCTTCAATTTATCATGCTGCCCTCTCATCCATCCCCAGGAAAATCAGGCCCAATTCACACCTCCACCAGGTGGACCACTCTTGACGACCCACTCTATGGGGGTAGGAGGGGCTGTTAAAAGGTATGACGGTTATGGATTGGATTGGCTGCAATGGATTGCCATGGAACAGAATGGTGTACTACTGAGGAAAAGAAGCCTGTCAAGGGTACTGTGTGAAAATAAGAATAAAATGTATATGAACATGGGTGGAGTGGTGACTCTGACCTTAGGATCTGTGCTGGCAATCGGAAGGTTGCTGGTACAAATCCCATAAATGCCTGTGGGCCCTTGATCAAAGCCCTTTACCTACAATTGCTCTGTCCTGGTATGACGTTAACCTGCATCCAGCCCTGCAAGCGGGTCCTCCAACTTGCAAGGGAAATTTGGGGGTTGGTGGCAGGATTGGCACTCCAGCCACTGTAAAAAAAAAAAAAACTTCCCACTATTCCATCCCATTCAAACTAGTGTGGTGCTGTGGTGTCGCCCGCTGCACAGCTGCACTCGGGTGCTAATTTGTGATCTTGAGGTGATTTGTCGTGTGGTGAGTGCATCAATGCGCTGTATCAGTGTGTGTTAATAACTTCTCTTTCTCTTTGGTTTGAATGTGGGACATACCTTGTGTAGTTGTGTCTAGGTTTTGGGGCTTGGTGCCCCCCCGAAGGCAATGGCTGATGGCAATAAAGATGCCATCTCATGCCTCAAATGAGAAGAGCAAAAAAACATTCTATATATTATTTTTTTTGTAAATTGGTGATCATTTTCCCCACTATAAATGTTCAAGATGCTGGCACAATTTGGTAGAGTATTTACACTGTAACTCTACTACATTACACAGATGTGCATGAACAATTAAATTACATTCCATTCTGGATCAAGTTTGGTAGTGTAAATGCACCTCTCTTACATCTCTGTAGCAATTGATAATCCAGCCTTTCTAATATGATGAAGTGATGAGAAGTTGTAATTCAAGGGAATTTGTAATAGAGGTCAATAAAGCACCAAAAACCAAGGGGAACAAACGTAAATTGTAATCTTGAATAGTCACAACCAGAAATAAAACACAAAATAAGGATAAAAGGAAACTGCTACAAAAGCTAGCCTTCTTCAACCGGTTATAAAAGTTAAATTCAAATACCAAGGTGACTGCTTACTAGTCTTTAACAAGTGACCAAAAAAACGATATTATGCACAAAATGGAAACACACACCCGTGTAAATTCAATCCAATGATGCACAAAAAAAATGGCACCAATACACCTGCAAAACAGTACATAAAAAATACAAATATGACTTAAATTATGACAGACATCATTTTTGGTCTAAGGATGTCTCAAGAGCAACTCCTGTCATCCACAAAGTCAAAAACAGGACTGTTGCCTTTATTATCAGAATACTTTGGGAGCGCACTGTATACAAAAAGTGACCAAATACTAGGTAGTGTCTTTTAGGAAGAAACTTTAAATTGGATTAAATTTTGCAATTACAATATCAAAAGGTTCAAATCAATATAAATATGATGTATTTTTTGCAGTAGCGAATAGAAATAATTACGTACATAGTGTTGAATATCTGCAAAATCACTGCCTCTGCATCTGTTTGAAGGCTTTTCAATTCATTTTATGATACACGTTACTACACTACTCACTCCATTTAGAAAGTTTGTTAACAATAATTCTGTATAGATTTGCACATTCTATATACCTAACAGCACTTCTGCATGAAAGAATATATTGTTCTGTTATGTTGAATTCTAACTGTAAAGTTATGGCAAGTGCTTCTATTTTTTCTTTAAAACCTTATTTATTCCAAACCATATTTTATTATCATTAAGCACTTACAACAAGCTAGTAATTGTTATAAACTGAGAGTTCCACATGGCTAAAACACTTTCATAATTGCCCATTACAGGGGAAGATTTACAATCACACCCTAGCTAGTAAAGATGGCAAACACAGGACCTTAATAAAACGAAAAGCTTACTTCCACAAAAAATGCTCACTCAAACTATGAAGCTCTGAAGACCACCAAAGAGCATAAAGGAGTTGCCAGCAAGGCAAGGTAAGTCAAGAAGAAAAAAAGTCCCAACACAGAATCCAAAGAAACAATGAAAAGTCAAAAATCTAGAAATCCAATAAAGACAAATAAACGTACCGACTCCCTAGCATACCTACAATGAATCACTAGGAACTGTGGTAGACCCTCCAGATAGGGTGGAGAGCAGTTCCTGGCTGTGGTTGGCAAGCGGCCTCAATGCAAAAAACATGGAATATAACAAAGGCAGCTTATATACATCGACATAAATTAAAAAAATCAAAAATGAACAAAAGAGACGTTAAACATGGATTTGAACCCCAGACAGGGGAGGAAGACATGTAGGTAACCAACTAGTGGGAGTGCACATTTGTAATTGTATGCTGCCCAGTATTTACCACTTTATATATGTAAAAATGATATTTGTATGCTAAAGGAGGTGGAAACCAAACATGGTGACTTTCACCCTTGGTTTCAGGTTGACAATAAATTAATAAATGTGTCATGTCTCAGGCAGGGTTCCTCCCCTGGCAATTTCATGTTTTATGACTCTTTTGTTTATTATTCATTTTTTATTTTTAAATGTGTTTATGTATATAAGCTGCTTTAGTTATGTTCCATGTGTTTTGTGGTTGGTCTTCTCAATCATCAGGGGGGCAGCCAGGAACTGCCCTCCATCCTATAAATTTAGAGGGTCTCACACAGTTCCTGGCAGTTCACTGTGAATGCACTCTGGAGTGGCAAGTTTGTGTGCTTTTGTAAATTCTTTATGCCTTGTGATTTTTCTGCATTTTTCTCGTCTGTCATTTCTGTATTGGAATCTTCTTTTTTTTTTTCATTATTAGCCGGGGTTTGATGATGATATCCCTGCCAGTGGGCATTATTGGAAGTGTGTGGAACTACATGCTTTAGTGCTTGGATTCTTAGTTCACGACACCTGGCTGAAATATAACAGCAATAATGTCTATTTCACAGAATCTACCCAATACAAGTAGAGTGATACAATTGTAACTTTTAAGGTAAAGTCAAAAATGTGTTAAACCTAAAACATTTAGAAGTAAAACGTAGAAGTACCTTTGGGAGTAACAGCGCCTTTGGCTAACAATTATCCCTCTTCCACAGGTCCGGCTACATTCACTCCACTCTCCCCAAGGGCCCCAATAATCTGTCTGTCTTTTCACCTTTGGAACCTGAAATATTACAATTGTTAATTACTGAATTATTCTGTTAATTAAGTGTTTCAAATTATGGCCTAAATGCTTTTTATTACTAATTGCCATACTTTTATATTTTTACAACATATACTTGAGTGTAAGCAGGTAATTTATAATAGAACATAATGCTAAAGTGACAAACCTATTTGGCGTCCTTTTGAATGTCTAATAAAGAGAAAGTAAATCAATTATTAGTAAATATTACTTTGAGGCACACTGGTGGTGCAGCAAGGTTCAAGTCCTGGATCTTCCTTGCGTGGAGGTTGCAAATTTTCCCCGTGTCTGCGTGGGTTTCCTCTTCCCACTGTCCAAAGACAAGCGGGTTACATGAATTGACGGCACTAAATTGGATCTAGTGAGTGTGTGTGTGTGTGTTTTGTGTTTTCACCCTGAAATGGACTGATGTTCTGTCCAGGGTCTGTCCCTGCCTTGCCTCCTGTGCTAGCTAGGATAAAACTATGTTTAATCCACTTAATCCTGTGCAGGGTCAATGACATGACATTATCAGATGGCAGCTGCTCCACCTATTGTACCATTTGCTGTCCCCAAAAATTTAGACATGAACAGATATGAATATTAATCAATATGAGAGCATTAAATAAAAAGACACAACTAATAAACATTTAATGATTAATAAAAATTCAAAAGTGAATATATTACATTATGTTACTTTTTTCCCCAGTTTAACTTCAGTAAACGTTTAAAACGGTCTCCAATGCTTCAAACTAGGAGAAAACCTTTAAGCATAAGTGTGATGCACATAAGCACAGAGGAAATACAAAGGGGTAAAACACACCTTGAGTGTGCAAAGGATTCCCTCGGGAGTTTGAAAGCATCACAAACTTGCAAAGTGACAGCAACAAAATGAATGTCATGTCAGCATCTAACAGTGGGGAGTGGGGGACCGGAGCTTATCACAGCTGGCACAGGGAGCAAGGCAGGAACAAAGCCTGGATAGGGCACCAGTACATCACAAGGTGAACACACACATTCTCACACAAAACACACACACTAGGGTCAATTTAGCATCGCCAATTCACCTAAACTGCATGTTGTTGGACAGTGGGAGGAAACCCAAGCAGACACGGGGAGAACAGGCAAACTACACACAGGGAGGACCCAGAACGTGAACCCTGGTCTCCATACTGTGAGGCAGCCATGCTTAGACTGTGCCACCATGCTGCCCACTAACTGAACGGGACTTAGTTAACATAAGAGGAGATCAGTAAGTAGATGACACACCATAGCTAGCAGTTTGGTGGTAACTATTAGAATGCATGCTGTTAAAATAGTCATGAAAGACAAATGAAACCCAAACCAAATGGAAACAGGGCATAAAAATATACCACACTGTTTAACTAGACTCTTTAATTTAAATGTCTTAAAATTACTTTAAAGTTACTTCACTTAAATAAATTAGAGAAACACAGCTATATTAAGGAGAACTTTACTAATAAATCTGTTCCTACACAGTCATTTTTATAGATAAAGAAATATAAAAACTTACACTATACACCAATAATGGCATTAGGTAGGAGATGAGCAGGAAACAGAACACCTTCATTTTCCCTGGGGAAAAAAATGAAGGCAGCACATAAGCATCAGTTTCACAGAACAATTTTTGTAGCATCTAAATCTAACATTGTCAAATGTTTCTTCAAACTTGTCAACTCTAAATTCATCCCATGCAAGAATGGATTAAGACACCCCGACAGGCCCCTGCATGACTGAGCTCCGTAACAGAGAACTGATCAGATGTTTAACAGTGCAGCCCACACTTGGCAGTTCTCACTTCTGATTTCAGTGTGAGAGTTGACCGCTTCATCACAATCGTGTGATCATTTCGACTCGTAGGTAGATACTCCATCATTTCATCAAGAGGTGGAGCAAAAAATCTTGGTGAAGAGGCCCCTTGCCATCACAGGCTACTGGCCGTGCTCATAAAACGCCCTGATGGTTCCATTTGAGCGAGTGTGAATATGTGCTGGTGTGTTATACCCGTTACTTTTCATGCGTAGCTCCTGGCTGGTGGAATGAGCTGCCCAGCTCCATTTGACATTTTAAGTGTGTTGAGAAAGCGTCTGTACACCTTCTTGCTAGGTGAATTTCTGTCTAACTGATATTACCTGTTTGATAACCTAAGAGTTGTAACTTGCTGTCATTTTGTTCCGAGCTTTTCACATGTGATGGTTGTTTTTGGAACCTTGTTCTGTCACACTAAACAGTCCTCTAGACCAGGGGTGGACAATGTCGGTTCTGGAGAGCCACAGTGGCTACAGGTTTTCATTCCAACCCATCTGCTTAATTAGAAACCAGTCCTTGCCAGTCTCAATCAGTCTCTTTAATTTTATGGCTTGTTAATCTGCAATGTAAGGTTCTTAAATCATAGATTTTTTCCTTTCCAAGGATATCATTAAAATGATTTGAAGCCTGTCACATTTTCTATTACATGTTTTATTAAATCAAACAGTGCATGAACACATACAGATGTAAATGGAAACAAGCTATATTGAGAACAGCTGGCTGCTTTGTCATTTACATTTTATTGCTAATAAGAAGCCATTAAAACAATGAATGCAGATGTTTAAGATTGAAATAAGCAATCGAGGGTGGGGAACCTTAACAAGCGAGACCACTAAAATGAAGAATCAAAATATCACTTTAGCAATAAGTGCTTCATCAGCAATAATTGCCTTCTCATTAAGAAACTGGGTTGGAACAAAAACCTGCAGCCACTGCGGCCCTTGAGGACCGACATTGCTCCAGACCAGCGATTACTCGAATACGTTGACCTCCTTGGTAAGTCACTTTGCATAAAAGTATCTGCTAAACAAATAAATGTAAGTGTAAAATGCATGAAAATGAACACAAATGGAGTGTAATTGTACAGATCATATAAACAGGCAGATAGAAAAAGTGTTATATAACAAAAATGATAGACAAATAAGACTGGCAAAATATCATAGATAAACCGATAGGAAAGGGACTATATGGGAGTATTGATTATAGTTGAAAAAAAAAAACATAAAAATAAACATATCTAGATGAATAAGGCACTATTTGACAGACAGACAGACAGACAGACAGACAGACAGACAGATAGATAGATAGATAGATAGATAGATAGATAGATAGATAGATAGA